>CAUYUJ010019095.1:0-12500 GCA_963575745.1 Prorocentrum cordatum
CATCATCATCATCATCATCATCATCATCATCATCATCATCATCATCATCGTCAGCATCATCATCAGCGTCATCATCATCGTCATCATCATCATCGTCATCATCAACAGCATCATCATCAGCAGCAGCATCAGCATCAGCATCAGCATCAGCATCATCATGATCATCAACATCAGCACCATCATCAACATCATCATCATCAGCATCATCAGCATCATCATCAGCATCGTTCCTATCATCATCAGCATCATCAGCATCATCAGCATCATCATCAGCATCGTCATCATCATCAGTGTCATCATCAGCATCATCATCAGCAGCATCATCATCACCATCATCAGCATCATCATCATCATCATCATCATCATCAGCATCATCATCATCATCATCATCATTATCATCATCGTCAGCATCATCATCAGCAGCAGCATCAGCAGAATCAGCATCAACAGCATCAACAGCATCATCATCATCAGCAGCATCATCAGCATGATCATCATCATCAGCATCATCATCAACAGCATCATCGTCATCATCATCAGCAGCAGCAGCATAATCAGCATCATCGTCATCATCAGCATCAGCATCATCATCATCATCATCATCAGCATCATCATCATCATTAACATCATCATCATCATCATCATCATCATCATCATCATCATCATCATCATCATCATCATCATCATCATCATCTGCAGCAGCATCATCATCAGCATCAGCATCAGCATCATCAGCATCAGCATCAGCATCGTCATCATCATAATCATCAGCGTCATCATCAGCATCAGCATCATCAGCAGGATCATCATCAGCATCAGCATCAGCATCAGCATCATCAGCAGCATCATCATGATCACCACATCGTCATCGTTATCGCCCGTTTGAGCACACCCCTCACACGTTTCGTGGCCCCATGTGGAGCTCCACCGAAGGCCCCAGTGCTACCGTCCACATGCGTCCGCCAAACCCATACGCTTCGTGGCCCCATAGGGAGTTCCACCCAAGGCCCCAGTGTCCACATGCGTCCGCCACACCCATTTCGGCACACCCATCACACGCTTCATGGCCCCATAGGGAGCTCCACCCAAGGCCCCAGTGGCACCGTCCACATGCGTCCGCCCCACCCATTCCGGCACACCCCTCACACGTTTCGTGGCCCCATGTGGAGCTCCAACCAAGGCCCCGGTGGCACCGTCCACATGCGTCCGCCACACCCATTTCGGGACACCCCTCACACGATTCGTGGCCCCGAAGGGAGCTCCACCGAAGGCCCCTGTGGCACCGTCCACATGCGCCCGCCACACACACACACACATTTCGGCACACCCCTCACACACCAAAGGCCCCA
This sequence comes from Prorocentrum cordatum, assembly GCA_963575745.1. Taxonomy (NCBI): domain Eukaryota; class Dinophyceae; order Prorocentrales; family Prorocentraceae; genus Prorocentrum; species Prorocentrum cordatum. Next base: position 1,350 of record CAUYUJ010019095.1, read on the forward strand.
ATGCTACCGTCCACATGCGTCCGCCACACCCAATTCAGGCACACCCCTCACACGTCTCGCGGCCCCATGAGGAGCTCCACCCAAGGCCCCAGTGGCACCGTCCACATGCGTCCGCCACAACCCATTTCGGCCCACCCCTCACACGGTTCGTGGCCCCATAGGGAGCTCCACCCAAGGCCCCAGTGGCACAGTCCACATTCCACATGCGTCCGCCACACCCATGTCAACACACCCCTCACACGTCTCGTGGCCGCACAGAGAGCCCCACCCCAGGCCCCAGAGGCACCGTCCACATGCGTCCGCCACACCCATGTCGGGACACACGCACACACACACACACACACACACACACACACACACACACACACACACCTCACACGTTTCGTGGCCCCGCCACACACCGAAGGCCCAAGTGGCACAGTCCACATGCGTCCGCCACACCCACTTCGGCACACCACACCCCTCACACGTCTCGCGGCCCCATGAGGAGCTCCACCCAAGGCCCCAGTGGCACCGTCCACATGCATCCGCCACACCCAGTTCGGCACACCCCTCACACGTCTCGTGGCCCCACAGGGAGCTCCACCCAAGGCCCCTGTGGCACCGTCCACATGCGTCCGCCACACCCATTTCGGCACACCCCTCACACGTTTCATTGCCCCATAGGGAGCTCCACCCAAGGCCCCAGTGGCACCGTCCACATGCGTCCGCCACACCAATTCAGGCACACCCCTCACACGTCTCGTGGCCCCAAAGGGAGGGCACCGTCCACATGCATCCGCCACACCCAGTTCGGCACACCCCTCGCACGTCTCGTGGCCCGACAGGGAGCTCCACCGAAGATCGTACTCACGACTGCGGTGCTCACAGCTGCATATGATTGGGTCCTTCGCCAGGCAAAAATTGTTCGGCGGCGAGGCAGGGGTCGTCTGCGCTAGCGGAAAAAGCTAGAACGGGGACACCGTTGAAGCGAATAGTGCCACCATGCAGGGGAGGGGAGAACGGATGTGCACACACGAGGCTTGCTGACAGCTCTGCAACTTTGCGCACCAGAGGAAGCAGGCGGCGGGCCTCAGACTCAGACGCCCGCCAGGCTTGCCCATGACGTCGGCGGCGTAGGCGCAGACGACGATGGCCTGCAGAGCCCACAGGGAGGGAGGAGGAGGAGGAGGAGGAGGAGGAGGAGGAGGAGGAGGAGGAGAAGGGCATCGAGTACCGTCCAGCGGCGGACAGAGAGCGGGCGCTGCCGCACTCGGAGAGGGCGGCCCTGGCGCGAAGCAGGCTGCACCGGCTGGCGGGCTCCACAGGGGGGAGGAGGAACAAGTTCCAGGAGGGCGAGAGGAGGGAGAAGGGAGGGAGTTCATTGGAGGCCTGGAAATGGGCACCAACACCAAAACAGGGGGTTGCCTCCACAGGGGGAAGATGATCCTAGATTTCGGTGTTGGTGGTAATATTTCGGTCAACTTGGAAGCCAGAATATTACCACCATCACCGAAATTGGGATCTTCTTCCCTCGGTGGAGGCATACCGCCGATCTTGGTGTTGGTGTCAACCTCTGGGCCTGCGAGTTCAGCGAGGGAGGGAGGGAGGAGGGAGCTGGGCGAAGGAGGGAGTAAGAAACAAGGGGGGGCAACGGAGGAGGGGTAGTCTCCCCACGACAGCAAGTGCAAGCGTCGCCTCTATCCACAGCAGGCGGTAGCCACATGTGGAGGCCAATTATTTCTGTGAGCATCGTAGACGCCATCGCCAATAATAAATCAGCCACATGCCTTGGCACGTAGTGGTGTCCTCAAGCCCCTGAGGGTCCTTTCCACTGCCGGTTGAAAATTGCAAATCCACCAACGAGAGGTCTTTTAATGTGTCTTGGGACCGAAACCTCCCCAACTAGCGCGCATCCTTAGAAAACCGCCCCCCCCCCTGCGTTTGCTCCCCAGCGCTCTTTTCGGCCCCCGTGTCGGCTCAAGAGGCTCCCAAGACGGCTTCCAAAACAGCCTAGATGACACCAAGACGGTCCAAGATGGCCCAAGACAGCATTAGAAGCTCACAAACCGCATGAAGACGACTCGAGAGACTTTGGAGACGGCCGAAGAGGGCTTCATGAGGCCCTGCAGGAGAGCCCGAGGAGGCAAAAATCATTGATTGTCCTTGGGTTGTTCAATGATTTGAGGCTCTCACCCGTTTGGATTCCCGACCGCCCAGGGCGGCCCAAGAGGCCTCCTAGATAGCTCCAAGACAGCTCATGAAGCCCAACTAACCAGAGCCCCAAGTCGGCCCAAGAGGACCCCAAGACCGACCAAGAGCCTCCCAAGAACGCCCCACAAGAACCAAAAAGGCCTCCAGGACCACATTGGATCCAATCTTATTGCCAGCTCCAAAAATCCTTGATTTTCATGTCATGTTCGATCCATTCTCTCACTTTCGGGCTAACGACAGCCGAACACGGCCCAAGAGGCCCCCGGGACGGCCTCGAAAAACTCCAAATGACCTCCAAGGCAGCCCTACAGCGCCCCAAAAACGCCCAGAAAGCCCCAGAAGACGCTAGGAATGCGTTAGAATTCGACTACGATCGGAATGCAATAGAATTCGACTATACTCAGAAAACAAAAGACTTCGACACCAAAAGAAGTAGAATAGCATTCGAACGCAATCGAAACACTATGGAATTCGAATTCAATCAGCATACAATAGAATGTGAATACAATATGCATACAATATAATGCTAATAACATAAACTTCGAACACAATCGGAATATAAAAAAAATCCAGATACCATAGGAGTAAAAGAGAATTCGGATACACTCGAAATCCCATAGTTTTCGAATATAATAAGAAAACATATGAACTCGAATGGAATCGGAATACCAAATAATCCAAATACAATAAGAAAACAATACAATCCGAATAAAACATGACCACTATAGAATTCGAATACTATAGGAATACACTAGAACTCGACACCATAAACTTCAAATACAGTAGAATTCGAAAACCATCGGCGAACAATTGAAGCCGAATGCAATAGAAATACAAGAGAAACCGAATACAATGGGAATACAATAGAATTCGAATACCATGGAATTCGAAAACAATAAGAAAACAATAGAATTCGAAAACAATAGGAGTACACTCTAATTCTTAGGCGACACGAAGTTGAAGTGTGAAACTGCCATGTGTTCGGTCTTTCAAAATAGAGGGCAGCATATTCTTACCGAGTAGTGCATAGGTCACGAAGGCGCGGTGTGGTGTTACCGACACGAAGGCGGGGTGTGAAACTGGCGTTTCCCTTAGTTTCCTAGAAATGTATCCAATAGTGTCGCTTTGCAATCCAGGGTGCGCGAACATGGGGTTTGGCCAGACACGAAGACCATGTCTGATCCTACTACTACTACTACTACTACTACTACTACTACTACTACTACTACTACTACTACTACTGCTACTACTTCTTGCACTGCTACTATCACTACTGCTACTGCTACTGCTACTGCTACTACTACTGCTACTGCTACTGCTACTGCTACTGCTACTGCTACTGCTACTGCTACTGCTGCTGCTACTACTACTACTACTACTACTACTACTACTGACGACGACGACGACTACTACTACTACGACTACTACGACTACGGCTAAGACTACAACTACGACTACGATTACGATTACGACTACGACTACGACTACGACTACTACTGTTGCAGCTACTGCTACTGCTACTGCTACTACTACTACTACTACTAAATATAATACTAATGCATACTTATTACTACTACTACTACTACTACTTAATACTACTACTACGTACTACTACTATAACTTACCCATTCCTTACTACACTACGACTACTGCTACGACTACGACTTACTACTTGCTACACACGAATCTACTACTACACATACTACTTACCATACTACTACTACTACGCTACTACTACTACTACGACTAATACTACTACGACTACGACTATACGACTACAACTACGACTACGACTACGACTACTAACTACTACTACTAATACTACTACTACTACTACTACTACTACCTACATACTTACTATAATTATCGACTAGTATACTACTACTACTACTTACTAATAATACTACTACTACTACTACTCTACTACTAATACTACACTAATAATAATATAATTGCTAATACTACTACTACTACTACTGCTACTACTACTATTATCACTACTACTAATGATAATAATACTACTACAACTACGACTACTGCTACTACGACTACTACTACTACTACTACTACTACTACTACTACTACTACTACTACTACTACTGCTACTGCTACTACTACTACTACTACTACTACTACTACTACTACTACTACTACATCTACAACAACAACTACTACTACTACAACTACAACTACTACTACGACTACGACTACGACTACAACTACGACTACGACTACGACTACGACTACGACTACGACTATTATTGCTACTACTACTACTACTACTACTACTACTACTACTACTACTACTACTACTACTAATGATAACAATAATAATAATAGTAATAATACGACCACTACTACTGAAAATCGTCCTTCCTTCTCCCCCTTCGCCCTCCGTCCTCACTCAATTTTCCTGAAGAGCTGGATGAAAGCGGTCAGGGCGGCGCGCCGGGAAGAGCATCAGCGTTATCAGCGCCTCCACCCAAGTCACCTCGCGCGCGTGTTCGCGCGTGTTCGACTCACAATGCGACTGCACCGACTCCTGTCCAAAGGATGCGTACTCCCAGTCCCCTCGCTTTCGCCCCACACTGACCAGGCCATGCGCTGCAACTCCCAGAGCACCATACGAAACTGGCGGCTCCTCCTCAACGAAGACGGGTCGCTATCTCCTGTACAGACTCGCGGGGCAGGAACAGGGAGCGGCACAGGTCGCGCGCGAGACAGCGAAACTGCCCCTCCTGTCGCTGATCTGCTGTGGCCAAGGCCAGTCGGCAGCCTGCACAGCGTTGTGGATGCCATGACAGTGGGCACTCTAACAATCCGATCATTGAATTTAAAATGTAAGAAGTTCTAAACATGTGTTTATATATATATATGTAAAGCATGTTTGGGACATTGTTCGGCATCTGGACATTATTTGGCAGCACGCTTCCTCTCCATTAATCGGCTTCCACAAACATAATGTTGACCTCCTGCCGATAATGGAAAGCCCGCATGGCCGCGCGAACATGAGAACCACACGAACACTGAGGCAAACAACGACTGCGCAGCACAACCCGCGTTCACGTCGCGCGTGTGCTCGCAGGCCGCCGCGGCTGCGGCTCCGGCCTGCGCGCGCTGCACACTTCCAGGGGTCATGCGTGGTGAGCCCCGCGGTTCACTTCGCCAGTGAGCTCGCGCGCCAAGGAAGCCGCGCCTCGTGGGCGCAGCCGCCGAGGCAACCGAGGGGCGCTTCCGGGCAGAAGCAGGCACAGCAGGCTCGGGAAGGGCGCGGAGGAGGGGGAGGGAGCCGCGCGGGCGGCGACCCAAGCGGCGCTCGCATCCGGGGCGCGGCGGCCGCCCCACCCAGCACTCCCGCCAGAGGTTAACGGGCGAAGATCGGTATAAGATAAACTTTTCCGCCGTCGGGGACACCTGTCCCTGGGCGGCTGGAAAGTTTACACCCTTACGGTGGCACCGCAGGGGTATAAACTTTCCAGCCGCCCAGGGGCAGGTGTCCCCGACGGCGGAACGTTTATTTTATACCGTTCTTCGCTCGCTGAAGAGGGGGGGGGCGTGGATCCCCCCCCACGTGCTGCAGGCGCGCATGCCGTGGCGCTCGCAGCGCAGCCCCCGCCCCGGCGTGACCCTGCCCCGCCCCGAGCGCTACCGCCAGGCCCCCCCCCCCACTCTGGCGCCCGACGCGCGACGGCCGCGCCGGCGCGCAGGTCCCCCCCCCCGCAGTCGCACCGCGCGAGGTTCGCGCGTCGAGTTATGATGTGCCGACCTGCTTTCGCCTTGATCACCAGATCTTGAGCGCCAAGAAATTACCGAAACTGGAGGGCTCTCAGGTGTCGCTGCCACCGCTGGATTCGCTCCGAAATTCTGATCAGAACGCACCCCGGGAGAGGTCCGGAGAGTAGAGGTATCGGCATCTTTTGGTCTCCCCAGGGGCAGCGCTACCAGGGCGGCAGGCATGGAACTAGCAGCGCGCAGCACAATCATCAAAACACAGCACGCGGAGGGGTGGCGATAACCCTGGTCTCGGTCGGGAGGCAGAAGCCAAGTCTTCCTGGAAACGGCACCGACGTGTGCACCCGCAAGCGCGAGCCAGCACACGATGCGCCCAGAAGGCGGCCTCGCGGCGAAAGCTTTAAAAACCCAGCCCACGCTCAGGGCAGACACGAAGCAGCCTAAGGGACCGGGACTCTATACACCGACGTTTTCTACGGCCCCGCACTGAAATCCGCACAAGAAAGCGGATCCTGGTGTACACCCTGCGAAATGCTTAAGAAATCATGGGTTAAGAAATTCATAGTCTCAGAACTTGAATAAAAACCCAAAAATTCCATTCAAATCTTAGGAGTTACATTGAAACGTTAAGAATAATCGAGACTCTGGCCGAAAAAATAAGTTTTCTTAAGCATCGCCTAAGGTGTATATGGGATCCTGGTGTATACATTTTTCGTTGCTCCCACGGGAAAACGGGAGAAACGTGCACAGCACACCACCCCGACGTCGCCCCCGACCCTCCAAAAAAGCCCTGGGATTGCAGAACCGCTCGCCACTGGTAATGTACACCCTGCGAAATGCTTTAGAAATCATGGGTTAAGAAATTCATCGTCTCAGATCTGGAATAAAAACCCAACGTTTCTATCAAAATCTTAGGAATTACATTGAAACAGTCAGAATAATCGAGACTCTGGCCGAAAACTTAAGTTTTCTTAAGCATCGCCTAAGGTGTAGATGCTCCAGCTTCTGACAGCCACGGACGCCCCCAGCCGAAAGCCCGCGGACCCATACAGGCACGGGGGACAAGCAGGGCGCCCACGGGCGAGCGCCGGGCGAGAGCCCACGCAGCGGGCACGATGTTGTGACCGCCGAGGGTCCTGGCCAGCGCACGGGGAGTCCACGAGGCGGCCACGAGCGTTGCGGATGCCACGACAGTGGACACCCTGACAGTCCTATCATTGAATTTAGCATGTGCTTAAAATGTCGGAAAAGGTTCTGAACATGTGTTTAACGTGTTGCTTGCATGTTTGAAGCATGTTTGACACATGCTTTAGACATCTAGGAATTATTTGGCAACATGCTTCCTCTCCATTGATCGTCCTCCACAACACGAGAGCGCACAACGGGCGCGCAAACCCTTGAGACCCAGCCCTTGAAACCCGGCCAGCGCACAAGTCGCCCAAAACGCGGCCACGGGAGGGAACCGGGCGAACTTCACGACCGCCCATCTACCGGGCAGTTTTTAATACACAGGATTTCTTTTTTAATATAGGATGTTTAATACATGATTCATTTATGAATAAAATTATGCATGAACTCATCGTTGTTTCTGATACTAAATCCCTGAATGTTTAATACATGATCCGCACGCGGAGCATGTATTAAAAACGGCACTGTACTCGGGAGACAAGTTAGAACCCGAATTGCAAGTACTGTTTGGGGAAACGTCCCTCTGGGTCACTGGCCGTGCTCTTTTTCTTGCTCAGGAGCTCGGCAGGAAGCCGCCCAGCGCGAACATGTCAAGCTGCGGCTCGAGCCTGGCTGCCCCATCCCGCTGTTCTTCCCATCCACTCCTCTCCCCACCCCCTGCCCTTGATCGCCACAGCATTACCCACATCACCAACAACAGCGACAACGACATCGACAACCACAACCACAACCATAACAACAACAACAACAACAACAACAACAACAACAACAGCAACAACCACAACAACAACAACAACAACAACAACAACCATAACAACAACAACAACAACAACAACAACAACAACAATCACTTACCCGAACGCTCAGTGTTCTCACCAGTGCCAGGGTTTTCATGCGACGCCAGCCAATACCCCACTTTGTGGGGGGGCAGTGCAAGCTCTACCAAATATCCACACGACTCTTCGCCACCACCCACACCCAGCTTCCCGCCCTATGACGTTCGGACACTTCACTTCGTGGCCTGCGGACGACCGTGGCCACTACACTGGCGCGGTATGTAAAATTCCTCAAGTAAACCCAATGGTTTTTGGAGAGTTCGGCCGTTGCGCGCGCGAAGAAAAACCGAATGTGTCCCGCATGGTATTATTTGACAGGGATGATGGCCCTGGCAGGTGCGCAACCGTTGTCGCAGAAGTTCGAAAAAGTTGCTCGCAAAAGCCCGTTTGACAGAAATGTTTAAAAAGTGTTGGGTTTTCCTACGAATCCGCAAGAGCGCGCGGGATGAGATTTTGACATTTTTTTGTTGAAAAAACCATTGGTTTTTTGGTGTTTTTATGTTAAAATCGCTCCGAACACTAAGCTTTTGGAAGGATTTCGTCTTGCGCGCGCGAATGTCCACTGTACCTTATTTTTTGCAAGGGATTCTTGAAATTTGATTATATTAAAACAAGAAATGTCATTTTATAGTGTTTTTTGCAAGGGAAAACGGATTACAACAAAACAACCGGATCTTGATGACATCGTATTACCTGAGGCTTCCTTCAGAAAAAATGATGAAAATGTAGCTGCGGCCTAGGCGGCGCAGGGGGGCCGTGCACCAGGGGCCCCAACAATAATTATTCTTTAGAATTAATAATGTTCAACAACAACAACAACAACAACAACAACAACAACTACTACTACTACTACAACAGCAACAACAACAACAACAATAAGTTTAAGACTGATCGCCCTTATATGCTCGAGTGTCCAATAACGCGTATTTCCCAAACCCTCGATACCCGCCCTCTTGGGGGTATACCTTTTGGGGGGTATACCTTTCTTCCCTGCAGGCCGGGCCCCGGCAAGCGGCGGGGCGGCCGCGGACCGTCGGCCTGGCCAGCGGCAGCGCTGATCGGCGGGGCGGCCGCGGACCGTCGACCCGACCCCAAGAGGGACGGACAGGGGACCGACCACGACGACGACGACGACGACGACGTCGAAGACGACGGCGACGGCGACGACGACGGCGACGACGAGCGAAAGCGAGAGCGAGAGAGAACGACAGCAGGGCCACGAAGGGCACGAAGTAGGCCACGAAGGGTGACAGCGGGGACACGAAGGGAATGCGTATGGGGCCACGAAGAGCGCGAACGAGCGGGGGCCACGAAGTGCAGATAATGCGGGGCCACAGAAGGCAACTATGGGGCCACTGAGGGTAGCAACTGGGCCACGTAGGACAGTGAGGGGGACACGAATGGCGACAGCGGGGCCACGAAGGGCATGCAAATGGGGCCACAACGGGCGCGACTCATGGGTGCCTGGGTGTCGGGAGCGCGGCGTTTGGGCAAATTGCAAGAAATTCCAACGCAAGGCAATTCTTCACTAAGTTGCAAGCAAATCTCCAGCGAGAGCGCGACTCCAGAGCGCCGGGAGAGCGATTCCTGAATAGATTGTAAGGAAGTCCCAAGCCAGAGCGCGATTCCTGAATAAAATGCGAGGAAGTCTCGGGCGGGAGCGGGGGTCCTGGCTAAATTGTAAGGAAGTCTCAAGCGGGAGCCGTTGTTGTTGTAACCCGGGGGCCAGGGGGCCAGTTTGAGCAGGAAGACTTTCCCTGTCAAAAAACAGGGTGCGAGCGTCGAAGGGCACATTTTGATTGAGAAAAAACAGTATGCACTGGTGGGGGGGATCAATAATAATTATTCTTCAGAAATGAGAACTCAACAAGAACCATTTTACCCTCATGCGCGATGTTTCCACACGAAGCATGCGACCATCATGATAACCATCCACGTAATGGGGGACTCTTGTTCTGTAGCGGGGTCCGTTATTCCCATTCCCAGATCTCCCGCCCAATGAGGTCTTGCAAACACCTCCTCCGAGGAATTTCAACATATCCCGCCTCGAAAACACATGCCCGCGCCTTGCTGCGCCGATGCGAGACCGCCAGTGGAACCCCAGCGGGAACGCTGCTTTTGTTGGGACGGCGGCTTTCGGCGGCGAGGAGGAACACCGCCTTGAGTAAGAAAGGAAGAAGCATCGAGCGGGAGCCGTGGTTTTGTCAGGACGGGGGTTGTCGGCGGCGAGGAACAGCACCGTCTTCAGGAAAAAGTGAGGAAGCCTCGAGCGGGAGCGTTGTTCTTGCTGGGAGCGGCGCCAATGCTGAAAAGAGTTGGACGCCAGTCCGGCGTAAAACGGAAGGAAGTCTCGAGCGGGAGCGCTGGTTTTGCCGGGGCGGCGGTTTTCGGCAGCAAGGAGGAACACCGCCTTGAGCAAAAAGGGAGGAAGCATCGAGCGGGAGCCGTGGATTTGTCAGGACGGTTGTTCGAGCTCCCCCTACGCCATTTGAGAATTTGTGTGAAAGCCCGCCACGGCCCCTCATTCACCAGCACCGCTATCAAAATTGCAGCGCCCGCCTCTTTTCACGAGAGGTTCTTCGTCACGGCAGCGACCACTAAGTATAAGCTGAAGACAGCTGGGGCGCCAGGCCAGCAAACGTTATAAGCGACAGGAGTCCATGGCGGTACATGTTTCCCCCCCCCCCCCCCCCCCTTCCCTGTTTTGTCATGAGGCGAGGACGCACGGTTATGGATTTGTCGGCAGACGGCAGGACTGGAAAACGGACGCCCCCGAGTTCGAAGAAGGGAAGAAGATCGAGCGGGAGCCGTGGTTTTGTCTGGACGGGGGCTGTCGGCAGCGAGGAACAGCACCGTCTTCAGGAAAAAGTGAGCAAGCCTCGAGGGGCAGAGTTGTTCTTGCTGGGAGCGGCGCCAATTCAAAACAGAGTTGGGCGCCAGTCCAGCGTAAACGGAAGGAAGTCTCGGGCGGGAGCGCTGGTTTTGTCGGAGCGGCGGTTTTCGGCGGCGAGGAGGAGCACCGCCTTGAGGAAAAAAAGGAGGAAGCCTTGAGCGGGAGCGTTGTTTTTGCTGGGGGCGGCGCCGATGAGAGAAAGACTAGCGCGCCAGTCCGAGGTAAAACGGAAGGAAGTCTCGAGCGGGAGCGTTGGATTTGTCAGGGCGGCGGCTTTCGGCGGCGAGCAAGAACACCAGCCTTTGAGTG
>CAUYUJ010019095.1:15000-27978 GCA_963575745.1 Prorocentrum cordatum
ACACATACCAACACATACACCGATGAGACAACCACGATCTACTACCTGCTAATCGCTACATCGTACTGGGACCCCTTTACGCCGACGCGCTATCATACTGGACATCGGTGGTCATGGGCATGCTCATTATCCTCGCTATCGCCATCCTCATCAGCATCACGACCACCACCACCACCATCATCACCACCGTCATCACCACCAAGACGACCAACACAAGATTCATGATCACAACCGTAACCGCCTGTGTTCGCCCAGCGCCACTTTGGGAGGAAGAGGAGGAGGAAGAGAGCCGAGGGGAACAACGGCGCGACGAGAGCCGACAGCAGTGCAAAGACGAATGCACAGAACCTTCCACATCCCCGAACACGGGCGGTGGTGGGGAGGAGGGACGAGGGGGAGGGAAGAACACACCTGCCGAAGAGACGACTTCCGACAACCAAAAAAAAACGTGACATCCGGAATGCGCGTGCTGCGTGCAAGCCCTTTGTGGCCCAAGCGGCCGCAGCCAGCCAAAATCCAGCGCAGCATGAGATTGGAGGGAAGAGGAGGAGGAGGAGGAGGAGGAGGAGGAGGAGGCGTCGGAGGAGAAGGATGAGGAGGATGAGAGGACGGAGGAGGAGGAAGCAGAGAGGAGGCAGGAGGAGGAGGAGGGGGAGGAGGAGGAGAGTGGGAGCGAGGTGAGGAGGGCGAGGAGAGCGGAGGAGGAGGAGGAAGGAGAGCAGGAGGAGGAGGAGGGAGGAGGAAGGCTAGGAGGGGGAGGAGGGGGTGATGGGGGATGAGGAGGGGGAGGGGGAGGAGGAGGAGGAGGGGGGAGGAGGGAGGAGAAGAAGAACGGAGGATGGACCGACGACAACGAAGAGGGAGGAGGGGCGAGCAACACGGGGACCGCGCCTCCAGGCGGAGGATCGGCCGACGCAGCGACCAAAAATCCCTCGATGCCTACCTCCCTCCTACCGTCGACTGACCTCCTCCTAATCCTCCTGTCACCCTCCTCTCCTCCTCCGTCCTCCCTCCCTCCCTCCCTCCCTCCCTCCTCCTCCTCCTCCCTGCCCTCCCTGTCTCATTCCCTCCTCCTCCTCCTGCTCCTCCTCCTCCTCATCCTCCTCCTCCCCCTCCTCCTCCTATGTAAAAAGAGTCTGTATTGGTTCCACCGGCCACCGCGTACCCAAAAGCTGCCTCCACGCCCCTGTGCGGATACGCACATAACGCGGCAGGACCTTGTCTCGCGCAGGAGCCAAGACGCCTGGAGCGCAGACTGGGCGCACTGTCGGAAGACCCCACACACAGCCGTTGTGGGCCAGACCCCCGTCTCTGAGAGCAGCAACTAGTTAAGGGGCGGATAGCATAAAACCCCATTCCGCGCGACACACTTCTCTCTTCGGAGGTACGCAAAGGAAAGGTAAGCAAAAAAAACAAAAAAACGTCGAACATATGCGGAGCACGAAGGCCGCCTTCCGCGCAGGTGGGTGGAAAGGAGCGCGCGCACCGCGCTGCAGCACGCCAGGCGCTCGGTGGAGCCACGCTGGGCCCCACAGACGAGTTGGCAATGGCCGCGCTCGCGAAAGCGATGCCGGGTGCAGCAGCCATTCGTCACACAGCGGCCTGCACCCGAGGTGCTGAGCGGCGGGCCAGGACGTCCAGGACCCTCAGCGCTCTGCCCAACCGGCAGCCAGGGAGGACGTCAAACCGCCATGTGTCCAGCTCCCGGCGGAAGTGACGCATGGCCTCCCCCCTGCAGCCGACCGCCGGCAGTCTCGTCATCTGGCCTTGCCACCCCGCCTGCGAAACGATCAACGAGCGCACGCCGACGGCGCGCCGCCGCTGCGGTGAGCAGAAGCCTGGGACAAGATGGCGAGAACCCAGTGACGCACCCGCGGCGACACCCGGGCGGTGTGGGCCGGGGGGCCAGTGAGCCAACGGTGGTTCCTCCAATCGACGGACGCGGTCCTCCACTTGCAAGCCTCCCGTGGAGTCGAATCGATGGACATGGGATTTGGCGGCCACGGCCACAGCAAACATGTCCGAAAGCTGGTCCGGAAAGTGGGCCGTCTTCAAAACCTTGGCCGCGGCCGCAGTGAGCCAGGCCCCTGGGCCAGGCAGAAGCAGGCGCGCCGCCGAAGACGACGGGTAGCTCTTCAAACTGCGCCCCAAACTGGAAGGTGGAAGAGAAAACAACATGTACACCCTGCGAAATGCTTAAGAAATCATGGGTTAAGAAATTCATAGTCTCAGAAATTGAATAAAACCCAGAACTTCTATCAACATCTGGGGATTTACATTGAAAAGTTAAGAATAATCGAGACTCTGGCCGAAAAACTTAGGCTTTCTTAAGCATCGCCTAAGGTGTATGCCTGCAGGGCGAGCAGAAGTCCCAAGCCCCGGGTCCACAAAATCGTGCCCGCGTGATGAACTTGGCCACAAGGGCGGACCATGAAGTGTCTATCCGACCAGGACCAACCACGAAGCCCAAGCACTTGATGAAGGAAGAAATCTCGACCCCGTCCCATCCGGGCGCCTCGTTCACCAGGATGGCACGCACCTCCTCCTCCTCCTCCTCGAACGGCCACGGAGATACTTGGGAACGGTGAGCCGCAGGCCAGCCACCCTTTGCAGATCAAGAAAGATCTCCTGGAGGGCCCCGAACCTTTCGCTTAAATTGGGAAGTGCCAGCGCCATGTCGTCCGCCCAAGCCCTGATGGTCGAGCCTGGTGTGGCTCTGGATAAATGTCGGAGGATGATGTCCGTGGCCATGGCGAGTAGCAACGATAGGAGAAAGCAACCTTGCTGGACGCCCCTTGTCAAAGCAGAACCCTCGATGCGCTTCCCAGCGAAGAAAATCCGATCAAAACTCTGGCGATAAAGGTTGAAAATGACTCTGAGGAGCCACGCGGGCCAGCCCAGCGACTCGAAGAAGAAAGCCATGAAGAACCTGCGCCCTACCGACGGGAACGCGGCCGTCAGGCCAAAAAGAAAGGCCAAGCCCGTGTCCCCGCTCAAGACCGGCATCGCCATCGCCTCGTCCACGTCCACGACGTTGGCCAGCATGAAGCTTCCCTGTAGGAACGAGCCTCCGCCGGGCCTGCATGATCGTAGGCTCGATCTTGTGCTCCAGGGCGATGCGGAAGGCGCTGGTGATCAGCCAGTCGTCGCAATGTTCATAACCATAATCGTACTCACAATCACCCCCGACACAACCGCGTCCACAATCAGATCGCCACCATCATCAGCAAGCTCATCATCATCATGATCATCAGCAGCAGCATCATCACCATCAACAACAAAGCAGCATCATCAGAATCGTTGTCCTCGTCATCATAAACGTCAGAAATATCCTCATCCTCCTCATCATAGTCACCGTCAGCATCATCATCATCAGCAACAGCAACATCATCATCATCATCATCATCATCATCATCATCATCATCATCATCATCATCATCATCATCATCATCATCATCATAGTCGTCGTCGCCGTCGGCGTCGTCGTCATCCTCATCTTCTGTACCATCCTCATCAACAGCAGCCTCATGACCATAATCGTACTCACCATCACCCCAGACACAACCGCGTCAACAATACCGCGTCCACAATCAGATCGCCACCATCATCAGCAAGCTCATCATCATCATCACCATCATCATCATCATCATCACCACCATTATCACCACCACCACCATCATCATCATCAGCAGCATCATCATCACCATCGACATGATCATCATCATCAACATCATCATCATCATCATCATCATCATCATCATCATCATCATCATCATCATCATCATCATCCGCATCGTCATCATCATCAGCATCATCACCATCGTTATCACATCACCGTCGTCGTCATCATCATCAGCATCATCATAATCGTCGTCGTTGTTGTCGTCATCGTCGGCATGATCATTATCATCATCATCATCATCATCATCATCATCAGCATCATCGTCCTCACCAGCATGATCATCATGATTAGCAGCAGCATCACCAACATCAGCAGCAGCATCATCATCATCGTCATTATCGTCATCATCTTAAGCATAATCGTCATCATCATTATCATCGTCATAACCATAATCGTAATCAACCTCGTCATCACGACCATCAGCATCATCATAAGCAGCAGTATCATCGTCGACCCCATCGTCATCAACATCATCATTACCAGCATCATCTTCAGCATGATCATCACCGGCATCGGCATCGGCATCGACATCAGCAGCATCATCGTCAGCAGCATCAGCTATATTACCATCAGCGCAACATCATCATCATCGGTAGCAGTATCATGATCATCATCCTCATTAGCGTCATCATCATCATCACGGGCATCATCATCATCAGATAAACATCACCATGATCAGCATCATCATCATCATCGTCATAACCATCGTCGTCATCACCGTCAGCGTCATCGCCAGCATCATCGTCACCGTCGTCGTCGCCTTCATCATCATTGTCATCATCATCATCATCAGCAGCAGCAACCATCATCATTATCAGCATCATCATCGGCATCATCATCATTAGCATCGCCGTCATCATCCTCATCATCATTAGCACCATCATCATCAGCAGCAGCAGCACCAGCATCAGCATCAGCATTAGCATCATCATCGTCATCGTCGTCACTGTCATCGTCGTCGCAGTCGTCATCATCCTCATCCCCTCCCTCACTCCCACCCACCCACCCCCACCCACCCACCACCCCCCCCACCCACCATTCCCCTTCGTCCCTCAACCTCATCGTCCTCCCCATCCTCCTCCCCAGTCCCCCAACCCCGCTCCACTCCTCGCTGGACAGGCGATGAGACCAGAGCGTCCACCACTCGAGTCTCTTCTCACGAAACTGTTGACGGCACAGTGGTGCTGATCTTGGCCCAAGCCCCCCGTGGCTGCAAAGGGGGAGGCACGGCAAAGAGGATATACACACACACGCACACACACACACACACGCACGCACGCGCACGCACGCACGCACGCACACACACACACACACACACATACATACACACACACACGCACACACACACACACACACACACACATTCACGCACCAGAAGAAGCAAGGCAAGGCGGCAGACGGTCACATACCAGCATCTAAACTACACTTTTGTTTCTTTCCTCCTCCTCCTCCTCCCTCCTCCTCCTTTTCCTCCTCCTCCTCCTCATCCTCCTCCTCCTGGTGCTCCTCCTCCTCCTCCTCATCATCCTCCTCCTCTTTTTCCTCCTCCTCTTTTTCCTCCTCCTCCTCCTCCTCCTCCTCCTCCTCCTCTTCCTCCTCCATTGCTGACCTCCAAGAGTGATCACGGATGCAGGGGCCCTGCACCAACACTGCAGTTAGTCCTTCTGGCTGCCCTTCGGCACGAGAGGAGGGCGGCTGGAGAGGTGGGAGTGCAGGGGGGAGGCCAGGATCGGTCAGCATCGCATCGGGGAATCGGGTCAAATCGCCTCCTCCTCCTCCTCCGCCTCCTCCTCATATTACTCCTCCTCCTCCTCCTCCTCCTCCTCCTCCTCCTCCTCCTCCTCCTCCTCCTCCTCCTCCTCCTCCTCCAGATCGGCCTCATCGGCACGGAGTCGAAATCGGATCGGATCGGCTGCACCAGAATGCACAACAGCGCCATGTGAGCATCGTGCCGTGCCAGATCGCAGGGAGACCGGAATCGAATCGGGATCGGACCGGCCGAAAGCGACATTGGACCGGATCGCTCAGATCGAGATGGTGGGCCCTGGGAGGGGACGACGGAGGAAGAGACGACGGGGAACGGGGAAAACGTACGGGGAGGAGGAGGACGACGATGACCACCACCACGACGACGACCACCACGGCGACGACGACCACGACCACGACGACGACGACGACGACGACGACGACGACGACGACGACGACGACGACGACGACGACGACGACACGACATCGATTAGCTCAACGTGTGGACTGTACCTCGCCGGGTGCAACAGAAGCTGGGGAAACCGAAAAGTACCGACACCGCTACTCCCCAGACCTCTCCTGGGGTACGTTCTGACCAGGATTTCAAGGCGAATCCGGCGGTGGCGACGAGGGCCTCCCAGGAGACCGAAAAAAGAGACAACGAGGGAAGGGCAGCGGTATGGGTACCTCTTCCTCCTCTGAGAAGCAGAGGGGGGGAGGGCGGAGCGAGGGCGAAGCCGCTCCGGCGCGCTTCTCCCCGGTGCCCCCGCGCGGGTCCCGGGCGATCTGGACGGCAGGAGCGGCGCGGGGGCCCTGCGCCGGCGGGCGAGCTCGTGCCACCTGTCGGCGGGGCACCACGGCGCGGAGGGGCACGCCGCGGAGGGGGCCGAGCTTCCTGCGAGGCCTTCGCCCAGCTGGACCCTCTGGCATCAAGGATCGATGCTCCTGCCAGGCCTTCGCCCAGTTGGAGGCTCGAGGCTCGAGGATCTGGATTCTTCAGGGTTCGAGGATCGAGGATTCGGATTAGTCAAAAAAGTTCGAGGGTCGAGGACTTGGGTTCTTCCAGGTTCGACGATCGAGGAGTTGGATTCTCCAGGTTTCGAGGATCGAGGCTCCTGCTGGGCCCCCCTCCTCCTCCTCCTCCTCCTCCTCCTCCTCCTCCTCCTCCTCCCCCCCTCCCCCTCCTGGGCCTCCTCCTCTCCTCCTCCTCCCTCCTCCTCCTCCTCCTCCTCCTCCTCCTCCTCCTCCTCCTCCTCCTCCCCCATCCCTCCCTCCCTCCCTCCCACCCTCCCTCATCCCTCGCCCCTTCTCCCTCCAGCACCCTCCCCCCGGCCTCCCTCCCCTCGCTCCCGCCGCCTCCCTCCCTCCCTCCCTCCCTCCCTCTCTCCCATCTCGGCCAGGCGGCGCCAGAGTTGGCCCCGCACCCCGTCGCCGTGGGGACCACCGGACAAGCGGGAACGAGTGCGAGCCAGGGCCGGGCGGGCCCTCCTTCCCCCCCCCCCCTCCCCTCCCCCTGCGCCATGCCTGGCCGTGCTCTACAATTCATCACGTACCCTTTCGGGATCATTGCCCTGCTCGACATCCGACTGTGCGAGTAGAGAGGGGATCTGCGCCATGGTAGGGGATGGGAGGGAGGGGTAGGATGCCAGATATGACGAGAGCGCGCACCTAGCTTGCCCCCCCCCCCTCACCTCCCCCCCCCTCTCCTCCCTCCCCTCCCTCTGGGGCTGGGCCCCCCCTCCCTCCCCCGCCTCCCCTCCCCTTCCTCCCCCGCCCCGCCCCCGTTGTCCCCCCCCCCCTCCCCTCCGCGCGCTGCCCGCGGAGCCCCGCGCGCCGCCGAAGGCGGAGGGGCATCCGCTCCTCTGCGAGCTTCGGGGGGCGTCAGGCGGCCAGCTCCAGCGTGTACTCGTGCCGCGCGCGGCGGCGGCGGCCGCGCCCGGGCGGCCCTCCAGAGACAAGGCGGGGCCAAGGGGGTGGGTGGGTTCGTCGTCGTCGTCGTCGTCGTCGTCGTCGTCGTCGTCGTCGTCGTCGTCGTCGTCGTCGTCGTCGTCGTCGTCGTCGTCGTCGTCGTCGTCGTCGTCGTCGTCGTCGTCGCTTTTATCGTCCTCGTCGTCGCCATCGTCATCGGGGGAGGCAGGGGAGAAAGGGAGGGGGCAGGGGGCGGAGGCGAGAGGGAGGGTCGTCGGTGTGGCCGTCGTGTGAGGGTCCGGAAGCACCTCGGGCAGAGTGCTGTTTTGCGCACCTCCTCGAAAGGTAGATCCTTCCCCGGGAGACGGCCCTGACAGGGCTGAACCTAAACGGTGTTTTTCGTTTTCGTTTTGCTTTCGTTTTCCCTCGTTTTGTCTTCAGTCCGCCTTTGCGGCAAAACGAAGTCGAAACGAAAACGGCCCACGAAATCGCCAAAACACAGTGGAGGTCCAGCCCTGGGCCTGCAGTCAAGTGTTGCCGCCTGTGCTGGGAGGCCCAGCAGGCCGCGGGGAGAGGCTCCAGAGGCGACCCCCAGGGTCCGGGTCCTGGGGTGGGCGAGCAGCCGCCTGGAGGGGAGCCTGCAAACGATCTTTGCCCGGGGTAGGGTCGCAAAGCGGGCAGTGGGAAAAGAGAGGGGAGGGGAGGGGAGGGGAGGGGAGGGGGGAGGGGAGGGAGGGGAGGGGAGAGGGGGGAGGGGAGAGGGCGAAGGCAGAGAAGGAAAGAAAGGGAGAAGGGAGGTTAATGGGTGAAGGGGGGGGGGGCGGACGGTCGGGGAGGGGCGGGGCGAAGAGGGGGACGAGGGGGACGAGGGGGAGGAGGGGGAGGAGGGAGAGGAGGGAGGAGGGGAGGGAAGGGGAAGGACGATGGGGAAGGAGGAGGGAGGAGGCGAGGGTGGTGGGGAAAAGAGAAAGCAGCGGAGGGGAGGGGGAGGGGGGGAGAAGGAGAGTAGGAGGCGAAAGGGGAAACCCGAGGAGAGAAGGTGAATAGGGGAGGGGATGCGGGAGGGGACCAGCTGGAGGAGGAAGAGGAGAGGGGGGTGAAGGGGGCAAGGAGAGGGGATCCTTGCTACCCTGCTACCCGACATAGGCCCACCGCAAGCGTGAAGGCCAGCTGGACAAGTTGCAAACCACTTCCGAATCAGCTGCGAGTTCCGCGAAGGCGGGGAGGAGGGAGCAGCATGGCCAGGGAGGACCAGGACGTGGCACCCGAGCTCACCCAAAGGGGCCGATGTTGCCGTCGAGCCGCTCCGCCGCCGCAAGAACGGCCTCCACCTCCTCGCAGCCCCTGCGACAGGAGAAAGAGACCCGCGAGTCGCCCCAAATCACGCGGGTGGGGGGCCCCATGCGAGCCCTCCCCCTACCCCCCACGATTTCTGAGGGGGAGGGGTGGGGTTCACCTCTCCGCTGGATGGTCCCGAAACGAAGTGAACCCCCACCCTCCCCCTCAGAAATCGTGGGGGGTAGGGGTAGGGTTCGCATGAGGCCCCAAATCACGCGGGCCTCCACGCCGAAGCTGATCAGAGAGGCCCGCCTCGGAGCGGGCGCGGCGGAGGCCCGCAGCGCCGTGCTGGCCGCCGGCGGGGCTCCACGGGCGGGCGGGGGCCGCCGCGGGAACGGACAGGCGCGCTCCTCTGCTCGCAGGTCAACGACTCGCAAATTGCCTGGATCCGACGCGGGGGACTCACGAGATGTTCCATGGAGGAAGACCTGGTTTTGTTCGGACGTTTGCGAGTAGGCAGTGTGCGAGTAGTGTCAAGTCGGGCCTGTCCCCCTGGAGGGGGGGATGTTGGGCGAGAGATTGAGACTACCCAAAAAAAACTGGAAATGCCCGAAAATTCTCAAAACAAATGGTCCCCTAACTATGTTTTAAACTATTTTTGAATATTCCCCCTGTAGAGGGACAGGCCCGTCTTAAGCTCAGGAGCACACCCCCAAGACCGCCTCCCGGTCGCGCACCCCGCCCCAAGATGACCCCCGAGGAAGCCAGCGGGCCGCCCAGGAGCACACCCCCAGGACCGCCTCCGGGAGGCCTCCGAGAGGCCTCGCAGGAGATCCCCACGAGCATCCAGGATCGGGTCGGGCGAAAGGGGGGGATAGCAAAGGGGGGGTTTGAGAATCAGCTCACGTAGCTGATTTTCCTGGCGCCTCCCGGCGCTGGAGGCGGCTGTGTATCGAGGAATGGGCCCCTCGGTGAGGCCGAAACCAGCTGCATGCAGCAAATTTCGTACCCCCCCCCCTTGCCCAATCCCCCCCTTTCGTCCGGCCCGACAGGAGGCCTCTGTCCTGCCACACGGGCGAGGTGCCCTGGATAGGCCGAAGCTCACTGCACGAGCACGATGCTGCCGGCCCCCGTGCTGGAACGCGCTCGGCGAGGGACGAAGCCCGCCGCCGCCAGGGCCCGGGGCGCGGGGGCCCACCTCGCCGCCGGCGCGGCCCCCTCCGAGAGCGAGCACGCAGAGGCCGCCGCGCGGCCTTCGCGCCTCGCGCGCCGCGCGGCGCGCCGCCGCCGCCGCCGCCGAGCTCCTGGAGCTCGGTCGCGGCCGCGACGACGACGACGACGACGACGACGACGACGACGACGACGACGACGACGACGACGAACGGCTCCGACAGCAGCCGGCCGAACGGCGGGGCGAAGGGCTCGCCCACGGTCGGCCCGTCGTGAGCCCAGCGTGCCGCGCAGCCGAGGCGCCGGACGGCGGGGGCAAGCGTGGCCCCCCCAAGGCTGGGGGGAGCTCGGAGCGCCGCAGAGTGTGTGTTGCGCGCCTCGCCACCGCGGGGGCGTCGGCCGCAGGCCCCCGTGGCCAGAGGTGGCTCTGAAGCTCAGGCCGCTCGGTGGACTACACCCTACGAAATGCTTAAGAAATCATGGGTTAAGAAATTCATAGTCTCAGAACTTGAATAAAAACCCAAAATTTCCATTCAAATCTTAGGATTTGCATTGAAACATTAAGAATAATCGAGACTCTGGCCGAAAATGTAAGTTTTCTTAAGCATCGCCTAAGGTGTATGCACTGCAGCGGAGGCCGGCTGGTGCAGGCGGAGAGGCACCCCACTCGGCGGGCTGCAGGTCTCGAGTGCCGGAGGACAGGCGGCAAAGACGCACGGGCCCTCAGAAGCAGCAGGCGCACCGAGTACTTCGAGCTGGCACCTAGAAGACAAGGCCAGTCGGAATGTGGACTCGTGTGAGCAAGAGCCATGACGTCGAGGAGCAAGACCAGCACTCGTTGAAAAAAAACATACGTAAGACTTATCCATGCGGGCGACCCCGAAAACACATAGCCTCCTGCCGCCTCAACAGACTTGAATCAAGGACTCGAACTAAGATACGAGCTGGTAGGTAAGGACGACTTGGCGACTGATCGCTCCTCCCCAACGCACCCTGCCCAGACTCCCAACTACGAACTAGATTCCTTCGAATATGCAACGCCTGGAGCTCCCGACCCCTTCCCAAGACACAGTTTGACAATCGAGTCACCTGAAACCCAAACCTTCTTTTCGGCCTTCCGACGGCCCGAGGCGGCCCAAGAGCCCCCAAAGATCCCCCAAAGATCGCCCAAGACGCTTCCAAGATGGCCCCAGAACTGCCCAAGAGGCCCCCAAGACGGCCCCAAGAGGCCCCAAGACGGCCCAGGAGGCCTTTAAGACGCCCAAGATGGCCCGCAGACGCCAAAAACCTGGCGAACTGAGGCAGCCAGGCTCTGTTCGAGACGCCCGAGGTCTGAGTAGCCTCCAGAGCTCCCCCGATGGTTCCAAAGTTCCTGGATGCCTCTGAAAACACACACACACACACACACACGCGCGCGCGCGCGCGCGCGCGCGCGCGCGCGACCCACACACACACACACACACAACACACCACACACACCACACACACACACACAACACACACGCGCGCGCCGCAACACCGCACAAACGCGAACACGCACGCACGCAACGCACGCACGCACGCACGCAACACACTCACACATCGAAAGTCGCACACACACACACCAACACACCCACCCACACACACCCACACGCACACAAAATCACACAAACACGCATACACCACACACACACACACACACACACACACACACACACACACACGACACGCCTTGCACGCGCCGCAACGCAACGCACGCGCACACGCGCAACCGCACCGACAAACGCACACGCGCCCAGGGCGCACCCGCACCGCACACACACACACACACCCTCACAACACACCAACACACCCACACACACACACAACCACACACAACGGCTCGCGCGCGCGCGGCGCGCGCGCACGCGCACAGCGCACCGCGCACGCGCACCGCGCACGCACCAGCACGCGCGACGCGCACGCGCACGCGCACAGCACACGCAAACACGCACACGCACACGCACACGCACTCGCACACAGGGACGCACACGCACACGCACACGCACACGCACACGCACGCCTTACACTGCACACGCACGAACGCACAACGCACACGCGCACGCGCGCCCCGTCACGGCAACACGCAACCCGCGCACGCGCGACGCGCACGCGCACGCGCACGCGCACGCGCACGCGCACGCGCACGCGCACGCGCGCACGCGCGCACGCGCGCACGCACGCACGCACGCACGCACGCACGCACGCACGCACGCACACACGCACGCACGCACGCACGCACACACACACACACACACACACACACAACACACACACGCACACACACACACGCACACACACACACACACACACACACACACACACACACACACGCACACACACACAAGCAGGGACCAAAAGGGGTCCAGAATATCAGAAGAACCTACAACTCCTTCTCCTCGGTCCTCCTCCCTCCTCCCTCCTCCCTCCTCCTCCCCGATCGTCCCCGGCCATTGTTTTAAGTCCAGAGGCTGCCTTGGACTCACTACTCCGTAGTACGGCCTTCCTAGAAATAGACTGTCGCCCCATCGTGTTTCTCGCGCCGTCCTCTGGGGTCTCTCCTGGGCCCGCAGGTGGCCTCCTTGGGCCACCCCCGAGGCACGGACAGGAGGAGCAATGGGAGCGTAATTCTAATTCTAATTATGTCAAGAGCGTGGTCCTTCTCTAGGAAGGCCGCTTAGCGAAAACTTTACAGATCAGGGAACACAGACCCCGACTTCGGGGGAAGTCCCCGCGACAAACGAGACAACACCGGAGCAGTGGGAGCGAAGAGGACAGGGGGGGAAGAGCATCGACAGCAGGCGAAGGAGGAGCAGCGGGGGAGCGAGGAGAAGGAGCGAGAAGGAGGAAAAAGGGAGAAGGATCGGGGATCGAGGATCGAGGAGGAGGAGGAGGAGGACGAGGAGGAGGAGGAGGAGGAGATGCGAGGAGCGAGGAGGGAGGTAGGGGAGGGAGGGGAGGGGAGGGGAGAGAGGACAGGCTAGGCGCGCTAGCGTCACATCTGACGTCCTACCCCTCCGCCCCATCCCCTACTGTGGCGCCACCTGGAGGGACCGAACAGGCCAAAGCTGCTGCGGGAGCACGGCTTGGAACGACCGGAGGCGCGGGAACGAGGCCAGCGCTGCAGCGGGAGAGCACGGCTTTGAATGACCGAAGCGGGCGGCACTGCAGCGAGA
>CAUYUJ010019095.1:28078-73078 GCA_963575745.1 Prorocentrum cordatum
TCCTCCTCCTCCTCCTCTTCCTCCTCCTCCTCCTCCTCCTCCTCCTCCTCCTCCTCCTCCCATGCTGAAGATTCCCGGCATGCTGGATGAACCAGTCCTGACCCATGCCGAGCGCCTTGCTCCGTGCCTGGTCCTGGGCCCCAGCACAGCGAGCACGCCCTGCCTGCCTGGGTCGGGAGGGCCCCCGGGGGGCCCAGCAAGGCCCTGGCCGGGCGGGTGGGGGCCCAGGACGGAACAGGCCAGGCACAGCGGCAGTGTGCAGGTGCCTTCTGCGGAGCACGGAGATCGAGGATCGAATGTTTGCAAGTCTTCGCTCTCCTCGGTCCTCCGAGGGGCCTTCGGAGGCCTCCAGGGACCTCTAGGGAAAACTCTGGGAGCCTCTGGACACATCCAGAGGTTTCTGGAGACCCTTCGAGGCCTCGGAGGCCGAGGAGGACAACGACAACAACGACGACGACGACGACGACGACGACGACGACGATGGCGACGATCACGAGAACGAGGAGAAAGTGCATGAGGAGGAGGGGACGACGACGACGAAGAAGACGAAGAAGAAGAAGAAGAAGAAGGGTAAGAAGAAGAAGAAGAAGGGCGAGACAGGCGAGGACGACGAGGGTGAGGAAGAGGAGGACGAGGAGTGCGCGAGGAAATTGGTAATTAAGATGCAATTCTGA
This sequence comes from Prorocentrum cordatum, assembly GCA_963575745.1. Lineage (NCBI taxonomy): Eukaryota > Dinophyceae > Prorocentrales > Prorocentraceae > Prorocentrum > Prorocentrum cordatum. Next base: position 28,753 of record CAUYUJ010019095.1, read on the forward strand.
GAACTCACACGCCCGCTGGGGATACACTCTGCCTTCGTGGATCTCTGGGCAGCGGCCCACAGCTCTGCGATCTGCTGCTCAATAGCTTCAACGCCACGCTATGCAAGTGGCCTCGATGATGCGAGGCCTGCATCTGCTCACCATCTGCTTCCTTTCGGTGCTTGGCATACTGTCATACAGACGTCTCGAAGGCATCATGTCCGTACTTGGGATGACCAGCCGCGAGGGCCTCTTCTCGCCGAAACGCTAGCCTGGCATCGCGTCAATATTGCACGGTCCATTCGAACATGGCTCTAACACCTCAAGCGCCGTCATTGAGATCAGGCACGGTCCATGCAAACATGACTCTAACACCTCAAGCGCCGTCATTGAGACCAGTCGTTGCGACGACGAGTTCTCCCGCACGGCCCAGTCGAAGTGAGCGGACGAGTGCTGGTACCCCGCTCCACTCCGCGAACTCGCCTGTCATTCGCCTCCACCTGTCCTCCCCCTGCATCCATTCTTCTCACTCTGCCTCCTTGCCCCAACCCCTAATGACAGTGTCCATCCCTCCACACCTCCCTACGGCAGGTTCGCGTGGTGTCGACCCCAGCGATGGTTTCTGTCACCTCGGGGATCGTTCAACCTTGAACGATCGGCCCTTTCCGAGACGTGCGATCCTTCAACATCGACCGATTTTGGGTCGCCGGCGGCGTTCAACCTTGAACGCCCGCGCTGGGTCGCCGCTGGTCGACACGACGCGAACCTACCGTACCTCTCGTCCTCCGTGGTGGCTGGGGGTGTCCTGTGGTAGATGCCGAGGTGGCTGGCCAGGTTGCCCTTGCACACGCAGATCGCCCGCTCGTCCTCCTCCGTGAACGTCTGCCTCGTGAGGGCCATATGGGCAGGCAAGACGAGGAGAGAAAAGGAGGAGGAGGAGGAGGAGGAGGAGGGGAGGAAGAGGAGGAGGAGGAGGAGGAGGAGGAGGAGGTGGAGGAGGAAGAGGAGGAGGAGGAGGAAGAGGAGGAGGAGGAGGAGGAGGAGGAAAAGGAGGAGGAGGAGGAGGAAGAGGAGGGGGAGAGGAAGGGTTCGGACTCGGATCAACTCCGCAGAGCGCACGCTGAGCGACTGCCAAAAGGTGCCCATGGCAGCCCCAGCGCTGCCGCGGCGTATAAAGCTGTCGCCGGTGCCCCGGAAGACTGCGGCCCTCCGCCTAGGGCACGGAGAAACATCTCCTCGGTGGGCACACCCCTCTCGCTACGTGATTTGGACGTCGTCGACGTCGTCGTCGTCGTCGCCGTCGTCGTCGTCGTCGTCGTCGCCGTCGTCGTCGTCGTCGTCGTCGTCGTCGTCGGATCGGTGGCACCGGCCGTAAGGCCTTCGCAATCTCATAGGTGGGCACACCCCTCTTGCTGCGTGGTTTGAACTCTCGGCCGACACGCCTGACCCCAGTGAACTCTCTCCCTCGCAACTCCGAACGTCGGCACTCTGGCTCTCTTAACAAGCGTGGAGGGCTAACCCCCCGACGGTGGTCAACATCGCCTCGTCGTCGCGCCGCGACGGGGTTCGGAGCGCCTTCGGCGCGCGGTGGCTGCCCGCGACGGGGGTCGATGTGGGGCTGTCGGCGAGGGTGACGCCCCCCCGACGCTTACTAAGAAACTCTGAGTAGGGAAGTCTGGACGCTTCGCCTGAGACTCCCCCGCTGCCTGTGGCGCGGAAGCCGGAAAGTTTCGACAGCTCTACGGACAGAGGGCGGCTGGTTTTCAAACGTGTTGAACTCGCCTGGGCGTCCCCCGCATACTCGGCCTCGAAGGTTGCAGGAGCTCCACGGTTGAAGGGCGATTGATGCTCAACAGGTGGCTCTCGCCTGGGCGCCGGGCACAAGAGTCTTGAACGTTCACAACCGATCAACGGATGGAGGGCGGGTGGTTTTGAGCATGTGGTTCTCGCCTCAATGCTGCGCACAATCCTCGTAGAGCTCTACAACTACTGCATAGATGGATGGTTGCCGCCGCGCACACTCGTCTGGAAGCGCTCTAAAAGACATGCCAATGAAGGGTGGCCCGTTTCCAGAATGGGCCAAGCGCTAAGGAAAAAACAATTCCGAAGGAGAAAGAGAGAGAGAGAGAAACAAAAAAAAAGAGAGAGAGAGAGAGAGAGAAAAAAAAAAAAAAAAAAAAAATGAGAGAGAGAGAGGGAGAATGATATATATATATATATATATTTATATATATATATATATATATATATATCCGCCGGCCCCCTTGTGGGGCCACCAGGCTGCGAGGCGCGTGATTCGCAGTTTCCTGTACCAGTTGTAGTTTCTAGTTTCCAGTGTTACAGTTCTGCTTCTTGCTGGTTACTGTAACTAGTTGATTGACCGCGCGAGGGGAGGGAGGCCCAAACCAGATTTTTAGCACCACCTGGGCGCGTTGTCTGAATTGCTGGGGGGGCTCAAAATCAACACCCCTCACGCAGATCCGCGGGGTCAGGGTCCAAAAACACAGGGATTTGCCACATTTCTGAAATTCGGTGCCACCCCTCACGCAGATCCGCGGGGTCAGGGTCCAAAAACACATGGGATTTCCCACATTTCTGAAATTCGGTGCCACCTCTCACGCAGATCCGCGGGGTCAGGGTCCAAAAACACATGGGATTTGCTACATTTCTGAAATTCGGTGCCACCCCTCACGCAGATCCGCGGGGTTAGGGTCCAAAAACACATAGGATTTGCCACATGTCTGAAATTCGGTACCACCCCTCACGCAGATCCGCGGGGTCAGGGTCCAAAAACACAGGGGATTTGCCACAGTTCTCAAATTCGGTGCCACCCCTCACGCAGATCCGCAGGGTCAGGGTCCAAAAACACAGGGGATTTGCTACATTTCTGAAATTCGGCGCCACCCCTTACGCAGATCCGCGGGGTCAGGGTCCAAAAACACAGGGGATTTGCCACATTTCTGAAATTCGAACCCAAACTGCGAGAACTCCCTCGGCCCTTTCATCGCAAGGTGTGGTAACCAAGCCCTGAAACCATACACGTCTTACCAATCGCCAGGTGTGGTAACCCCTCTTGTGATCAGTTGGTTTTGCTGATTGCGACTCGGCTTCGCATGAAGTTTCGATACTGCTTCACGACAGCGCCAAGGCCTCATGACTTAGCTCCTCCATGGCCCATTTTCCGAGAGAGGGGGCCGGCGGCAGGGGGCGAAGCCCTTACGGATATATTTGTATATATATAGATGTGTATAAATATATATGTGTATATATATACATACATATATATACATATATATGCATACATATATATATATATATACACACGTATATATATACATATATATATACTAATAAGAATAATAATAAAAATAATAATAATAATAATAAAAGAGAGAGATAAAGAAATGATCAAGAAAGACGCTGACAGACGTTCAACACCTGCGAGGATGGAGGGCGGCTCCTCCTCGAGGCGGGGCGCTCGCTGGACAGGCGGCTCGACCCTGCCTCCCCGAAGCTCCGGCAGGCACCCCGAGAGGCTGGAGGACAGACCCGCCTCGGCAGAAGTGAGCTCTTGCCTGACTCGCAGGCCTATGGGGCGCGGACCTTTCATGAAGGGGCCCCAGGACACACAAATAAATACACACAAATAAGAAGATTCCCCATATTTTCCCATATTTTCTGGGTTTCTGTCGTCCCCCCCACTTCCCATATTTTCCCATATTTTCCTGGGGGTCGACGATTATTTGTGTCTGGCCTACACCCTGCGAAATGCTCAAGAAATCATGGGTTAAGAAATTCATAGTCTCAGAACTTGCATGAAAACCCAACATTTTTTATCAAAATCTTAGGATTTACATTGAAACGTTAAGAATAATCGAGACTCTGGCCGAAAACTCAAGTTTTCTTAAGCATCGCCCAAGGTGTATGGGGCGCGGGCCTTTCAGAGGGGCGTCTCCCGAGATGGAAGGGAGTGCTCGTAAAGACTTCCGAGGAGGACGGTTTACCGCCGGCGCCCCGCTGGCAAGAAACAACTCGACGGACCTTCTGATGACTTCTGCTCGGTTGAAATGTTTGTTCTCGAAATTCAACCATTCGTTAGAGCTCTGGTTTTTTTCCCACCATATTCGATCTTATTCCCGCTCGCCGTCTTAATCTTAGGATCTTGGGACAGGAGAGCACGGTGCAGCATCGCTGATGTATCCTTGATGGCCATGGTCCTCCGCCCCTCCTCCTGATCCGTGTCCCCCTCCACCTCCTCCTCCTCCTCCTCCTCCCCCTCCTCCTCCCCCTCCTCCTCCTCCTCCTCCTCCCCCTCCTCCTCCTCCTCCTCCTCCTCCTCCTCCTCCTCCTCCTCCCCCTCCTCCGCGTCCTGCTCCACCTCTTCCTCCAACTCATCCTCATCACCTTTACCATCGCCGTCACCATCATCATCAGCATCCTCATCATCATAATCAGCATGATCAGTATCATCATCATCGTCGTGATCACCATCATCGACATCAACACCAGCATAATCATCAACATCATCACCATCATCAGCAGCAGCAGCGTCGTCATCAGCACTGCCATCATCACCATCAACAACAACAACAACAGCAACAACTGCAACAACAATAACAACAATTACTAGCACGTGGGGACACACCGTTCTCACCAGTGCCAGGGTTTTCATAGGAGGCGGGCAATACCCCCACTTTGTGGGGGGGCCGGTTCAAGCTCTACCAAATTTCCAAACGACTCTTCGCCACCACCCACACCCAGCTTCCCGCCCTATGACGTTCGGACACTTCACTTCGTGGCATGCGGACGACCGTGGCTACTATTCAGGGCCCCGCGGCCGACGACGACGGCGTGCGCGCGCGAAGAAAAAACGAATGTGTCCCGCATGGTATTATTTGACAGGGATGATGGCCCTGGCAGGTGCGCAACCGTTGTTGCAGAAGTTCGAAAAAGTTGCTCGCAAAAGCCCGTTTGACAGAAATGATTAAAAAGTGTTGGGTTTCCTACGAATCCGCAAGAGCGCGCGGGATGAAATTTTGACAATTTTTTTTTGAAAAACCATTGGTTTTTTGATGTTTTTATGTTAAAATCGCTACGAAAACTAAGGTTTTGGAAGGATTTCGTCTTGCGCGCGCGAATGTCCACTTTACCTTATTTTTTGCAAGGGATTCTTGAAGTTTGGTTATGTTAGAACAAGAAATGTCCACTTTAGCTTATTTTTTGCAAGGGAAAACCGATCGTAACAACACAACCGGATCCGGACCAACCCGTTTTGCCTGAGACTTCCTCACGAAAATGATGAAAATGAGGCTGCGGCCTAGGCGCGGCGGGGGGGTCGTGCACCAGGGGCCCCAACAATAATTATTCTTTAGAAGGAATAATGTTCAACAACAACAGCAAACACGAAAATCCCAAACCCTCGATACCCGCCCTCTTCGTCTTCGATCGCATCCCACTTGGGGGTATATCGTTCGTACCTGCAATGTGTGTTTAGCGCAGCCCCTGAAACATGGGAAGAGAGGACGATGGAAGGAAGGGACAAGGGGGTGTGAGGAGAAAGAAGCACGAGAGAAAGTAGCAGGAGGCGGGCTAGGACCAGACAGCAGATAGCAAAACCAGACGGGCAGATCTGGCTTGTAGGCCCTAACGGGCAGGTCGGGACGGGCCAGGCGGCCAGGTCGAGCAGGCGGGTTGCTGAAGCGTGCGTCCTGCATGAACCACGAAGTCTGAAGCGATAGCGCGATTCCCACGTAAATCGTGAGGAAGACCAGAACGAGAGCGTGATTCCTGAGTGTCGACCACGCGAGAGCGCGATTCCTGCACAGATCGCGAGGAAATCCACAGCGAGAGCATGATTCGTGAGTGTCGAGGGCGCGGCGTTTGAATAAATTGTGAGGAAGTCCCACGCGAGAGCGCGATTCCGGCATAATTTGTGAGTAAATTGTGAGGAAGTATCAGGCGGGAGCCGCTGTTGGTGTAACTCGGGGGCCATGGGCCCAGTTTGGTGACAACTCACGCTCGCGTGTAAAAAGCAGGGTGCGAGCCCCGGGAGCACTGCAATTGAAAAGCACCATGTGCCCCGGAGGGAGGGATCAACAATATTCATTGTTCAATAATGGAAAATTCAACGACAGAAACAACAACACAACCACCACGACCACCACCACAGCCACCAGCAGCAACAACAACAACAACAACAATCACGTTGAGCCTGTTCGCTCTTATCTGTCCGCGTGCCATTCAACACGTATATCCCGAACCCTCGATAACCGCCCTCTTCGTCCTCGCCCGTACCCTCTTTGGGGTGTGCCTTTCTTACCTGCAACGCGTATTCCGTGCAGCCCCGAAGGCAGGGGAACGGAGGACGGACGGAAGGAAAGGACAATGGGGAGGGAGGAAGATGGAGAACGAGAGAGAGTAGCAGGAGGCGGCTAGGAGCAGAAACCACGTACGGCAGGCTCGTGCCGTGCCGACCCCAGCGCTGGTTTTCGACACCGCAGGGATCGTTCAACCTTGAACGATCGGCCGCTGCCGCAACGTCCGATCGTTCAACATCGGTCGATTCTGGGTCGCCGGCGGCGTTCAACCTTGAACGCCCGCGCTGGGGACGCCGCTGGTCGACACGACACAAACCCACCGCAGGGGGCTGGGGGAGGTCCCCGCGAGCCCTGGAAGTGCGTGGAGGCCTCACTCGGGAGGAGGAGGAGGAGGAGGAGGAGGAGGAGGAGGAGGAGGAGGAGGGGGAGGAGGAGGGGGAGGAGGAGGGGCGCTGGGGACGCCGCTGGTCGACACGACGCTAACCTACCGTAGCAGAACCAAAGGGCAGATCGGACTCGCAGACCCTGCCGGACGGGTCGGCGGGCCCAGGCCGGCAGGGCCGCGCGGGCGGGCTGCTGAGGCGTGCGTCCTGCAGGAAATCGCGAGGAGCTCTTATGAAGGAGCCCCAGGACACACAAATAAATACACACAAATAAAATTATTCCCCATATTTTTCTATATTTTCTGGGTTTCTCTCTTCCCCCCCACTTCCCATATTTTCCCATATTTTCTGGGAAATCGCAAATTAATTGTGTCTGTGTGTTTCTTCCCCTCCTGATCTTAGGCGATCCCCAAAGACATCATCAGGAAAGCCACAGCGATGGCCTGACTCCTGAACGTCGAGGGCGCGGCGTCGGAACAAACGGCGAGGAAGCCAAACGCGAGACGGCGACTTCTGTGGAAATCGTGAGGGAACTCCCGCGCGAGGGCGCGATTTAGGAATACATCGCGAGGTCGAATCAGGCGGGAGCCGCTGTTGCTGTGAGCCGGGGGCGAAGGGCCCGGTTTGGTGACCCTTCGCTCTCCCTTGTAAAAAAAGGGTGCGAGCACCGGGAGAAGCACTTCAACCAAAAAAACACCATGTGCCCCGGAGGAGGGGTCAACAATAAGTGTTCTTTAGACATGAAGGATCCAACTCTAACCACAACAACAACAACAACAACAACAACAACAACAACAACAACAACAACAACGACGACGACAACGACAACGGCAACGACAACGGCAACGACAACGACAACGACGACGACAATAACAACAAACAAACAACAAACCAAACAACAACACCAGCAACAAACAACAACAACAACAACAACAACAACAACAACAACAACAACAACAGCAACAACAACAACAACACAAGCAACAACAACAACAACAGCAACAGCAACAGCAACAACAACAACAGCAAACGAAACAACAACAACGACGACGTCAACAACAACAACAACGCTAACGCCAACGCCAACGACAACGGCAACGACACTATCAACAACAGCAACACATACAGCAATAACAACAACAACAACTCTAACAACAACGACAACGACGACGATGAAAGAAAACAACAACACAAACGCAAACGCCAACGACAACGGCAACGACAACAACAACCAAACAAACAAACAAACAAAAACGACGACAAAAACAATGACAACGACAACGACAACGCCAACGACAACCACAACAATAACAAACACACACACACAAAAACAAAACCAACGACAACAACAACAAACGCAACAAAAACAACAACAGCTACAACAACAACAACGACAACCACAACAATAACAACAACTACAACATCGAAAACAACAACGACAACCACAACGACAACGGCAACGACATCGACATCGACAACGACAACAACATCAGCAGCAGCAACCTCAGCACATCAACCATCATCATCATCGTCATCATCATAACCACCATCATCATCATCACCATCATCATCAGCATCATCATTATCATAATCATCATCATCATCAGCATCATTATCATGAGCATCATCAGCATCATCATCAGCATCATCATCCTCATCTTCATCATCATCACCATCACCATCACCATCATCATCACCATCACCATCACCATCACCATCAGCAGCATCACCATCAGCATCATCATCAGCAGCATCATCATCATCAGCATCAGCATCAGCATCATCATCATCATCATCATCATCATCATCGAATCGAATCGAATCGAATCGAATCGAATAGCTCCACTGGAGGCGGTCTTCTAGAGGGGGGGCTCTTGAAATACCAGGGCCTCGAAGCATCGCTTTTCGCGAGCGGACGGAAAAAAATTGTTTTCCGAGGCCTGGCCACTCGGGTCCAGGCCCGCGCTACCTCCATGCAGGGCAGCCCACCCACGTCGGCGCGCAGCCAGGTGGATCATCATCATCATCATCATCATCATCATCATCATCATCATCATCATCATCATCATCATCATCATCATCATCATCATCATCATCGTCATCATCATCATCGTCGTCGGCGGCGGCCTCTTCCTACTCCACAGCTCGCAGAGTCCGCCCGCGCACATTGATCGGAAGCCAGCATGCCACCTCCTCTCGGGGGAGGCGGGCCCCCCTGGAGCGAGGCACGCCGAACGACGGCCGCTCGGGGCGAGAGGAGGCGGGTTCTAAGGCAGGCCCGCGGAGACCCCCAGGGGCCCCAGACCTTCGACCGCCTCGATCCAACTCACAATCTTCGTCACCATTCTTCGTGACAATTCTTCGCCACAATTCTTCGTCCAGGGATCCTCGATCCGACGTCACAGTTCTTCGTCACAACTCTTCGTGACCTGGGCCGTTTGGTGGAGAGCCCCGCTGCCCAAGAGCGGCCGCGGAGGCCAAACTCGCCGAAAAGGCAGCCGCTGCAGCCTCTCTTGGGGGGGGGGCGACAAATGAGAAGTCAGAGGTCCGCGCGGATTTCTTGGATCGGCGCTGAAGGCGCCGCCAGGGGGCCCCAGCGCCGATCCGAGAAATCCACGCGGACCTCCGAGTTATCATGTTTATGTCATTGTTCGTTCCTCGATCTTTCCGCCGACCAGATCCGAGGGCTGCCTCGATCCTCGAGGGAGGCTCCGGAAGGCGTCTCAGGGCGCGCAGAGCTCGGAGGAGTGACCCGGGCGCGACGCCGCGGCCGCCGCCGACGGGGCCCGCGGAGGCCCTGGAAGGACAGAGACCGCATGAAGGCCTCGATCCACTCCATCCTCGATCCCCCCGTCGGTCCTCGGGGGGGGGGCGCCAGAGGGCGTCTCCGGCGCGCCGCGCTCGGGGGGGCCCGGAGCGCGGCGGCTCCGCCGGCCTCGACAGGGGGCAGCAAGGAAACTCGGCCCGGCGAGACTCGGCCGGGCCGAGGTCTCGTCCAGGCTGCGCTCGGCCCCGGCCGAGCTTCACTTGTGCAGGGCCGAAGGGTAGGTCTGCAGACACCCAGGAACGGGCGTCGAGGGGTGCGACCACTCTGCGCGCTTGCACCGCGTGCTCGAAGCGCCCCCCTCGATGCACTCCCTTGACGCCCCCCCTTGATGCCACCCGTTGACGCGCCCCCTTGATGCACACCCTTGATGTCCCCTCTTTTGGTGGTCCTGCAGAGGAGGGCGCTCTCTGGCTCTCGGCCCTGCTCAAAGCTTCAGCCTGGCCAAGGTCAGCAGGCCGAGCTTGTGGATGCCACGACAATGGACACCCTAACAGTCCTGTCATTGAATTTAACATGTGCTTAAAATGTCGGAGAACATGTTCTAGGCATGTTTTAAACATGTTTGACATGTTTCAGGCATGTTTAAGACATGCTTTAGACATCTGGAAATTATTTGGCAACATGCTTCCTCTCCATTGATCGCCCTCCACAAGGCCGAGTTCAGCCTGGGCGAGTCTTTCCTTGCCCAGGGGAGGGGCGCAGCGCGCCTGTCCAGCGCCTCCAGGATGTTGTGGACCGTCGTGAGCCGCCGGTGCGCCTCCTCGGTCGGGGGGCGGAAGGGGCAGGGGCCTGAAGAGGGGGACCCATGCAGGTGGAGGAGAGGAGGAGCAGGACGGAGGAGGAGGAGGAGCAGGACGGAGGAGCAGGACGGAGGGGGAAGGAGGAGGAAGAGGAGGAGGAGGAGGAGGAGGAGGAGGACGGAGGAGAAGGACGGAGGAGGGGAGGGCGGAGGAGGAGGAGGAGGAGGAGGAGGACCGAAAACGGAAGAGGACGGAGAAGGACGGAGGGCCCAGAAGCTCCAGGTAAAGACGGCAGGCTTCGAGGCAGTGTGAGGGGTGGGGGCAGCACACGCGGGGCCTTGCAAGGATCCGCCCCACGTGCAAAGCCCGCCCTGCGCCACCCCATCTCTTTCGGGGGTTGCTCAAGGTACCCTTGGCCAAAGGTGCCCCCAGCTGCTCGCTCCATTTGGGAGCCCCCAGGGGCCCCTCTGAGCCTCGTGAGGGGTGCTCTGGAGGCCGTGGGGGCCTCGAGGCGCCGAGGTGCTCGCCGGCCCCGCAAGGCACCGGGGCGCGAGGCGAGGGCCCGAGGCACAGACTCCGAATCCCACATGCCCTCCAGGCGTGAGTTGTCGTGCCGGTGTCTTTCTCCACCTTCCCCCTGCCCATTCGTCGATGGGTTGGCTACAAATCCCACGAGGTCCAACGAGGGTCCCTCTCCTCTTCCACAACCCCTCTTCCCCTCGGGGAGGGGGAGGCTCTCCGCCGTGGTGGATGACAGCAGCAGCACCCTTCGCACGCCCCTCGGCAGCCTCCGAAGGCTCCCCTCGACAACTGCACAACATGACCACTACTCTAATCCTCCCCTGCCTCTGTCTGGAGAGTGTCCCGTCCTCTCCGCGTGTTGTTGGAGGCCTGGAAATGGGCACCAACACCAACACAGGGGGTTGCCTCCACAGGGGGAAGATGATCCTAGATTTTGGTGTTGGTGGTGATCTTTCGGCCACCTTGGAAGCCAGAATATTACCACCATCGCCGAGATCGGGATCTTCTTCCCTCGGTGGAGGTACACCGCCGAAATTGGTGTTGGTGTCAACCTCTAGGCCTGCGATACTATTTCTTTACAGGTTTTCATTATTGGTTTTTCCCATGTGTTTTTTTCAATATGGTCGTTCCCTACCTAGGCTCTGCCTAGAAGGGTTCTTACTCTCTTAGCTTAAAGGGGCCGAACAATGGAAATCGCCCCGGGCGGTTCCCCCAGTCCCCGCCCCGCGGTTCCCCCCAGTCCCCTGGGAGCTTTAGCTTTAGCTTTAGTTTTAGCTTTAGCTTAGCTTTAGCTTAGCTTTAGCTTAGCTGTAGCTTAGCTTTAGCTTAGCGTTTCGCTTAGCGTTTCGCTTAGCGTTTAGCTTAGTTTTAGCTTAGCTTTAGCTTAGCTGTAGCTTAGCTTGAGCTTAGCTGTAGCTTAGCTTGAGCTTAGCTTTAGCTTAGCTATAGCTTAGCTTTAGCTTAGCTTTAGCTTAGCTGTAGCTTAGCTTTAGCTTATATTTAGCTTAGCTGTATCTTAGCTTTAGCTTAGCTGTTGCTCAGCTTTAGCTTAGCTTGAGCTTAGCTTTAGCTTAGCTTTAGCTTAGCTTTAGCTTAGATATAGCTTAGCGTTAGCTTAGCTTTAGCTTAGCTTTAGCTTAGCTTTAGCTTAGCTTTAGCTTAGCTGTGGCTTAGCTTTAGCTTAGCTTTAGCTTAGCTTTAGCTTAGCTTTAGCTTAGCTTTAGCTTAGCGTTACTGTTACTACTAATGCTGCTTTCCTAGGGATTCCAACTCCTAGGTAGGGTCGCACTGGGATAATTTGTTTTTTTCGAAATAGTGTTCCCGCTGCAGCGCCGCCCTCATTTCCGCGCTTCGGTCACTCAAGATCGTGCTCCCGCTGCAACCCCGGCCTCGTTCCCACGCCTCCGGACGGCACTTGGCATTCGAAAGCGCCCACATCTGAGAGGCACAATTGCGGAGGACATGGAGCTGACATTCCGGGCAAGCCCTGTCCTCTCGTAGATGGGTCACTTACCCTCCAAGTTATCTGGCGCCATACCACGGCATGCAATGCGATGCTGTGTTGTGCACCGCTGTGCAATGCCATGCTGCGTCGCAGTCGTACTATTATTCCCCAATCAGAGCTTGCCTTTGTAGAGGTCCTAGCGGATTCATATGGTTAGGTGGGCTTTGCCGCCGATTTCCGCGGCCTATAGCCCTACAGCCCTATGGTCCTATAGCCCTGTAGCCCCATAGTCCTATATACTCATAGCCCTGGGGCCCTAAAGCCCTATAGCCCCATAGCCCCAGAGCCCTACAGCCCTATAGCTCTGTAGCCCTATAGCCCTATAGCCCTATAGCCCTATAGCCCTATGGCCCTATAGACCTATAACCCTATGGCCCTATAGTTCCATAGCCCTATAGCCCCATAGCCCCACCGCCCTATAGACCAATAGCCCCACAGCCCTATAGCCATAAAAAGACTTCGATTGGGCCTTCTCTCGGGTAGCATTATGAATTTCCTGAAAATCTAATATCATCAACAGTACTGCTCGTGTTGCTGTTAGTACTAACACTAGTACTAATATCATGTTTTGCACCATTATTATGAACAATATTCGTACTAGTCGTCCCCTTAGTATCTTTAGCACTGCTTCTTCTTTTGAATACAACTACTACTATCCATCTTAATAGCACTATTATTACCCTCCGTTATTATCAGCAGTCGTATTCTTATTCGTCTTAGAATGAATTCGTCTTCGAAGTACTGTGTCAATAGTGATGTGATTCGCATTCGTCGCCTGATTAGCAAAAACATGCTTACTCATGCGAATTGCATTGTATGCATAAGAACCCTCATATTGCTATTAGCACAAGTAGTATAAGTTTCGCCTTCGTTTTGCTTCGTATTCTTATTATTACTGTTAGTCCTCTGAATGCTATTATCATTACTTGTCCTCCTCCTGCGCCTCCTTTTCCTTCTCCTCCTTATCTCCCTCCTCCTCCTCCTCGTCCTCGTCCTCCTCCTCCTCGTCCTCCTGCTCCTCCTCACCCCATCCCTCACTCACTACCACCACCATCTCTTCAACCTCATCCCCATCCTCTAGTAAAAAGATGGGCCTGAGGTGACCCGTCGCGCAGCTGGCCCATGGCTTCTTCGCACATCTCGTCGCAGGTACGAAGGCGCTCGTGGAGGTGCTCTGGCGAGATCTGCTCCAGTTCCTCCTGAGCCGGCGAGGCAACCGAAAGTCGAGCTGAGTGCTGGAACGCACGTGCAAACAAGGGGGAAGGAGAGGGGCCCCAAGAGCCCTTTGGGACAAGGCACGGGCCCCGCGTCCAGGAGGTGGTCCGACAAAACAACTTGCCAAAACGCGATAGAGAGAGAGAAAGAGAGAGAGAGAGAGAGAGAACAATCGCGCAGACGCTCAGGCGCGTGCGCGGGCGCACGAGCCGGGACCTGCGGGCCTGGCCGGCACACCCGCGGGCGCGCCAGCCAACGAGCGTGCGAGCGGAGTCGGCCAGGCGTGCGCGGGCGCGCGCGCAAGCGCCCGCCGGGGCAGTGCTCGGCGCGGCCCAGGGACCGCAGGAGCCCCCCGGAGCAGCGGCGGCGCTGGCGGCGCCGCACCCTTCGGGGGCCCTGCGGGGGAGGCCCCCAGGGAGGGCTCGAGCGCGGCAGGGTTTCATCCTGCGCACGCGCTGTGGTGCCTCTGGAGGCCCCCGGGGACATGGGGAGGCCTCCCGGGGACCTCTGGAGACCCTGGGCGACCTCCTGCGGGAGGGTGCGAGGAAGGGGCAGGGCAGTCGGGCAGGATCGGAGGGCGGCCAGAGAAGGGGGGGCGGGGGGGGGGGACGCGAGGGGATGAGAGAGGAAGGGTGGGAGAGGAGAACGGAAGGAGAACGGAAGGATACGAAAAGGCAGGAGCGGGGTGCAAGGGTGAAAGGGAGAGGCCAGAGGGAGCAGAATGGGGTGGGGGGGAACGGGGTGGGGAGGGGGGGGGGGGGGGCGACGAGGGGAACGGGGAGCGGGGGAAGGGCGAAGGCCACAGGGGGCAGGCGAGGGCCGCGGGGAACGGGAGAGGGGACCGCGCAGGGCGAGGGGGGCGGGGCGGGCGGAGGGAGCCGAGAGCGGAGGAGGGCGGCGGGGAGCAGAGCAAAACAGGAGGCGCGAGGGAGCGCGGCGGGAGCATGGCGAGGCAGGGGGGGGGGGGGGCGTCTTCCTGCCCCAGCTCGCCCTCCAGCGGGGCCAGCCCCGTCACGGCCACCTGCGCGGCCAGGCTGAGCGCGTCGAGGTCCGGGGCCTCGGGGAAGGCGGGGCACAGACAGGAGTGGAAGGAGGCAGAGGAGGAGGAGGGGGGAGGAGGAGGAGGGGGGGGAGGGGGAGGGTGAGGAGGGTGGAGGAGGAGGAGGAAGAGGAAGAGGAAGAGGAAGAGGAAGAGGAGGAGGAGGAGGAGGAGGAGGAGGAGGAGGAGGAGGAAGAGGAGGAGGAGGAGGAGGAGGAGGAGGAGGAGGAGGAGGGAGGAGGGGGAGGAGGGAACGAAAGCCTCGAGGGGGCACAGCAATGCGGGAAAGGAGGCAGGGAATCAGGCGGAGGAGGAGGCGGAGGAGGAGGAGGAACGAGCGAACGCCCGTGAGCGAGCCCGCCCGTGTCCAAGAGGGCATGGCGTGGCGGCCGCGGGGTCGGCAAGGGAGATCACGAGTTCAAGCATGTGAAACGTACTCCTGATTTCGTAATAAAGGGAGGGGGGTCTCATTTCGGGGGGGGTCTCTTCCAGGCTATCTTGGAGGGCCTGGGGGGGTCTGGGGACGATGTTTTGGAGGGTTCTCCCACGGGGGGGGTCTGAAATGGCTTGTCTTGGAGGGTCCAGACCCCCTCACTTTTATTACGAAATCTGGAGTACGCGGCCTCACCTGCTCAGATGCGATCCCCCTTAATTGTCTCACCAGCCTGGTCTCGTGCTCGCGGTTTTCCAGTGTTGGTCCTCCTGCGCCACGTCCTGTTCATGCTCGAGGTTGCATGCATGACCTCGTCGATACGGCACATTAGTTTCCTACCGAACTGCTTAAGACGTGCGTCTTCCGCTGGTTCCTTCACGCCGTCCTCCTTGTTTGGCGCACTCTCCTCGTCGTATTGCTTGTCGAGCTCGGCGTCGTCTCGGTCTAAGCCGGCTTTGATCATCCAGCACAAATCGAACTTGAACTGTTCACAACTACACAATACGAATACTACTCTCCTCTCTGTCTCTCTTTCTTTCTTTCTCTCTCTCTCTCTCTCTCGTTCCCGAAGACGCTTGTGAGGTCTCTTACAAATAGGATGCCGCCGACTTGATAATCATTATGGGATCGCCCAAACAGAACATGTTCAGTTCTGTCAGGATGGCGTTCCCGCTACAGCGATGGTTCCATGCTCCCTTTCTCCATTCCTTCCAGATCATGATCCCGCTGCAGCGCGAATCTAATTTCATGGTTTCGGCTCTTCCAAATCATGTTCCTGCTGCAGCGTTGGTTTCGTTCCCGCGTTTCCAGTCCTTTCAAATCGTGTTCCCACTGCAGCGTTGGTCTCATTTCCGCGGTTTCGGTCCTTCGAAAGCGCGTTCCAGCTGCAGCGCTGATTTCATTTAGCATTTCGCGTTTTTTCAAAACGTCCACTGGCATGCCCCGTCCTGTGTCATTTCTGGTTTCCCTTTGACCTTGCTGTCGAATTCCATCGCGTGCTCGACGCGAAGCCACACTATGCTATACCGTGCTACACCATGCCTCGCGTATTCTCTCGGGATTATGGCCCTGTTCAGTATCCAAACTCTGCGAATAGCGAGGATATTTACGCAATGGTAAGGGATGTGGAGGGTAGGACGTCGGACATGACGCTGGCGCAGTTAACTTGCCCGCACCCCTCGCCGCTCTTACTTTAGGACACATTCATACTGTTGTAATTCATGGACCGCGCATATTTATGGTGAGCCATTCCCGGGGACGCTTCCAAAACCGACACAAGCACGGTGTCGCAGGCTCATGTGAGATGCCACCACTTCCTGGAGATTGAACTTGTCTCTGGATTTGTTGATGCACAACGCATGGCATTGGGGATAATAGTATCCAGCTCATCGATGTGCTAAACATCGCTGGTCGTGGGGAACGACACCAATTCAGGGCAGGACAATCACGTGTTGCTGCCGTCCGTATTGCCCGCATGTCCACTGAAGCCAAGACCGTCTGGAATGCTACATCCGCTGCCGATGTCAACGTTAGAGCGCGTATCACGGGCGCTTGCCTTGGGAACATTCGGCGGCGCAGTTCGAACCGGGGGTGGGCTCCCCTCCCCAACACTCGGCACCGTCGTTTAAAACCAGGGGGACTCCCCTCCCCCCAAACCCCCCCCGCCCGAACCCCCCCCCCGCCCCCCCGGGCGCCGGCGCCAAAGCAGGCGCTGGCGGCCGCCAGCAGCGCCGACGGCGGGGACGCAGCGACGATGACCAGAGGCAACCACACGGGTGGGGGGGGTTTTACCCCCCCGCCCCGCTGGCGCCAGCACCAGCGCCGGCGCTGGCGGCGGCCAGCACCGCCGGCGCTGGTGGCGCCGGCGACGGCGGGGACGAACACCACCACCACCACCACCACCACCACCGCCTCAACCCACGACCACCACCACCAACCCATCACACAACCACCACCACCGGCACAGCCACCACCACCACCACCACAACCACTACCACCGCAACTCACCATCACCACCACCACCACCACAAAACAAAAACAAAAAAAACAAAAAAACTACCACCACCACCACCACAATCTACCACACCACCACCACCACCACCACCACCACCACCGCCACAACCACCACCAGCAGCACAACCCACCACCACCACCACCACCACAAACCACCACACCACCACCACCACAATCCACTGCCACCACCACAACCCACCACAAGAACCACCACAAACCACCACCACACCACCACCAAGCCACCACCACCACCACAACCCACCACCACCACCACCACAAACCACCACCACACCACCACCAAACCTCCACCACCACCACCACCACCACCACCCACCACCACAGCCACCACCACCACAACAAACCACCGCACCACCTCCACCACAACCGCCACCACCGCCACCACCACCACAACCCACCACCACCACCACCACCACCGTCTTCGTCGACGCTCCCCGCCGCCGCCGCCCGCCGCCGCAGGCGCCAGCGCCGGCCCAGAAAACGAAATCGTCGTCCCCGCCGCCGCCGCCAGCCGCCGCCGACGCAAGCGCCAGCCCGAGGAGAGTGAGAGAGGAGAAGGAGGGGAGGAAAGTGGGGTGGGGGATTCGAACCCCCCCCCTCTGTCACGGGAGAGGGGGGGGCGTCGAACCCCCCCCATCCAGGGGAGGTAGGGGGGAGGGGAGGGGGGGGAGGGGTCCGATTCTAACCTTCCCCCCCCCCCAAGCGACCACAGAACGCGCTCTTTCCAATGTTTGCGTGCCTCCGACAGCGACGCCACACAGCTTGTCCACCCTGGCCGCGATCCTTGATAATTTCTTCCATGTACAAGCCTAGAAGGAGGATGAGGAGGGGGAGGCGGGGGAAGCAAGAGGGGGAGGAGGGGAGGGAGGAAGAGGGGGGTGGAATCTGGCACCTGCTGGAGGCGCCACCACAATCAATATCCAACAAAATGCCGTGGGCCGTCTCGACACCAGGGCCAGGGTACGCTTTAAATGCCACCGCAAGCGAGCACAATCGATTGAAGATCCTTCGGAGCTGGTGGAGCAAGCGCGGCCCAGAAAATATATTGAAAGATCCTGGTGATGCCGAGCGCGGTAATCAGAACGAAGCATCCAACGGAGCGCAGACAGCTGGAACGACGCGCCGGCTGTCGTCCAAGGCTACAGTGCAAGCGAGGTCACAGGAGGAGGAGGAGGAGGAGGAGGAGGAGAAAGAAGAAGAAGAAGAAGAAGAAGGAGAAGAAGAAGAAGAAGAGGAGGAGCGGAACAGCCGGTGGGGCAGGAGGATCAAGGAAAGACCGAGGAGAGGAAAAGAGAAGCACGGTGCCGACGAGGAAGAAATCGATGCAGAGCTGTGTGGCCCGCGCAGGGGCGAAAGC
Organism: Prorocentrum cordatum; assembly: GCA_963575745.1. Lineage (NCBI taxonomy): Eukaryota > Dinophyceae > Prorocentrales > Prorocentraceae > Prorocentrum > Prorocentrum cordatum. Next base: position 47,100 of record CAUYUJ010019095.1, read on the forward strand.
GCCACTCGGAAAGACGGGAGCAAAGTCGCCGACCCCTTGGGGGGTGCCCCGGCGCGTGAGAGGGCTGCCCCTCCCCGGACCCCTCACCCAGGAGCCTGGCTCTGCCGACTGGAGGCGGGGGTGTTCCCGCCAGGCGGGGCCGTCGGGGATCTGCATCTGCTCGAGGGGCGCCCTTTGGCGTCCAAGACGGGCCAAGACGACCTCCAGTGCGTTCAGGATGACACAAAAAGAACCGGAAAGGATCCCAAGACGCATCCAAGACGGACCAAGATGAACGCAAGACGGCCCCAGACGGTCTCAAGATGGCCCAAGAGGCCCCCGATGCGGCCCAAGAGGCACTCCACGAGGGCCCGAAGAGTCCAAAATTACAGATGCCCCTTACGTTTTTCAATGATGTGCGCGGTCTCGCCATTTTGGGCTTCCGACAACCGAAGACGGCCCCAGAAGCCCCTAAGATAGCCCCAAGATGGCCCCAAAAGCCCCCAAGAGAGCCACGAGGGCCCAAGACGGCCCAAGAGGCCCCCAAGACGGCCCCAGAACGGCGGCCCAGTGACCTCCAAGACGGCCCGAAACTGTCGGTGAGGAAGGCCGAAGGAGGTATGATCAGGCCGAAAAGGAGGAACGAGGCCGAAAAGGAGGACGAACGAGGAGGAGGCAGGAGGGGGAGAGGGAGAGGGGGAGAGGGGGTGAGAGCGAGAAACGGAGAGAGGGAGAGGAGAACCGAGGGACGGGAGGAGGAGGGATGATGAGGAGGAGAAGGAGGAGTGAGGAGGAAGATTTCAGACGGCTCATGCTGCCTCAAGGGCAGCAGGACCCTTGAGTTCGGGTGGGGCCTGGTAGCTCTCTCATCCTTGAGCTCGGTGCATGTGACAGTAGGGCGGTCGCCACCTTCACAAGGGGGACCTGGCTGAAACCATCGGGCGCACTTGGATGAGCGCATGGCGTGTAGCCAAAACCGTCAAAAAGCCTCGATCCGCTTCTCCTCCTCCTCCTCCTCCTCCTCCTCATCTTCATCTTATTACTATTCATCATCATCATCATCATCATCATCATCATCATCATCATCATCATCATCATCATCATCATCATCATCAGCATCATCATCATCATCATCATCATCATCATCATCATCATCATCATCATCATCATCATCATCATCATAATCATCATCATCATCATCATCATCATCATCATCAGCATCATCATCATCATCATCATCATCATCATCAGCATCATCAGCATCATCATCAGCATCATCATCATCATCGTCATCATCGTCATCATCATATTCTCACCATCACCATCAACGTCATCATCATCGCCATCGTCAGATCGTCATCGTCTTCGTCATCATCATGATACCCACAGCCACAATCATCATCATCGTAATAATAATACTAATGATAATCATACAAATACAGCTAAAAGTAATAAAACTGAGCCGCACTAGTAATATTAATGACAGTAGTACTACCAACAAATGATGAAAAGACTCCGAATACTGATAGCACTACTACTGCTAATAATATCATCCTCCCCAGCAGCAGCATTATGCTCATGCTCACCAGCATCATGATGATGATCAGCATCACCATCACCACCATCATCATCATCATCAGCAGCAGCAGCATCAGCATCATCATCACCACAAACATCGTCATCATCATCGCCATCGTCATCGTGATCGTCATCGTCGTCATCATCATGATACCCACAACCACAATCATCATCATCGAAATAATGGTACGAAAAAACAGTCGTGCAAAAACCTACAATGGCCATGAAACTAATACGCACACATAACAATAAAACAACAGTAACAATAACGATAATAATACGAATCCTACCACTAACTCCTAAAATATATTCATATAACCAGCCTCAGCAGCAGCATGATGCTCATGCTCACCAGCATCATGATGATCATCATCGTCATCACCATCATCACCATCATCATCACCATTAGCATCAGCAGCAGCATCAGCATCATCATCAACAGCAGCAGCATCATAGTCATCATCACCATCAGCAGCGGCAGCAGCATAATCCTTCTCATCCTTATCCTCTCCCCCATCATCATCATCACCACCAACATCATCCCCACCACCACCACCACAACCACCACCACAACCATCATAATCATCTGCATCGTCATCCTCAGATGTATATGGATCGTCTTCATCTTCATCATTGGCATCAGCGCCATCATCATCATCAGCAGCATCAGCAGCATCATCATTATCAGCATCGTCATCATCCTCATCCTCATCCTCATCCTCATCCTCATCCTCATCCTCATCCTCATCGTCGTCCCCCACCACCACCACCACCACCACCACCATCCTCCTTTTCCTCCCAGTGCGATGAGATGAGCCCGCGAAGCAAGCGGGGCCCGCGACGATACGATGCCTCTGGTCCCCAGGCCCGCCGGCCCGCCGGCCCTTGCCTGCGAGGAACGGCGCGGCGCCTGCTGCCGTGGCCTCGACGGCGAGGGCACGGCCGGCTGGGCGGCCGGCATCGCCGCGGCCTGCCGCCGCCGCGCGGGGGGCGCGGGGGGGGGGCGCACGGGCCGCGGCCGACGCCGCCCTGGCCCCGATCCTCCCCCTCCTCCTCCTCTGCCTCGTCCTCGTCCTCGTCCTCCTCCTCCTCCTCCTCCTCCTCCTCCTCCTCCTCCTCCTCCTCCTCCTCCTCCTCCTCCTCCTCCTGCTCCTGCTCCTGCTCCTGCTCCTGCTCTGCTCCTCCTCCTCCTCCTCCTCCTCCTCCTCCTCCTCCTCCTCCTCCTCCTCCTCCTCCTCCTCCTCCTCCTCCTCCTCCTCCTCCTCCTCCTCCTCCTCCTCCTCCTCCTCCTCCTCCTCCTCCTCCTCCTCCTTCCTCCCCTCCCACCCCTGCCCTCGCCCAGGGCCAGCGAACGGCGGCCCGCTGTGCGCCCGCCCCCCCCCCTCCCGCGCCCCCCGCGCAGCCCCCGCGCCGCCGAGGCCGATGCCACGCGCCCGCGCCGCGCAGCGCCGGGCGCGGCGCCCAGACGTGTTGTCCGGGGCCGCGCCAGCGCCGCGCCGCGGGCCTCGGGCCGAGGGCAGCAGCGGCATCGTGAAGTCGTCGGATGGCGTCATCATCACGAGCAGCAGCACCAGCATCAGCATCGTCGTCGACGTATGAACATCCTCAGCGTCATCATCCACAACAGTCATAGCAACGGCCATCGTTCTCAGACTCTGCAATCCTATCTGCTCGCGTGCCGCTCAACACGTATATCCCCAACCCTCGGTACGCGCCCTCTTCGTTTTCGATCGTAACCATTTGGGGTATACCTTCCTTACCTGCCACGGGCATTTAGCGCAGCACCTCAAACAGGTAAAGCGAGGACGGATGGAAGGGGGAAGGAAAAGCATGGAACAAGGAATTCGCAGGAGGGGGGCTAGGAGCACACAGCACGTGGCAGAACCAGACGGGCAGATCGAGCGGGCAGACCCTGGCGGGCGGGTCGGGCAGGCGGGCCCAGGCGGCCAAGTCCAGCAGGCGGGTTGCTCAAGCGTGAATCCTGCATGAATCGCGAGAGAGTCTCGAGCGATAGCGCGACTCCCAAGTGAATCGCGAGAGAAAGAAAGAAAGAAAGAAAGAAAGAAAAAAAAAAAACGCGATTCCTGAGCGTCGCAAACGCCGCGTTTATAGAAAATGAACAGAAGTCCCACGCGAGAGCGCGATTCCTGCAGAAATTTGAAGACGTCCCGCGCGAGAGCGCCATTTCTCAATAAATTGTAAGATGTATCAAGCAAGGGCAAAAACTATTGCAGGTCGGAGGCCAACAACACAGTTCGGTGACCCCATATCTTCTCGTGTAACAAACAAGGTCCGCCTCTCTCTCTCTCTTGGCTGGGGATCGTGTGTCCTCCTCCAGCTACCCCCACCTGCACCCCACTGCCCCAGTGGTGCGCTCCACGGGCTACGGCTACTTACCATTCCATCTGGACCCCGTCTTTTCCTTCTCCTCCCCTCCCCCTCTGCCGTATTCAAGGATCTGGGACTTTGTGTCCCACCTGTACCCATCTGCGATGATGACTGGAGCATCGACGACTGGCGTGGCACGCCCTGTCTTTACCTGCAATGGGACCTTGTGTCCTACCTGTACCCATAGGGGCTTGCCCCTCACGTGAGCACCCTCGGCGCAGGCTGACGCGACTTCGGCTGGCGCGGGATGCTGGCCTCTCTCCTCCCTGTTCGCTTCGTCCCCCCCCCGCTCGCTTCCCCCCCTCCCATGGCGGCAGCGCCTGGCACAACGCGGCTTCGGCCCGGTGCTGGGCTCTGCACCTTGCCGCCTCGGCGGCCCCGCTCGCCTTGGCGCTGCGCAGCTCAGGCCCGGCCCTCGGCCATGCGGACGTCAGCGCATCGCGTGTGGCACCCGCCCGTCTTCACGCGCTGACTGTGCAAGTCAGGTTCCTTCCCTGCACTCCACCGACATCCAGTCGGACACGGACGGCCCTGTCTCTGGCCTCGCCTCTTGCTGGCTGCTCCCTGGACGTGGATTGGACTACCACCCCAGGCCGCTTCCGACCACCCAATGGCACAACGCTGCACATCGCCTTCGTGGTCCTCCGTTTCTCCTGGGCCCCCTCCTCACCATCCGGTGGCACAACGTTGCTCATCGACTTCATGGTGGACCTCTCTCTCCCCCCTGGACGTCGACCTGGTCGCGTACAACGTCTTCTTATGCAGCACTTGAGGATGGTGTTTACGGAGCGCCGTTGACGGCAACACCACACCGCTCACCCTCCGGATCTTCGCCTCCGGCTCCTATCCAAGGCGTTCTCTTTCCTGTGCAAGCTCTTCAACACCGCCTGCACCCCGGCCCGCCCTCCAGCCGCCTGAGGCCCCGCCCGCCTGTGCCCTGTCTCCCCAATTAGAGCTGTGCGTAGCCCGCCTAGCTTGTACCGGAAGAGGTTCGCTCTCGCCCCGCAGACCAAAAAAAGTAACCAACAAGGTGCGAGTCCAGGGAAGAGCTACGACGACAAGGGCTCCCGTTCGATACTTCCTCAAGATGTGTTCGCAGGGGCCCTTACCAGAGGCCCCCGAACTCAAGCGTGGCGCTCTCGCTCGAGACTTTCTCGTATTTCAGGCAAGTTGTTGGTGGTGGTGGAGACCCAGGCACGGCGACAAGGGTTCCCGTTCGATATCCAGAGAGGCCCCCAAACTCAGGAGCGGCGCTCTCGCTTGAGAGTTCCTCGCATGTCAGCCAGTGGCTGACAAGGAAGATGTTCCCCCCGAAAGGGGGTCCGAACGAAGACGAAGTGGGCGGGTATCGAGGGCTGGGGTATACAGAATGCAAGACACGCGTGCCAGTAAGAGCGAAAATGAAATGATTGGTGTTGTTGCTGCTGTTGGTGTTACTAGTGTTGTTATTGCTGCTGTTGAAAATCGTTACTGGAGAAACTGATTGCTGATCCTCCCCTCCAGAAACATATGTTTCCACTGAAATGCCCCTCCCGGGGCTCGCACCCTGATCTTCCCCAACCATCCTGTGGTGCTGGGTCCTCGCTTTGAAAAGACAACGCCCCACGTTCATTCCTCTCCTCATTCTCCTCCTCCTCCTCCTCCTCCTCCCTCCTCCTCCTCCCTCCTCCCGTAACCTCCCTCACTTCGGCACACACACACACATCACACGCTTCGTGGCCCCATAGGGAGCTCCAGCGAAGGCCCAGGTGCTACCGTCTGCATGCGTCCCCCATACCCATCTCGGCACACCCCTCACACGTTTCGTGGCCCCATAGGAGCTCCAGCGAAGGCCCCAGTGCCACCGTCACCATGCAGTCCCCACACCCATGTCGGCACACCCCTCACACGTTTCGTGGCCCCATAGGGAGCTCCACCAAAGGACCCAATGCCACCCTCCACATAATTACGTCCCCACACCGATTTCGGCACACCCCTCACACGTTCAGTGGCCCCATGGGGAGCTCCACCCAAAGCCGCAGTGCCACCGTCCACATGCAGTCCCCCACACCCATCTCGACACCCACCTCACACGTGTCGTGGCCCCATAGGGGGCTTCAGCGAAGGCCTCAGTGCCACCGTCCACATGCGTCCCCCACAACGATTTCGGCACACCCCTCAAACGTTTCGTGGCCCCACAAGGAGCTCCAACGAATGCCCAAATGGCACCGTCCACATGCGTCCCCCATATCCATTTCGGCACACCCCTCAAACGCGTCGTGGCCCCATAGGGAGCCCCACCGAAGGCCCCAGTGCCACCCTCCACATGCGTCCCCCACACCCATGTTCGCACACCCCTCACAAGCTTCGTTGCCCCATGCGGAGCTACACCGAAGGCCGCAGTGCCACCGTCCACACGCGTCCCCCGCACCCATCTCGGTACACCCCTCAAACGTTTTGTGGCCCCATTGGGAGCTCCACCGAATGCCCCAGTGCCACCGTCCACATGCGTCCCCCACACCCATGTCGGCATACCCCTCACACGTTTCGTGGCCTCATAGGAAGCTTCACCGAAGACCCCAGTGCCACCGTCCACACGCGTCCCCCGCACCAATTTCGCAACCCCCCTCACACGTTTCATGGCGCACCCCTCACACGCTTCGTGGCCCCACAAGGAGCCCCACCGAAGGCCCCAGTGCCGCCGCCCACATGCGTCCCACACAACAATTTTGGCACACCCCTCACACGTTTTATGGCCCCATAAGGAGCTCCAGCGAAGGCCCAAATGACACCGTCCACTTGCAGCCCCCACACCCATGTCGGCACACCCCTCACACGCTTCGTGACCCCATGGGGAGCTCCACCGAAGGCTCCAGTGTCGCTTCGGCACCGCCCTCGCACGCTTCGTGGCCCCATTGGGAGCTACACCGAAGGCCCCAGCGCCACCGTCCACATGCGTCCGCCGCACCCAGTGCACACCCCTCACAGGGTTCGTGGCCCCATAGGGAGCGCCACCGAAGATATTCAAAGTTACGGTAAGCGCAACTGCATATGTTTGGGTCTTTCGCCAGACTCATTTATCGGGGAAACCGTCCTGTTCAAACTACGCCCCTGCCCCTTGATTACAACAACAACTGCTCCCCCCTGATACTTGCTCTCAATGTACTGCTAAATCGCGCTATCCCTTGATACGTCCTCGACGTTTATCTAAGAATCGCACTCTCGCCTGTGACCTCCTCGCAATTGATTCAAGCGCCACGCCCTCGCCATTCACGAATCGCGCTCTCGCCTGGGACTTCCTCATAATCTGCTGAGGAATCGCGCTCTCGCCCGAGATCTCTGGGCGAATTACCCAAGATTCACGCACTCGCGTCATATACCTATTTTCAATGAAAGTGCCCCTTCAGGGGCTCGCTGTGCTTTTACCGGAGAAAATTGTCCTGCTCAAACTGTGCCCCTGGCCCCCGGTTTACAGCAACAACTGTTCCGACCGAGTACTTCCTTGCACTGTATTAGGGAATCGCGCTCTCGCTAGGGACTTCCTTGCAATATAACGAAGGATCGCGCTCTCGCTGGATACTTCCTCGCAATTTATTCAGGCGTCGCGCTTTCGACACTCAGGAATCGCGCTGTCGTTTTGACTTCCTCGCAATTGATTCAGGCGCCGCGCCCTCGACACTCATGAATCACGCTTTCGCTTTGGATTTCCTCACGAAGTTTATTTTGGAATCCTGCTGTCGCTCAAGGCTTCCTCGCGACTCATGCAAGACGCACGCTTGAGCAACCCGGCTGCTCCACCCGGCCACCTGGGCCCACTTGTTAGGGTCTACCCGCCCGATCTGCCCGGTTAGGTCTGCCACGTGCTTTCTGATGTTTAACCCCCTCTCCTGCTAGTCTTTCTCTCTCTCTCTCTCTTTCTTTGTCTTTCGTGTTCCATCCTCATTTCCCCATGTGTATGTTCCCTCCATCCGTCCTCTCTTTCCCTGCCTCACGTGCTGCACGAAATGCACGTTGCAGGTAAGAAAGATATACCCCAATGGGGATACGAACGAAAACGAAGAGGGTGGGTATCGAGGGTTTGGGATATACGTGTTGACTAAGAGCGAACAATACTAACATGTTTGTTGTTGGTGGTGTTGGTGTTGTTATTGGTGCTCTTGTTGTTGGTGTAAGTCGGGGGCCAGAACCTCAATCTGAAACGCAAGACTATCTTTTGTAAAAGACAGTTGTGAACCCCACGCGGGGTACTGTAAATTGGAAACATAAATTGGGAACCAAGGGGAGCCACAGTATAAAGAAACCTCAATATCAACAGCAACAGCATCACCATCACCACCACCCTCCTCCCGCTCATCCACAGCATGATCACAATCATCATCACCCGCAACATGATCATCCCCATCGTCATAAACAAGTCATTCGTATCCTCATCATCATCACCATCATGAGGACAGCCATCACAATTAGCATCAACATCGCCATAGGCACCATCACCATGGTCAGCATGATCATTAGCGCCATTAGCACCGCTCACTCTGGTGATCAACATCGTCCTCAGCAGGACCATCATCGTCAGCAGGAGCATCAGCATTGTCATTATAATCATAATCAGCACCACCATGCTCAGAATCGCCATCATAATCATCACCATCCTCACCACCATCGGCTTAATCATCATCATCATCATCATCAGCATCAGCATCATCATCATCATCATCATCATCGTCATCATCATCATCATCAGCAGCATCCCCATCACCATCAGCATCATCATCATCAGCATCCCCATCACCATCAGCATCATCATCATCATCATCAGCATCATCATCAGCATCCGCATCACCGACATCATCATCATCATCATCAGCAGCATCATCATCACCATCACCATCAACATCAACATCATCATCGTTTCGGTCCCTCTGGGCCTATGGTGCCTGGGACAGGTCGTTCCTGTCTTACACGCAGTTGTTGCGGCACGCGACGGGATGCGGCAACACTCGCGCCGTGCACTGCGAGATCCATGTTGATGCTGCACATCAGCGCGATCGGTCCCCCACTTGTGCCCACGTAGACGTTGATTGCACGTCCGCCCACATGTTCCTCTCGGTTTGCGGTGTCCCTCGTACGCTGGCGGCATCGGCGCCAGGCAGTCTGTGGGCTCGATCGATCCATCTGGTGCGACTACGTCGTCCTCCCATTCGGCTTGTATGTGGTGTTCAATTTCGGCCCCACCCGTGGCGGCTCCTACTTGCGAAACTGGGCGGCACGCTTCAGGCGGCGGCTTCCATGGACGCGGTTTTCACGGCGGCGGCTCCCACGGACGCGGCCCTCACGGCGGCGCCTCCCACGGCGGCGGCTCCCGCGGCGGTTACCAAAGAGGATGCTCCCACGGCGGCCCCCGCGGCAGCGGTTCCCTCGGAGGCGGCCCCCACGGCGGCGGCTCCTTCGGAGGCGGCTCCCACGGCGGCAGCTCCCGATTCCCACGGCGGCGCCTCCCACGGCGGCTGCTCCCACCACGACGATTGATTCCTCGAGGCGGCCACCGTGGCGGCAGCTCCCACGGCTGCGGTTCCCATTTCGATTTCTTCTGCACGGAGACGACTCCCACAGCGGCAGATCCCACGGCGGCGGCCCCCACGAAAGCGGGCCCTACGGCGGCGGCCCCCACGGCGGCCCCCAAGGCGGCGGCTCGCGCGGCGGATGTGAGCTGCAACACCACTGAGCGATCCAGGTTGGGGGGCACCATGAATGCCGACACCGCTGTACCAGTGTCGCGCAAGTTCTCCCAGCCCTACGTCACTGCGAGCCCTGCACCCGCCCCCCGATAGCCTTTAGGGGCGCGTCCTGCACCGTCTAGAATCTTGTACATACATCTGTACCCCCTGAAACGAACTAAAGGTTCCCATACTCTCTCCTCATACTCTCTCCTCCTCCTCCTCCTCCTCCTCCTCCTCCTCCTCTTCTTCCTCCTCCTCCTCCTCCTCCTCCTCCTCCTCCTCCTCCTCCTCCTCCTCCTCCTCCTCCTCCTCCTCCTCCCTCCTCCTCCTCATCCTCCTAATCACCCTCATCCTCATCATCAGCCTCATCATCATCACATCATCATCATCATCATCATCATCATCATCATCATCATCATCATCATCATCATCATCATCATCATCATCATCATCATCATCATCATCATCATCATCATCATCATCATCATCATCATCATCATCATCATCATCATCATCATCATCATCATCATCATCATCATCATCATCATCATCATCATCATCATCATCATCATCATCATCATCATCATCATCATCATCATCATCATCATCATCATCATCATCATCATCATCAGCATCATCATCATCATCATCATCATCATCATCATCATCATCATCATCATCATCATCATCATCATCATCATCATCATCATCATCATCATCATCATCATCATCATCGTCATCATCATCATCAGCATCATCATCATCAGACTCATCATCATCATCATCATCATCATCCTCAAATCATCATCATCAGCATCATCATCATCCTCAGCGTCAGCGTCATCATCATCATCGTCGTCGCCGTCGTCAGCAGCATCCTCATCATCATCATCATCATCATCATCATCATCATCATCATCATCAACATCATCATCATCATGATCCTCATCAGCATCATCATCATCAGCATCATCATGCTCGTCAGGATCCTCTGCATCATCAGCAGCATCAGCATCAGCATCAGAATCAGCATCAACATCATCATCATCATCATCATCATCATCATCACCATCATCATCATCATCATCATCATCATCATCAGCGGCATCGTCATCGTCACCGTCATCAGCATCATCACCACAACCATCATCATCATCATCAGCAGCATCATCAGCATCATCATCATCATCCCTGTCCTAATCAGCATCATAATCAGAATCAACATCATGGTCAGCATCATCAGCATCATAATCAGCATCAGCCTCATCATCACCATCAACATCATCAGAAGAATCACGTGCAGCAGCAGCATCAGCATCATCATGATCATCAGCATCATCATCATAATCAGCATCATCATACTCATTATCAGCATAATCATCATCAACAGCATCATCATCATAATCATCATCAGCATCAGCATCATAATAATCATCATCAGTATCATCATCATCACCATCAGCATCATCATCACCATCACAATCACCATCACCATCATCATCACCAGCAGCAGCAGCGGCATGATTGTCCTGCTGTCCATCCCTCATCCGCAAACCTCGTCCCACACATCCTCTCGGACTTCCTCTCAGACTGTCAACCCCACAATTCGCACTGGCCCGCCCGCGCGCAGATGTCGCCACTTGGGGCGTCCAGAGCTCCAGGATGATGATCAGCCTGAAGGCGAAAGGAAGCAAGAGGAGAAGGGTACAAAACGTGAAGGCGCGGGGGGGTGCGGGTCCCCATGGGCGAAGGCAGAACAAGGGAAAACGCATCGGGACGGGAATTCGGCAATGAGTACTGTCAGACCACCTAACTCGCGACCTAGATTATTGCACAGCTTCGAACTTCTTTTCGCTGGCCCCCATCCCTCCAGACGAGCCATATGCCATGGAGCAGCGCTGTTGGGGTGGGAGCGGGGCGGGGCGGGCGGGCCGCACACAAAAGGGTTCCTTGCCCTTTCCAGACGCCCCTCCCGGCAGCGAAGAGACGACTCGGCACTTGGGTGCGCCGGCGATGCAGCGCCTGGCCAGGCCCTTGCAGGCAGGACGGGCGGCATCGGGGGAGCGCAGGCCGCGGACCCTGCCCATGGCTCGGGTCGGGCGAAAGGGGGGGATAGCAAAGGGGGGGTTTGAGAATCAGCTCACGTAGCTGATTTTCCCGGCGCCTCCCGGCGCCGGAGGCGACTATGTATCGAGGAATGGGCCCCTCGGTGAGGCCGAAATCAGCTGCATGCAGCAAATTTCGTAACCCCCCCTTTCCCAATCCCCCCCTTTCCCCCGGCCCGAATGGCCAGCACTACCCATTGCCGGACGTCCTCCGCTGCACTCCCGACGCCCCCCCGCTGCCGAGGCCCCGGCGGCCCGCGCCTCGCCCGCGCGCGAGGCGGGCGGGTCCCGCACGCGACTCCGAAGCTCGACTCAGCTCGGCGCCCGAGCCGTCCCCGGGGGGAGGCGCCCCTGCGAGGGGCCTAGCACGACGCGAAGATCGGGGCAAAATCGGATCGGGATGACTCGAAATCTCTGAGCATCGGCGGGTTTTTGGAGGATGTCTTGGGCGCCGCGGCCGCTCCAGAGCGGTCCGGAACGCTCTGGAGCGATCTATCCCGATCCTGGCTCTGTTTTAGGGCCAGGTGGCGGCGGCGGAGCGCCGACGGCCGTGCCAACAACGGGAAAGAACAGATCCTGGCCGGCTCCATCGACGCCCCACGGCTGCGTCGCTGCCGGTCGTCCTGTGCGACACAGGACACATTTTCAAGCCAGCGGCGCAGGAGGATCCTCGGGCGCGCAACGCAGACGGAAGTGCGAATTGCAATCGAAGATTGCCCAAAGCACAGTGTGCAGAGCGTGCACACTGTCGATGCAGCGACAGGTGGTGTGTAGGAGGAGCAGCAGACCCCAGCGACACGCGCAGCGGCCAGAAGGCGAAAAAGACCACTCTGGTGCCGCGGCCACGCGCGCAGCGACGCGGCGTACAGAGGCGGGCGAATCACACGCCCGCGCTCTGTTTAAGCCAGCGGCGTAAAGGGCCGTCAGGCGCAAACAGCAGATGGAAGTGCTCATTGCGATCGAGCACCGTCGAGAACGCATCGGAAGAAATGTCAAACACTGACGTGCAGGGATGAGCGGTTGGTGGGAAGGACTGCAACCCAGCGAGCGTGCAGCGGCAATAAAACCGAGGAGCACGTTCGAACGAACGAGCAAGACTTCAGGCGAACTGAATCGCGAGCAGTTTGGTGCTAATTGCCACAGAGCCATCCACGCCCACTTTGAAAGCCAGCGGCGCAGAGGGTCCTCAAGCGCGGGCAGCAGGTGGAAGTGCTAATTGCGAGAAAGCATGATCGAAAGCATGATGAAAAAATGCCAAAGACTGACGTGCAGGGATGGGTGGGGGGCCAGAACACCGAGGAGCACGACCGAGCGAGCTCAACTCAAGGCGAACCGAAGCACGAGCAGACTGGTGCCAATTGCCACTGAACCATCGAGCCAGCAATGCTAGACATCGGAAACAGCGTGCAAGGCTGCCAGCCAGCCGATTGGTGGGGCGACGCGACGCGGCCGAAAGAAGAAGGAAGGAGGGAACAAGAACAGTGCGGAACACGAGCTGGATAAAGCGCGAACTCAACAGCAGAGCGCTGGAGGACAGACAGACGGTCGAGCGTGCTCCTGCAGTGGCACCGATGAGCGGGGAGACGGCCACACAGCCACCGCCGTCAGCGCAGGCAAGAAAAGAACAGAAAAAGCGAGGATGGCAACGCCGGGCGAGGCGGCAGGCGGCCGGGCCGACGCACGACAGAGATAGGCTGGCGGAGCAGACCGAAGCCGTGCACTGGACCACACCAGACGCGAACGATCCCCGCAGCTGGGCAGACACAACTGACCAGGAAACGCGTCCACAAAAGCAGACATCGGGGATGGACAGACCTCCCTTTAGCAAACGTGGTTTCTGTGAAAACGACCTGAGGCCCAAACCTGGCGGGCGCAAGCCTGGCAAATAACGGCCGCGGCACCCTCTCGAGAACCGAAAACGGACAATTCACTAATCGACGCGTCACTGTTGGGGGTTCTGTCCACCCCCGAAAACAGCAGAGCGCGAGAGACGCGCAGCTGCTCGGGCGGCAGCACGGCAGCGCCGCCACAGGCGAAGGACTCCGCCCGCGGGGAACACCATCTGCAACGGCCCAAAGGGGGAGACGGACAGCACGCGACAAACCCCAGGAGAGTCGCGGGGCTGGCGGCACAGCCGATCGGGCGCCACGCCGCCCGAGGCGGCAGAGCCGCGAGGAAGCTCCAGGCGCACCCGGCAGCGGCGCGGGGCGCGCCGCGCGTCATTAGAGCGGGGCGCACAGCGAAGGCCACCGCTGGAGGCGGCTGTGCCGCATGGGTGGTGCACAGCAAAGATATGAGCGGCGAACTCGCGGGGAAAGAGAGCCGAAGGCTCTCGCGAAAAACAACACGCACTGGCGCATCCAGGGCAGGAGAGAACGAGAGAGAGAGAAGGAGAAGGAGAGAGAGAGAGAGAGAAAGAAAGAAAACAAAAAAACAACAAATATATATATATGCATATATATATATGCATATATATAATATTGTATATATATAAAGAGAAGGAAAAAAAAAAAAAAAAAAAAAAAAAAAAAAAAAAAAAAAAAAAAAAAAAAAAAAAAAAAAAAAAAAAAAAAAAAAAAAAAAAAAAAAAAAAAGAAAAAAAAAAAAAAAAAAAAGGAGGAGAGAGAGGAAGAGAGAGAGAGTGAGAGAGAGCAGGAAGCGATGGGGGAGAGCCCGAAGGGTAGCGACGCCGGGGCGGGGGGCGGGGGGGGGGCGGGCGCCCAGGGCCGGGCCCCGCAGCCAGAGCGGACGGGCGCGGGCAGGGCGAGAGAGCCTCGGAGCACCCGCGTCACCCCGGGGCAGGCGCGGGCCGAGGCCGAGGCCTCGGGAGGAGCGCACGCCCCCAGTCGCAGCACGGCGTCGCTGCCGCACGGTCCTCCATCGGTGGACCACCGGAAGCGACGTGGAGGGCTGCGGAGGCGGCACCGTGCCCGTCAAGAGTGCACCATCTCCTCGTCGCGGGGAAGAGCCGCGCATGCAAATGCCGAGCACTCTGACGCTCCTCAGGCCAGCAGCTGCCGTCGAGAGAAAAGTAGCCTTCCTGCGTCGCGTACGTAGGGGCGGGGCGCCACCACACGTAGCGCAAGGTCAGCACGCGCTCGTGTAACGCCACCGCCAATAGATCGCGGTGGAGTCGCACTCCATGTTGACCGGAACAGGAATGTCCACGTTGCAGTGGCACGGGCATCTTCGACATGTGCCTGTGACTCGGTGTTGGACTATCTAGTGGTGAAACGGCAAGGGTACGTACCTGGTCTGGGTGAGCTGGTTGCTGGCTTTCACCGTCGCTCCTCCTCCTCCTCCTCCTCCTCCTCCTCCTCCTCCTCCTCCTCCTGCTCCTCCTTCGCAGGGGATTGTGCAAGTCGAAACCCCACAGCTCCTTTGCGGGCGTTTCGACGTTAACCCCCTTGTGCGGATGTCCTGTCCTGTCCTCCTTCTCCTCCTCCTCCTCCTCCTCCTCCTCCTCCTCCTCCTCCTCAGTATCCCTGGTTTCCGAAGGAATGAGTCGTCAGGCTGGAAGGGAGGAGGAGCACGTTTGTGATTGCAACGAGGGTGTGCTGCTGGCGTCGTCGTCCTCCTCCTCCTCCTCCTCCTCCTCCTCCTCCTCCTCCGCAGCATCATCATCATCATCATCATCATCATCATCATCATCATCATCATCATCATCATCATCATCATCATCATCATCATCATCATCAGCATCATCATCATCATCATCACCATCACCATCATCATCATCATCATCACAGCATCTCATCAGCAGCTCATCATCATCATCATCATCATCATCATCATCATCATCATCATCATCATCATCATCATCATCATCATCATCATCATCATCATCATCATCATCATCATCGTCATCGTCATCGTCATCATCATCAGCAGCAGCATCATCATCCTCATAAGCATCATCGTCGTCATCATCAGCATCATCAGCATCATCAGTATCATCAGCTGCATCATCATCATCATCATCGTCGTCGTCATCATAATCATCATCATCAGCAGCAGCATCTTCATCATCAGAAGCATCATAAGCATCATCCTCATCAGAATCATCAGCATCAGCATCGTCATCATCGTAAGCATCATCATCATCAGCATCATTAGCATCAGCCTCATCATCATCATCATCATCATCATCATCAGCATCATCATCATCATCATCATCATCATCATCAGCAGCATCATCATCATCCTCATCCTCATCATCATCATCATCCTCGATCCTCATCATCATCCTCATCCTCATCCTTATCCTCGTCCTTGTTGTCCACCGTGGCGGGGGGGGGGGGCGCGCCAAGCATAGGCGAAGAGGGAGAACACCGTCGTCACCGCGAACACCGCGGGCTGCCCGATCTTCCTCGGGCAACTGGGGCCACCAAAAGCAGGCGACCAGGAGAAGAGAGAGGAGGAGGAGGAGGAGGAGGAGGAGGAGGAGGAGGACGAGGACAAGGAGGACGAAGAGAAGGGAGGAGGAGGAGGAGGAGGAGGAGGAGGAGGAGGAGGAGGAGGAGGAGGAGGAGAGAGAGAGAGAGAGAGCAAAAAAAACAAAACGAAAAAAGGGGAGAGGAACAAAGACCGAAAGCGAGAAATGGAGAGAGAGAGAGAGAGAGACAGGGACCTCCCTCCCACCCGCCCACTCCCAGTCCTCTGCCACCCTAGCTCCCTCCAGACCACTTCCTCTGCCGCCGCCGCCTCCTCCTCCTCCTCCTCCTCCTCCTCCTCCTCCTCCTCCTCCTCCTCCTCCTACCCTTCCTCCTCCTCATCTTCCCCTGGCCCTGTCAGTGCGTCTGCCTCCGCAGGGCTCCTTTTCATTGGGCATTCCAGCGCCAGCCCCGACATTCCGCGAGGTATTTCACCCCAGGCCCCAGCATTCCACACCAGACCCAAGCATGCCAGACCAGGCACTCCAGCTTGCACCCAGTCCCAGACGTCAAGAGTCACGCCAAACCCCAGAGCCCAGCATTCAACCCCAGCTCCAACCATACACAGGGCATGTCGCCCCAGACTCCAGCATTTCACTGAGCGTTCCACCCCACATCCAAATGTTGCGCTCCAAACCCCAGCATCGTTCAACCGGGCGGTCCAGTTCAGACCCAAGCATTACACCAGCGTTAGGCAGTTCGCTCAGTAAAACGAATTGTTGCACCGTGCGCTAAGCAAGTGTCTTCAAGCAGAGACGTTCTTGGCCTATGTCCTCAAATTACCACAACCTGAATGCGCGCGCGAGCGTCCGAAAGCTAACACTGAGGGTCCTCTGGGACACACACCCCTCGAGGGCACCCAAGGTACAGATCCGCTCCGACGCGGCTCAGAGTGGCCACAGAGCTTCCCAAGAAGTCCCCCAAGACAAAGGGCAGATGCGAGTTCAAGACGACCGAGGAGGAAGACCAAGATGGCGCAAGAGAGATCATGAGTGGCCCCACGATACCCAACAGGGCACACGATGGCTCCATGACCACAATAGGGGACTAGACCGACAAGGGGAAGCGGAGGGAGAGAGAAGAAGTAAGAAAACGGGAAACCCCCCAACTGCGCATTCCAAACACTCCTTCCTCCCCGGCCCTCCTCATCCTCATCCTCATCCTATCCCTTGCTCGCAAAACTCATGTTCCGATCTCTCTTGCCATTATCATCATTATTATCCTCATCATCATCCATCCAGTCTCTCCTCCTTCTCCTCCTCATCATCGCCATCGTCATCATCAGCAGCAGCATCAGCATCATGCGCATCAGCAGCAGCATCATCAGCATCATCATCATCATCATCATCATCAGCAGCAGCAGCATCAGCATCAGCATCAGCATTATCAGCATCAGCAGCAGCATCATCAGCATCATCAGCATCATCATCATCAGCATCATCATCAGCATCATCATCATCATCAGCATCAGCATCAGCATCATCAGCATCAGCAGCAGCATCATCAGCATCATCAGCATCATCATCATCAGCATCATCAGCATCAACATCATCATCTGCATCATCATCATCATCATCATCATCATCATCATCATCATCATCATCATCATCATCATCATCATCATCATCATCATCATCATCATCATCATCATCTGCATCATCATCATCATCATCATCATCATCATCATCATCATCATCATCATCATCAGCCTCAGCCTCAGCCTCAGCCTCAGCCTCAGCCTCAGCCTCAGCCTCATCCTCCTCCTCACCATCCTCCTCCTCCTCCTCATCCTCCTCCCCCATCCCTCATTCGAAACAAGGGCCCGTAGCCTGCTTATGCGTTGTTAATTTGCCGTGGACATTCACCTGGCTGACACCACGTCCGCCGACCCTTCGCTGTTTCGACAGACAGCGATTGGCACGTGCAAGCGTTGGTAGAAGAGGGCAAAGAGCAGAATGGGAGTCTAAGAGGAAGATGATGTCATCTCGGAGTTGTCATGGAATCGCGCCGTGAAATGGGCTCCATCCCTCGCTCTTCTCTGGTGGATTGCAGTGCGTCCTCAAAAAACGCACGCGCCTCACAGTCACCTGGCGTCGAAGGCACTTGGGAAAAGATACGCTTCTCTTCTGCCAGACACTGATGAGAGGAGGAAATTCGGGGATGGACAGACCCCCCTGTAGTAAAACGTGGTTTAGTGAAAACGACCTGAGGCCTAAACCTGGAGGGCGCAAACCTGGAAAATAACGGCCACGGCGCCCTCTCGAGAACCGAAAACGGACAATTCACTAATCGACGTGTCACTGTTGGGGGTTCTGTCCAGCCCTGAGAAATATCCGAGGCAACTGCCCCAGCCAACCGCCCAGCTCCGCGTCCCTTGGCTTCATCCTCCCCTCGCTTTCCCCCGGAGCTGGGTTGGAGGTGGTGGTGCAGCTGGGGCTGGAGCTGGGGCTGGAACTGACTGGAGCTGGGGCTGGGCTGGAGCTGAAACTGGAGCTGGGGCTGGAGCTGGCGCTGGGGCTGGAGCGGGGGCTGGAGCTTGAGTTCAGGCTCGAGTTGGGGCTGGAGCTGGGCTGGAAGTGGGGTTAGAACCGCGGCTGGAGCTGGAGCTGGAGCCGCGATTGGAGCTGAAGCTGGAGCTGGGGCTGAGGCGAAGCTGGAGCTGGAATTGGAACGGGACTGGAGATGAGAGCCTGCAGAAAACCACCCACGCGCTGGATAGTCGGCTCCAGATGCTTAAAACCAGGTCTGCGAGACGAGTTCTGGCAAGATGAAGGGCACCAAACGCTGGAGGATTGGCTTTGGACGGTTAGAACCAGGGCCGAGAGTAAAGTCTGCCGGCGTGAAGAGCACCGAATGCTGGCTGGTTCGCTCCAGGATCATAATCACTCCCAGAAGTGGACACATCTGACAGCACGAAGAGCCAGCCGGCTGCAAGGGTTGGCTTCCGATGATCAACATCAGCCGCGCGAGTGGGGTGCCGACAGCGCGAACATTCAGCCGGCCGTCGAGAAGCCAGCTAGCTGGAACGGCTGCACCAGCCTCAGGCCAATTCAATTCAGCCTGCGTGCTGGCTCCGGCGGAGCGCTCCCCTGGGGCAGGCGGGGCGCAGGAGAGCAGCAAGCGTGGAAGGGGCGAGGGAGGGCGCAGAGGCGACCGGGGCAAGGCTGGATCGAGCTTCTCTTTCCGTGAACAACGGTTGCACCCGAGTGGAGCTCTGGCAGCACGATGTTGCGACCGGCTGTGAAGGTAGCACCCGCATGATCAGAATGAGGCCCAGGAGTGGACTCCTGGCAACACGACGTTGCTCCCGGGCGCAAGGCTGTACCTGGACAAACAGAACTAGCCCAAGGAGGGAAGTTATGGTAGCACCAAGTCTGGAATCACCCTGCGGCCTGGCCCCAACCTTCCGCAAACAGTAAGAGACATCCAAGACCAGCTCCTGCAAACAATAACATAATCAAACATCATTTGATGAAACTCTGCGTGCGCGAGGATCTACATCAGGAAGCCTGGGCAGCGCTGCACATAATCAGGGGGGACTGGAGAGTAGCGCACACTTTGATTAATTGCCAAAGTAAAACGATAAAAAGGTTCCAAAGTCAGAAAGAGCGCATGGAGCGAGAAAAGAAGTCGCCGAATACACTGTCGCCACCCCTACCGCAGCTGAGAATGGACGGCCAAGGCGGCCGCTGCCCGAAAAAAAAAAAAAAAAAAAAAAAAAAAAAAAAAAAAAAAAAAAAAAAAAAAAAAAAAAAAAAAAAAAACGCTGGCGCAGAACAACTCCGAGATGAAACGATCCTCTTCTTAGTCTCCTACTCTGCTCCCTGTCCTTTTCCCCTACCAGCGTTTGCAAGGGCCAATCGCTGTCTCTCAAAACGAATGGTCGGCGGATGTGGCGTCAGCCAGGTGAATGTCCACGGCTAGACTACGACGTATTAGCAGGTTAGGGGCCATTGTTTCGAATGAGGGAGGAGGGGGAGGAGGAGGAGGAGGAGGAGGAGGAGGAGGAGGAAAAGGAGGAGGAGGAGGAGAAAGAGGAGGACGAGGAGGAGGAGGAGGAGGAGGAGGAGGATTTTTTGGAGCTCGACGCTCGCACCGCACATGACTGACTCCTGCAACGCGGGACCTGCAGGAGCGGCCGAACACCTCCCCAACAGGGGAGTGCCAGCAGCCAGAGCAGCGCCAACGGTCTGGGCCATGCCCCCGTGGCGTGCTAAGTGCGCGAAACAGGACGCGCAAGGAGACCGATCGTGCTCCGCGCGCCCTGTTCGGGGTAGGGGGCGCCGGAGTCCGTGCTCCGACGCCCAACCTACCCACCACCCACTCCATGGGTGACCGCTGGCGACGAGAGCGATTTTCTCTCCCCTTGGCCCCCTACAGGCAAATAAGGGTGACGATCGGGCTGCTACCCGCCTGTTTTCCTGGGAAGGGGTCCCAGTGGCACAGGTGCCGGAAGAGGAAGAGAAACAAGAAGAGGACGAGGAGGAGGAGGACGAGGAGGAGGAGGAGGAGGAGGAGGAGGAGGAGGAGGAGTCGCCGCTGGCCGCCGCTGGAGGGCGGGGCGCGGGGGCTCTTGATCTGGCCGTGGGGCAGCGCAGCAACACAGACCTGCCCCCGGCTCCCACGACGTTCGCATGCACGCGTCCCAGGCTCCAGTCCCTCCACCCGCCTCCTCCTCCTCCTCCTCCTCCTCCTCCTCCTCCTCCTCCTCCTCCTCCTCCTCCTCCTCCTGCTCCTCTTCCTCCTCAGCCATTTCGGCTCATCAGGGGATTGGGCCGTCCAACTGCTGGAGCTTGGGAGCAACACAGCATTCGAAGTGGCACTGCTCTCCCGACCCACAACATGAGCAATGGCTCCTGGGACTGCGCCGCGTGCGGCGCCGAGGGATGCGATCGCAACCACACGAGGTGCTGGAAGTGCTGGGCATGGAGGACGGGCGAGGGCGGCCGGCAGCGAAGCCGCCCCAGCCACAGCCGCAAGGACGATGACCAGCAACCAGGGCCAGAGGCTGACGCCCGAGAGGAGGCGAACAAGCTGGCGGCTCTGCGGAGCCGCGTGCGCGACCTGCGCGCGCAGGCCGCCGAGGAGGGCATGGAGTTCCTCAGCGAAGCAGCGGACCGAGTGCAGGAGGAGGTCCACTGCCTGGAGGCCCAGAAGGAGCAGAGCGTACCGCGGTGCTTCCTTCAGGCGCAAGTGGAGCGAGGGCGCCGCAGGGCGGAGACGGCCAGGGACCGCATCGAGAAGCGGATCGAGGCCCTCAGCGCCAAGGCAGAAGACGTCCAGACGGAGCCGGCGGAGGAGAAGTCCAGGCTCGAGGGGAAGGAGACGCACATCCAGCAGCGGGAGGCCAAGAGGTCGCAGCTGGAGCAGCACACCGTGCCCACCGACGCAGAGGGCTGGTGCGGCAGGGCGGCGCACCACCTGGAGCAGGTCGAGGCGCTGCTGCAGGAGCACACGAAGGAGACCGCCGACACGGACCTTAAGGCCAAGAATAATCGGGAGCGGCCAAGAGGGGGGTGTCCAAGAGGGGGGGGGGGGGGGGGGCAGATCATGACCGGCGGCATGTGCGCGGCCCAGCGGGGGGGCCAGGGACGTAATGGAATAAGAACCCCCGGCATGATGTCCACCCCCCCCTAGTCATCACCCCCCTCTCTTTTCCGCCCCCGACATAAGTACATCAGGGAGGCCCTCGCGATGGTCGAGGAGAGGCAGCAGGCAGCAGCGGAGGAGATGGAGAAGACCAGGGCCGAGGCCGAAGCCCAGCTCTCGCGCCCCCTGTCGCGCAAGGCGTGGGGCTGAGTCGAGCTCCAGCCGGGTCGCCATCCCCGCCAGGGCATCGCCGGAGCAGGTCAGGCAGCTCCTCAGCAAGCGTTGCACGGCCGAGCAGGCCGAGAGGCATGCGGCCGCCATGGCATCTGTGGGTGATCTGCTGGATGGCTGCTCCCTGGAGCTGCGCGCGCCATCGTCCCGACGGCAAGCAGCCACACAGGCAGCACATCATGACGGCCAACGCCAGCACGGCCAAGATCCCGGAGCGCGTGCTGGGGCTCACGAGTACCAAAGCCGTGGTGCTTGGCCAGGAGCTGTCCATGGGCATGGCCGACTCGGTGGAGTGGTCGCAGCGCATATCTCGAAAGGGTTGGAAGACCGCAGTGGTGCCCAGCGCGCGCACTGCGGACGGAGGATGGAGCGCGGGCGCGGCCATCGCGGTGCCCAAGCACATCACCATGAGCTTCGTGGGAGGGAACCTGCGGAGCTCCTGGGACGCGTCGCCCCCTGGCCGCCCGGCGGTGGCGTGAGCGGGCATCGGCGAGAGCGGCGGCATCATCATGGGCTCGTGCTACCTCTGTCACTCGGAGGGCCCCACACCAAGGAACCTGGCGGTGCTGGCGGCCTTCGGCGCGCTGGTGGACGCCACGGATACGCAGCCGGTCATCGGGGGCGACCTCAACATAGATCCAGAGCAGCTGTACGAGAGCGGGGTGATCGTCATCATCCGACCGAGCGAGGGCACGTGCACAGTGCCAAAGATGGAGGCCAGCACCCGTGACTAATTCATCGCGTCGGGGAGGCCGGGCCGTGCGCGCCAGATGCAGCCCACACTTCCCCGTCTCGTGTTGGCTGAGCAAGAGCACCCCAGCACACAAGGTGACGCTGCTGGTCAAGATCGCGCGCTGGCCGCTGGACATACCGCAGGGATGCGCGGCAGCCCCCATCGAGTGACCCGTCGGCCCCGACCTCGAGGGCAACGCCGAGCAGCAGGACATCGGCGCGCACTGGAAGGGCACCGCCAAGACCCACGAGCCCAACCTGAACCGCTACCACGGCTTCGCGGACGGCGACCTGGCGCGGAGGCAGGGCCACTTCCAAACGGAGCAGTTCTGGGAGGTCACGTTGGCGCCAGCGCGCAAGCCACCGAGGGGCGCCCCGACCAAGAGGGCCGCCACGGCGGAGTGGCTGAGATACCGACCGCAGGAGCTGGCAAGTTCGGCCACAGGCACAAGCGAGGAGCAGACCAGCTCCTGCCACACGTGGCAAAAGCAGCTCAAGCTAAACAATGCATACCAGGAGGTCCTCGACATGGACCTCCTGCCGCTGACAGCCGCCGAGGAGGGAGCACCGAGGGCACGGCCCGACGGCCCCACGGCGGAGGACTGGCAGAACAGGAAGTCGGCGATCACCAACCTCGGGGGCGCCAACGACACGCCGACGGACGGGGTGCCGCACATGGAGCACTGAGCGCTCCCAAGGCTGGCGAGGCTGCCGACCAGGAGGGCAGGGCAGCCCTCGCCAAGGCGACGGAGGAGTGAAGGTCAGCGGGCACAGGCGCCCTCGGCGGGCGGAGCCGGCCCGCTGCACAAGCGGGCCAAGCCGTCGACGCCGCGGGCGCCGATCGGGCCGCCACCCCCGTCCCCCGCGGCGCCGCGGCGCGGCGACCCCCAGCGCTCAGCGGACGAGGTCCGGGAGGGCTGGGAGGAGGTCTGGCGCGGGCCTGCCAGGGGGCCAGGCCCCTCCCTTGCAGGAGAGCGCCCAGCGCGCCTCGCGGGCCGCGGCTGGCGCGCCACGTGGCCCCCGCCGAGGTGTGCCGGCACGGCGCGGGCTTCGAGAGGCAGACGAGCTCGGGCGCGGGGCAGCGGCACCCGCGCCCGTGGGCCACGGGGGGCGCTGAGGGCACACGGCGCCTCACCGACGTGCTCGACGCGGTCGAGGACGGTGCGCCCTGGCCGTCCAGCCAGTCGGACATGCTGCTCTACAGCATACCGAAGGCGGGAGGGCGGGGGCACGAGGTGCCCAGGCCCGCTGCCAGGGGCGGCCAGGCCACGGGAGAAGTGCAGGCGCCCCATCATTGCTAAGTGGGAGGTCTGCCACAGAGGTGATTACGACTGGTCACGCACTGGACGCAGCAGCGAGCGCGGCGCACGAATGCAGCAGCTCTTCTGCGAGGCAGCCGCGGCTGACGGCGAGCTACGCTATCACCCTGCTGGGCCTGGTCAAGCGCTTCGAATACGTGGGCCACTGGAGGGCCTGGGAGGCTGGCCAGTACTGGGGGCCCCCCACGCGCCCGCTGCGCGCGATCCTCCGCATCTGCGGGATGACCAGGAGGGCGGTGCTGGAGGACGCGGTCACCAAGGGCAGGCGCTGGCGGCAAGGCCTCGTGGCGGGCTCCGTCTTCGCAACAGCCGCCCTCAAGTGGGCGCTGATGAAGGAGCCCGGCACAATCCAGCTGGACAACGGCCTCGCGGAGCTGTCCCCGTTCTTCGAAGACCTGTCGATCGCGCGCATGGGCGAGCGCCACTAGGCTGCAGTTGGGCACGCGAGAATGGTTAGCATCGTCATCGACCGCCTGGAGAATGGGCTCGATATGCCCGTCTCCCTGGACGAGAAGGGGAAAACTACGCTGCTGACATCGCCCACGGCGCTGGCCAAAGACCTGGAGCCCACGACCAAGAGGATCGGGATCAGGACCGCGTGCCACGCCAAGCACCTGGGCACCACTGTCCGCGCAGGCCGTCGCCGCCGAATGTCCGACGTACTAAAGAGAACCAAAAAGGTTGCGAGAGTGAAAAGAGCTGGAGGCCAAGCGAACAGGCTGGCCAAGGCAGCAGCGGCGCCCTCAGTCCTCCACGGCACGAGAGCGGTAGGAGCGCCCACGTCAGCGGTGCAGCAGCTGCGCCAAGCCGCCGCGAGTTCTTCGGCGGCAGCGTGGCAGGGCGGTCAGCGCCACCTGTCCTGCTGAGCGAGGGCGTGGACCCCGCGCACGTCGCCAACACGGGCCCCATCGCGGAGTGGGCCAGCGCTTGGAGGGAAGCAGTCCACGACCCAGCGCCAGCAGACCGACTCACGGCCACATGGAAGCGCTGGCGCACTCCCTTGCCGCAGCCACCAAGGCCATGGACACTGGTCCGATGGCCCAGCGGGGGCGTTTTTGGTCACGGCTCGCAGGTTTGACTGGCAATCGCGGGCGCACTTCTCGATCGCCATGGGCGCGGTCAGTGCTGATTTGCGCCTGGCCGACGCATGGTGGCTGCACGAGCAGGTTGTGCAAGAATGTGAACAGCAGCTCCAGCGAGAATGGGCGCGACGCTGGGCTGCGGAGGCAGGCGTTACCAGGATTTGTATCAAGCCAGCGCGGGCCCTCCTGGCCAGACCAGTGCCGAAAGCTTGGACATCGGAGCATCGCACTAGGGCACGTACGATCTTTGCTGGAGGAATGTGGAGTCAGGAGCGCCTCTTTGCCAAGGGGGCCGCCTCCAGCAACAGATGCGCCGCGTGCGGCGGCGAGGGATCAGACAAGCATCGTTTTTTACTGCTGCCCAGCGCGACGGAGCCCGAGACGGCAAGCAGGCCACCCAAAAGTGCGGCAGCTTGGGGCCACCAATGCACCCACAGCTGCCAACGAATACCGCTGGGGTCGAGGTACCGTGCAGGACCCCAGCACAGCGCCCCCAGGAATAGGGACATCTGACCGAGCCACGCTGATAGGCACAGCCCCAGACACCCTCACGGGTGAGGTCTACGTAGATGGCTCACAGTTGTACGGCAGGCACGGCCCCATGCGGGGCGGTGCTATGTGCAAGTCGCTGACAGCGGAGAACCGATCTTCGCCATGCATGGGCCGCTGCCGCGGCCACAAGCAGAGCAGTCTAGTTCTGTTCCGAGTTGCACGCAACATGCATGGCGCTGCACGCTGGAAAGGTGCAGCTCCGAATCTGGTCAGACTGCAAGAACGTTGTAGACGGCTTTGCTCGCGGGAAGGAATGGTGCACTCGCTGCTCGAACCCGCATGCCAGCCAATG
>CAUYUJ010019095.1:78078-88078 GCA_963575745.1 Prorocentrum cordatum
AGGTCGTTTTTTTCTTGCTTTTTTTTCAGCGCAAATATTTCGGAGAGAGGGAGGGAAGGCAGAGGGAAGGGCGCCCCTTCCCTCTGCCGATGGTTCGCGCCCTTCCCTCTGCCTTCCCTCCCCCTCTCCAAAATATTTGGACAGGAGATGGAGGTCGTGCATGGACGCACCCATGCGGGGAGGAGAAGCAGCCGCTGGAGGGGGCGGGGCAAGAGGCAGAGAGGCAGGAGACAGGACGCAGCCGGAGGTCGGACTCAGCTGGAGACATCCTGCCCAAGCTGTGCAGTGCAATATATGTGTATATCTATATATATATATATACATACTAGAACCATCGCGCGCGCTTCGCGCGCGCTCAGGTTCTAGGAGGCCCCAGGCCTTGACGAATTCACTGCTCCACTGAAGTAGTGGACCACAGTACACGCATGTCAATCTGCATTCCGAAAGAATTTCGAGGAAAATAGTTGTGTAGGGGGGCGGAGGCCGCTTGAATCAGGTTCCCAGAAGGCCTTCTGGGAGCATGGGTTTGGGGGTGTCTTGGGGAGCCTGTTGGGGCGTGCCGTCGTCGTCGTCGTAATGTCGTCGTCGCCTATTAGGGCGCGCCGTCGTCGTCGTCGTCGTCGTCGTCGTCGTCGTCGTCGTCGTCGTCGTCGTCGTCGTCGTCGGCGTCGGCGTCGGCGTCGGCGTCGGCGTCGGCGTCGGCGTCGGCGTCGGCGTCGGCGTCGGCGTCGGCGTCGGCGTCGGCGTCGTCGTCGTCGTCGTCGTCGTCGTCGACGTCGTTTCGTCGTCATCGTCGCCGTCGGTTCAAGAGGGCACTTGGGGCAACTTTGTGCGAAACGATCTGCGGAGGGTCGCGAGAAGGCAATCAGTCATGTTCCCAATCAAATTCCCAGACAGCTCTCCTGTAGCATGATGGTACTTCGAAGCCTCCGGAGACTCGCGGGCCCATGATGAACCATGTCCCCGGAAGGCTTTCTGGGGACATGGTTTGTTAGGTTGTGTTGGGGGGTCTCTTGGGCGTTCTCTGGGGGCCCCTGGGGGGCCTCTGGGAACTCTCGGGCCCATGATGAACCATGTCCCCGGAAGGTTTCCTGGGGACATGATTTCTTGGGGTGTGTTGGGGGGCCTCTTGGGCGTTCCCTGGGAGCCCCATTGGGGGTCTCTGAGGCTTCCTGGGGGCCTCTTGGGCGCCTCACGGGGCTTTGTGGGAGCCTCTTGGTGGCCTCTGGGGGCCTACAGGCGGCCTCTAGGGCCAGAGACCTCGAAATATCGGTTAGCGGTCCCTCTCTGGGCCCTCTCTTGGCGAGCTCTTGGTGCACAGGTGCACAGTTGGGCTGTCTGGGGAGCCTCCTGGGCCGTCTTGGGGCCCTCGTCGGGGCCTCGTGGCCCGTCTTGGAGCGATCTGAAGAGCCTCCGAGCGAGGCCGTGAGGGAGCGCTGGGAAGCGGGGAAAGCGAGAACGCCTAAATCCTTCAAAAACCATCGGAGAATTAGTGAAGCTTGCCTCCCAGGGCCCTCTTGGGGAGCCGAGCCTCTTGAGTCCGTCCTGGAGCGTGTTGGTGTCCTCGTCGGCCGTCTTGAGGGCAGCTTGGGCGTCTTCGGAGCCTCTTGGAACCGTCTAGGGCCCTCTCGGGACCTCCATGAGCCTGTCGTGGCCTGCTTCGGGGCGGGCCCGGGCCGCCTCGAGACCCCTCTGTGCCTTCTCTTGGCGCGCTCTTGGGGCACACTTGGGTTACCTGGGGAGCATCCTGGGCCGTCTTGGGGCCCTCGTCGGGGCCTCGTGGGCCTTCGTGGGGCGATCTGAAGGGTCTCCGAGGCCGTGAAGGGAGCGCTGGAAAGCGGGGAAAGCGAGAACGCCAAAATCCAACAAAACACTCGGAAAACGAGTGAATCTTGCCTTCCAGGGCCCTCTTGGGGAGCCTCTTGATTCCGTCCTGGAGCGCGTTGGAGTCCTCGTCGGCTGTCTTGAGGGCATCTTGGGCGTCTTCGGGGACTCGTGGGACAGTCTTGGGCCCTCTCGGGACCCCCTTAGCCTGTCGTGGCCTGCTTCGGGGCGGGCTCGGGCCGCCTCGGGAGCTCTGGACCGCGCCCGCAATCGCCCATACAGCGCCCGACATCCCCCCCGCCTCCCAACCCACGCTCCTAGATTCGTTGTCTTGCGACCTCTGACCACAACCGTTCCACGCCTGGAACCTCGCCCCGTTTCCACCCTGCCCCCCACCGCGCCCCATGTCCCCCACCCCCTAATCGATGCCCTTAGACTCGTCTTCTTGATGCGCCCCACCCCCTCCATTTCCTGTCCAGACCCCATCCCGCCTCTACGCCGCCCCCACCACGGAATCCGGATTAAGGGGCTGCACGGCAGGCATCGACGACCAGAGCCAGGCCGTGGAAAGAAGGGCAACAGCACGTAATCCTCCCTGATCCTGTGGCCTCGCTGGCGACCATCGAGACCATGATTTGATTGAATCGCATAGTCCTGCCATTCGTTTCTTAGGTATCTCACTGAACCCTCCATACATGCTACCATATTAACATGCTTCTGGGCTCCCACGTGGGACCGCCTACGCGCAGTGGTATTGGGTACACGTGTGGTCCGCCGATCCCCGTTTGCCGGGGGTGAAAATGCGTGTGAGACATTTGGTTTTCCCTCTCCCCTTTCCCCTTCCCCTGGGGTCCAAAATGCCATTCTAGGGGGGGAGGGCGGGAGAGGGGGGGGACGAACTCACCAACGCACCCCTGGGGCCTCCGGAGCCCCCGGAAAGCCCCACGGCAGCCCAACAGGGCCCAGACAGAGCGCCAAGACAGTTGAAGAGAGCGTCATGCGGCCCAGGGCAGCCCCACGACGATCCAAGATGGCTTCAAGATGGCCCACGAGGCCCCCAAGACAGCTCAAAAGCACCTCTAGAGGATCGCCGAGAGGGCCCCAAGAGGCCAAAATCATCCCATGGCTTTTTGAAGACTTACAATTTCAGCACATTCGCATTTTTACGTTTTGACAGCGAATACGACGGCCAAAGTTGCCCCCAAGTTCGTCCCAAGACGGCCCATGATGCCTCCAAGAAGGCCCCAAGACGGCCTGAGAGGGCCCAAAGACAGCCCCAGGGGCCCCCAAGACGGCCCAAGACAGCCCCAGGGGCCCCACAAGCCGGCCCAAGACAACCCCTGGAAGGCCCCAAGAGGGCTCCAAAACCAAAAAGGGGGAATATGAACTGAGATTTCGAGCCTTTCCCACTGAGATGGCCCCTCGAGCCCCCCAGAGGCCCCCGAGGGCCCTCCAGGTGGCCCCAAGAGGCCTCCAAGACGCCCCCCCCAAAAAAGCCCCCCAGAGGCCCCCACGAGGCCCCCAAAACCCTCCCACATGCCCCCAAGATGTTCCAAAAGGCCCCAGAGAAGCATCCCAAGAGACCCTCAAAGATATAAGTTCCACGATAGTTCCAAACACTCATTCCTTGTGGCGGTCGGCGGAATGGCATAAGCCACTTGCATAAAATGAATCGGATAAGCCGTGAAAATCGGGATACTCGAAGAAGAGAAGAAGATGTCGAAGGAAGCAAGTCGAGCAAAGAGAAGAGGATCCCTGCCTTGCAGCTGCGGTGCGAAGCCGGGTCGCTTTGCCATGGCACTTGAACCTGCTCGAGGACCATCCCCCTTGTCCCGTTTCTCGTCATCCCTCCTCTTCCGCCTGCTGCCCTGCTGCCGATGGTCCGTTACAGATGCCGGGGGGGGGAGGGCGACGATCGCAGAGAGAAGAGGGAGGAGGAGGAGGAGGAGGAGGAGGAGGAGGAGGAGGAGGAGGAGGAGGAGGAGGAGGAGGAGGAGGAGGAGGAGGAGGGAGGAGGAGGAGGAGGAGAGGAGGAGAGGAGGAGGAGGAGGAGGAGGAGGAGGAGGACCGAGAGCAGGATCTCGGGCGCCGACGAGCCCAGCGCCATGAGCGTGAGGTTGGCGACCGTGCCGTTCCACACCTCGCTGGGCGCACCGATCGGGGGCCCCCAAACGGGGCGGTGACCACACCGTGTGATGAGGCGGTGGGGGTTCGGGGTCACCGCACGGTTTTGGGACTCGAGTCCCTCTCCGAGGATGCCTCGGGCGACAGGGGCCTCCGGGGTCCCAAGACCGTGCGGTGACGGACCGTGCGGCGAGGTCTTTGGGGGACTTCGAGGTCACCGCACGGTCTGTCACCGCACCGTTTCGGGACTCCAAAACTGAGGAAGACGACCGCAAGCTGGTTCATTGGGTTGACACCTTTCTTGGCCTACAGCAGGGGCCCGACCACAAGAAACCTTCCACAAGAAACCCAACCCTGAGACCCCAGGACGTCCATTGATTTTTTCGGGGGCGCGCAAACATGGATTAGCGATCCATGGATTTAGCGCTCGGTCGCCAAATCCATGGATCGGGGGAGGTGCCCTCCCCAAAGTGCGGCCGGTGCCGCCTCGTTCGGCGGCGGGAATCCGCGATTCCCCATGGAAACGGAACCCGTCGCTGATCCACGCCCCCCTGATCCATGTCTGCGATCGCCCGAAGCAGGGGCCCGACCACAAGAAACCTTCCACAAGAAACCCAACCCTGAGACCCCCACTGATTTTTGGCGCGGGAGCGTCACGCTTGGCACGGGTCTCCACTGTACACC
The DNA here is from genome assembly GCA_963575745.1 of Prorocentrum cordatum. Classification (NCBI taxonomy): domain Eukaryota; class Dinophyceae; order Prorocentrales; family Prorocentraceae; genus Prorocentrum; species Prorocentrum cordatum. The sequence goes on from CAUYUJ010019095.1 coordinate 82,711, forward strand.
CTGCGAAATGCTTTAGAAATCATGGGTTAAGAAATTCATAGTCTCAGAATCTGAATGAAAACCCAGAATGTCTATTCGAATCTTGGGATTTACATTGAAACGTTAAGAATAATCGACATTATGGCCGAAAACTTAGGTTTTCTTAAACATCGCCTAAGGTGTACTCCCCCTCGCCCGTCGGTCCCTTTTGCATTGCACGGCTCCCACCAGTGACGCATTGCGTGCGGGCGAAACGCGCAGCTCATTGCAAATGCTACTGTCTTTGAACGCGCCGACGCCGACATGTGATACGCTTCGTCATCGGATGGAATGGCGACCGAAATATAATCCCCCGGCAGTGTCATCATGACGAGCCGCGCCAAGCATACAGGACCAAATGGCAAGAAGGGCACGGAGGCAAGGGGCCCACGCATCGCTGCATCGAACGCACTACGGATAAGGTGCAAACAGAGGAGAACATCGAAGACCAAAAGAAGAATGTGATACTTGCATTACACACCGAAATATGCGCCCTGGCAGGTTGAGCGGGCAACGACGCACGGGGACTCTGGTCGCCATCTCTGCGACCATAAGACTCGATGTACCAACATGCGCGCGGGACACGTATCCGTTGCTTATCTCGAACTTGAGCCCCTGGATATGACACCCTTCTTGGGGAGCATTACGAGCCTGATTTGTGCCCCGAGAACATCCACACACACACACACAAACACACGCACGAGAAGAGAACAAAAAAAACGACGATGGTAAAACCAACCAGTGGCGACGCCATCAGACGCAAAGCCCGGTAAACAAAGCCAACAGCGCCGGGGAAGAAAAGCACGTGCCAAAAAGCGCATCGACAGTCATGTCAAAACTGCTGGCTCTTGACCGCCTGCGCGCCACTCAGCCTGTACAACCCAGACCCTCGAATTCCCCATCCTCGCCTTCGGTCAGTCCGAGCCCGAGTCCCCGCCCTCCGCCCTCTCCTTACGAGCAGAGATTGGCCGTGGGACACGCCATCCCCTTCCCGCGCATCGAATCTCTCCGCTGGGATCCTGTCGTCGCTAAGAGCTCATCGCTCTGCCGCGACCCCCTATCGGGGGCGTCCAATAGAGGGGCGTCCAAGTGGGGGGTGTGCAAAACATGGCCCGGGGCATGTGCGTGGGCCAGGGGGGCCAGGGAAGGCAGTGAAATGAGAAGAGGCGCCATGAAATCTGGGAAGATACGATGGCCCCAGCCATGATATCCCCCCCCACCCCTGGCCCCTAGCAGTCACCCCCCTCTTGGCCGCCCCCGACCCTGCCTGCCTCAAGCAGGGCAGAAACCTCACGCTCGCGCCGCGCGCGGGCCTGCACCCTGGATCTCATGAAGGTCTTCTTGCCTTCGTCCAGCGGCCTGGGCGCTCCAGGGCATCCGTGGCCCCGCCGCCCGCCATCGCCCACCCCATTTTACGGCCTCGCGAGCCGGGCTAGCCCCGAGGCCCGCCACACACACGCACGCACGCACACACACACACACACACTCACACGCACACGCACACACACGCACACACACACGCACACGCACACACACGCACACACACACACACACACGCACACACACACACTTTTCCGCGTCGGCGGCTAGGCAGAGTTTTTTTCTCCACAGGTGGCCGGCCGGGCTAACGTCACCACGCCATGTTAAATCCACGCTTAGCCACGAAGGCCGGTTCCTATCGAGACGATGTTTGCTTCACGCCTGAGCGCTTGTGCGCTTGGAGCGGAATGGCCAAACCAAGTTAATATCACGTTTAGCCGCGATCGGCGGCGGCTCCTGGGGAGGAGGACACAAGGAGGAGGAGGAGGAGCAGGAAGGAGGAAGAGAGAAGAGAGGGAGAGGCCGATACGAAAATGCCCAGACTCGTATCATACAGTTCCGTGCAGTGCACGGCGGAGAAAATAAAACGCACCCAACTGAGCGACGCTCAGGCCAACCTGCGATAGGCGAGCCGTCGCGCGCACTGGTTACATTATTTATCGATCTGAATCCGAGCTCCGTGCATGACCACGTAAATTTAACACAGGACAAGAACACGAGGAGGGACAGGGGGAGAGGAGGAGGAAGAGGAAGGAGGGAGGGGGAGGAGAAAGAGGAGAAAACAAGTGAAAGAGGAGGACGAAGAGGGGGAGGAGAAAGAGTAGGAGGAAGAGGCAGAGTGACTGCGCTGGCGGAAGAGCATAAATAGGACGAACAATTGCGAATTAAGCCGCAATGCACGGGGGGAGGAGGAGGAACGCCCGGCGACAGCGGGGGGGAGGAGGAAGCCAGCCCCGCTCAGAGCGGGGCCAGGCGGCGGCGGGGGGGCGGCGCCGGGAGGGGGGGCCCAGCGACGGCGAGGCGGCAGCTGGGGGGGGTTAGGCCAGCCAGGCACACACACGCACACACACACACACACACACCGCACAGACCCACTGTCTACCCTGGCCCGCCTCCACGCGGGCCCCTCAGAGGAACGAGCCTTCGAGTGCCCTGAGGGGTGGGAAGTCCTCGCGCTGGGCCAGACAAAGGTTGAAGCGAGACCAGCGTGCCCAGACACACGGGGATGCCGATGGCCAGGGTTTCTTCCAGGCATGCCCCCGCATCCCCTGTCCGAACATCGACCCACCTTGAGGGCCGAGCCAATTCCAACTACGCTGAAGAGGAGACATACTGAGCACCAAACGCACAGGGTAGGAGGGGGGCAGGGAAGCGCCAATAGCCTCCATCACAACCCGCATGGGGCAAGGGCAATCAGCAGCGTCTCTTTTCGCAAGGATCTCAGCGAGGTCTGGAGTCAGTGAAGGGCTGACCACTCGGCGGCGGACGCGACGGGCTGCAATATGGAAGGGGTGCATCCGAGCGCATGTTGCCCTGAAATCAACATCTTGATGAAGTGGTCATCCCCTCCTTCATCCACATCTACAGCCCTCAAGGTCAGTCTGGTGGGTCTCATTTCCCACACCCCTCCGCTCTTTCCTCTGCTCGACTGAATCCATCCGTCTCCCCCTGCCGCGTTCGCTCCCTCACTCCCACCGGTTCTATTCCCTTCTCTCCCCATACACTGCAAAGCCTGTAGACATCATAGCGGCTGTTGGTGATCTCCTCGATCGCCTCCATGAACTCATTGCAGACCTCGCCTATGCCCTGGAAGATCCTGTAGCGGGAGACCCATATCGCGCACGGCTTCCTGTTACGACACAAGGCCAGCCTCTCTAGACAGCACCGCCATCGTCGAAAACCACAACACCAATCTGATCATCATCATCATCATCATCATCATCATCATCATCATCAGCAGCGGCAGCAGTCAACAACAACAACAACAACAACAACAACAACAACAACAACCATTTTAAGGCTGTACGCTCTTACTTGCCCGCGAGTCATTCAACACGTATACTCTACACCCTCGATACCCGCCCTCTTCGTCTTCGATCACACCCCTTTCGGGAGGATTATTTCTCTTTGCTGGGGCCGGCGGGCTTAGACGTACGGGCAAACCGGAACGGGCGGACAATCCTTCGGGGGCGTACATCTCTGCCCGCCATTGGAATTGGCGCGGGCCCTGCAAGAGGAGGAGGGGAAGAACGAGGGAGAGTGGGAGGAAGGGGAGGGGGAAGGACGAAGGAAGAGGGAAGATACCACGTTGTGAAGGCGTCCTTGGCGCGCGCGTGGTTCCTGAGCGCCGAAACGCAATTCCAGAATAATTTGTGAGGACGTCGCACGCGAGAGCGCAGTCCTGAGTACATTGTGAGGAAATCTCAGGCGGAAGCGGGGGCCCTGACTAAGTTGCGAGGAAGTCTCAAGCGGGAGCGCCGTTCCTGAGCAAATTGCACGGAAGTCTCAGGCGGGAGCGGGGGTCCTCACTAAATTGCGAGGAAGTCTCAGGCGGGAGCGCCGTTCCTGAGTCAATTGCGCGGAAATGTCAGGCAGGAGCGGGGGTCCTGAGTAAAATTCGAAGAAGTCTCAGGCGGGAGCGCCGTTCCCACGTAAATTGCACGGAAGTCTCAGGCGGGAGCGGGGGTCTTGATTACATTGCGAGGAAGTCTCAGACGGGAGCGCCTTTCCTGAGTAAATTGCGCGGAAGTCTCAGGCGGGAGCGGGGGTCCTGAGTAAAAATCGAGGAAGTCTCAAGCGGGAGCCGTTGTTGTTGTAGCCCGGGGGGCAGGGGCACAGTTTGAGCAGGAAGACTTTCCTTGAGAAAAAACAAGCTGCGAGCCCCGGGGGTGGCACTTCAATCGAAAAAAATCAATGTGCACCGGTGGGGGGGGATCAACAATAATTATTATTCAAGAATGAGAGTTCAACAACAACAACAACAACAACAACAACAACAACGACGACCACCACCACCACCACAACAACAACAAGAAGAACAACGACGACGACAACGACGACGACAACGACGACAACAACAATAACAACGGCAACAACAGCAGCAACAACAACAGTAACAACAACACCTACTACGACAACAACAGCAGCAGCCGCCAACAATAACAACAAAAACAAAAACAACAACAATACTAACAACAACAACAACAACAACCAACAACCACCAACAACAACAACAACAACCCAACAACAACAACCAACAACAACAACAACAACCAACAACAACAACAACAACAGCAACAACAACACCAACAACAACAACAACAACAACAAAAACAACAACAACAACCACTACAACGTCAACAACGACAACGACAACGACAACAACAACAACAACAACAACAACAACAACAACAACAACAACAACAACAACAACAACAACAACGACGACGACGACGACGACGACGACGGCGAAAACAACAACAACAACAGCTACAGCAGCGGCAACAACAACAATAACAACAACAACAACAACAACAACAACAACCGCAGCAGCAACAACAACAACAACAGCAGCAACCACAACAACAACAATAACAACAACGACAACAACAACAGCAGCAGCAGCAGAAGCAACAACAACATCATCATCAGCAGCAGCATCAGCAGCAGCAGCATCACCATCATCATCATCATCATCATCACCATCAGCATCACCATCAGCATCATCATGGTCACCATCAGCATCATCAGCAGGAAAATCAGCATCATCAGCAGCAGCATCATCAAAACATATTCATCATCAGAACGAGCATCATCGTCGTTAACATCAGCAGCAGCATCAGCATCAGCAGCAGCACCATCACCATCATCAGCAGCAACTTCATTATCATCAGCATCATCACTACCACCACCACCACCATCACGATAAGAAACAAGCACATCAGAACCGTGGCCACTGTGAACGCCAGTCGCCCCTGTCGCCAAATCATGTCCCACTGGCCGTTCAGCGTGCGCCATCCGACAGTCCCCG
>CAUYUJ010019095.1:93078-113078 GCA_963575745.1 Prorocentrum cordatum
GGGGGGTTCATAACGCCCTGAAGTTGCATCGTCCTCCCCAGGCTGACTCTGTTGCTATTCCCTGCGATGCACGCGCTCTGTTATCCCACCAGCCATCTGGGCGCAGGTGGTTTGAAGAGATCGTTCTCCCCAACCCCCTCTTCCCCTTCACTCAAGGGGCCCAAGGACACACAAATAAATACACACAAATAAAATGATCCCCCATATTTTCCTATATTTTATGGGTTTTTGTCTTCCCGCCCACTTCCCATATTTTCCTATATCTGGGAAATCGAGGATTAATTGTGTCTGTGTGTTTCTTTTCCTCCTGATTCACGGAGGGGTTCACCCCAACTACCCCCTCCGCTGGATCTGGACGGGGGTGGCCGCAAGGGGATAGAGCGCCCAAGACGGCCGAAGTGTTGTCGGGTGAGGCTTCTGTAAGCCGAAGGGATCCCGCCGCTCCTCCCGCTCCTCCATTCCTCCCCCACCTCCCTTCCACCCTCCCAACCTCCTCAGTCCCTACCTCCAGCTCCATCCTTACCTCTCACTCCCCCTCCTCCTCTTCCCCCTCTTGAAAGGGCCGGGGATCCACCCCCACAACAATAACCCCCACACGCGAAGCCGTTTACGAAACGCCCCCATTCGAAGGAATCGAACAGGGCAGGGCTGTTCAGTAAACGCCCAGGGCCGTTTGGTAAACGCCAATTGTCTGGTCCGGGTGGTTTGTTTCTCCCTGGACTCTGGTACCTCCTCCTCCTTCTCCCCGGGAAGGCGCCAAGACTGCTCGTACTCGCCGAAGAGTGGCAGAATGTTGAGGGTCTCGCCGCACCTCCGCCAGGGGGCCCGTGCGCGGAGCGAGCTGAAGGGCCCCACTTCGCCTCCTCCCCCCTGCGGTTACGTGACAAGCACCTATGTTTTCAGGTCGGGCATGTCCTCCTACAGGCGGCTTCTGGACAAAACATCGAAATGTACACACACACACACAAAACAAACAAACAAACAAACAAACGAACAAACAAACAAACAAACAAACAAACAAACAAACGAACAAAAAATGAAGAATACGTCCCCCACTACTATTTCTTGACTCTTTTTGAACACTACTCCTATGGAGGGACGTGCCCGACTTATACCTACAACCCACCACCACCGTGCCTGGCATGGGCCACCCCGGCAGGCCCTGCAGGCCCTGCCATGGTGCGGGCCCCAGGGCAGGAGGGTCCACGCCGATGCTTAGAAGAAGAGAAAAGCATCATAATAATAATAATAATAATAGTAATAATAATAATAACAATAATAATAATAATAATAATAACCTTGTGGCGCTCCGCGCGTCCTTCTTGGACCCACACGGAGCGCCCAAAGTTTGCTCTGGGCTTCTTAGTAAGCATGGGGGGGGGCCCGCCGACGGCGGTCAACCTCGCCTCGTCGTCGCGCTGCGACGGGGGTCGGAGCGCCCTCGGCGCGCGGTGGCTGCCCGCGACGGGGGTCGATGTGGGGCCGTCGGCGTGCGTGACGCCCCCCCGACGCTTATGAAGAAACTCGGAGTATGTTTATGGCGTTGTTTCTTATTCGAATCCTGAGGCCCACGATGGCAGTGGCCAGGCACGGTGGCGGTGCACGGGTGCCTTCTGCGGAGATCTTCCCCCTGGCGGGCGTGGGCGAGACTGGGGGGACGACGACGACAAAAGACGACAAAAGACGACGACGGCGACGACGACAAAAGACGACGACGACGACAGAAGACGACGACGACGACAAAGGACGACGACGACGACGAGAAAAAAAAAAACACGAAGACGACGACGACCACGACGACGACGACGACGACAACAAAAAACACGACGACGGCGACAACAACAACAAAAAACACGACGACGGCGACGACGACGACGACGACGACGACGACGTCGTCTCGCGGCAGCGGCAGCGTGCGGTCCTGGCGCGTGCGCGACGCGCCTCGCCCGGGCGTCTGCTGCCGCGCACGCGGGGGGGGGGCGGTGCTGGCGGGCCGACCCTCTCTCTGCCCCTCGCAGTCCTCTCCTCGGCCCTGTCGTCCACTGCCGCGTCCTCGTCCTCCTGGCTTTCGCCCTCGTCTTCGCCCCCCTCCTCCTCCTCCTCCTCCTCCTCCTCCTCCTCCTCCTCCTCCTCCTCCTCCTCCTCCTCCAGTGCCCCGCCTCGTTCTGCCTCTCGCGGGCCTCGAGGCGGCGTGACCAGGGCGCGCTGACAGGAAGGAGCGCGACCACTCTGAAAAGGGATCGGCGCTCGCCATCCTCTCACGTTTGGTGCCTCCTCAGCCGAGCCCGGCCCCGCAAAGGCCACAAGAGGGCGCTCAACTGGCTTTCTCCTACGGGACACCCACATCACGGCTCCAGGACAACAAGAACTCTCACCCGAAAAGGTGCAAGATGCCAGAAGGCCAGCCAAAGACAGGCTGGCGACTCCCCAGCGAGGCTCACAGATGTCCTCAAGAGGCCCAAAGGGGCCCCGAAGAGATAGCCAAAGGAGCTTCCAGCAATATCCTCTGGTGCCAATCAAACCCTCCCCCTTGGAAAATAACATAAAACAAACAACAACAACAAAAACTAAGCATCCAACAAATTAGGTTGGTACGCCCCCAAGACGGCCCAAAGCCGGCCCGAAGATGGCCCTAACGACTGCCCGACAATACCCCACGGCCCAAGACGGCACAAGAAGGCTCCAAGACGACCCGAAGGTCGCCAGGACGTCACAAGATGGCTCAATCGCCCTTCCTCGAAAGCTCGGTAGAATCATCGCGCCCACGGATGTTCCCCCTGACACTTCGCCCTCCCACCCTCCTCCTCCTCTGGAACACCTCGGCCTAGGTGGACGCCGCGGCTCTCAGCGCGGGCATCCAGACAGACGGGCATCGGTGCCAGCCGCGAGGTGGCGATGGGGGGGAGGCCCCGCTGACCTCCCCGAGGACTGACTCTGCTCAGCCCGTAGGCCCCCCGAGCTCGACCCCTCCCCCGTCCATTCCGAGTCGCTTCCTCGTGGCCCGAGAGTCGGCCACTCCAGAGGTCGAGTCGAAACCCAGGAGAAACACCGGAGATCAAGTGAAAACAAATCCACCCGTCTGACCGTCTAGGTCTCTCTCTCTCTTTCTCTTGCTGGGAATCTCTGGAACTCTCCGGAGGTCCCCAGAGGCCTCCAGGGGCCCGTGGAAGCATTCGAGGGCCTTCGCATCCAGCCCAAACGTCCGAAGCCTACCTCCCTCCTCCTCCCTCCTCCTGAATTCTGATTCCTAGTGGCTGCATCGAAGCCAAGCCAGCCATGCTCCGCAGGGCTGGTGTTTAAAGCGGCGCCACTAACCGAAAAGAGGGATTACCCCAAGAGGAGAGGGAGAACGAGAAAGGGGACGGCACGGGAGGACACCAGCAGAGGAGGAGGAGGAGGAGGAGGAGGCGGAGGAGGAGGAGGAGGAGGAGGGGAGGAAGAGGGAGAGGAGGAGGAGGAGGAGGAGGAGGAGGAGGAGGAGAGGGGAGGCGAGGAGGAGAGGGCAGGAAGGCACGAGAAGGAGGGAGAAGAGCAGAAGGAGGGGAGTCCCAGAGCTCCCTCTCCTCCTCTTTCCTCCTCCTCCTCCCTCCCTCCTCCCTCCCTCCTCTCCCCTCCCCCTCCTCCTCTCCTCCTCCTCCTCCGCCTCCTCCTCCTCCTCCTCCTCCCCCTCATTTTCGTATTAATAGTTTTATGCTTCTTATTAGTATTATTATTAGTCTCATTAGTATGATTAAGATTGTTTGTCTCGTTCGTCTTCGTATGACTATTGGTATCCTTAGTCGTATTATTAGTATTAGTCTTATTAGTAGTACTCGTCTTCTTATTAGCTTAGCATTAGTATGCTTAAAATAAATATTAGTGTTGCTGCTCTTATTCTTAGTATTAGTATTATTACTACTATTATGATTGTTCGTCTTCTTATTATCCGTAGTATTCCTATTAGTCGTCGTATTATTGCTCGTATTATTAATATTATTATGAGTGTTAGTATTATTAGTATTGTTATTCGGCTTAGTAGTGTTCTTAGTATTATCAGTCTTATTATTACTGATAAGAACAATACTAGTAGTATTGGTATTATGAATGTTCGTGGTATTATTCTTCTTAGTATTAAAACAATGGCTCGTCTTATGTTTATTCTTAGTAGTATTATGAACAGTACTCCTCTGTTTATTATCATTATGATTATGATTCCTCCTCCTCCTCCTCCTCCTCCTCCTCCTCCCCCTCCTCCCCCTCCTCCCCCTCCCCCTCCTCCTGGAGCCTTCCCAGCCCGGAGCCCGCCAGGGGCCTGCCGAGAGCGGCGCCGCCGCGGCGGCCCGACTCCGCTCCCGCCGCCCCCGGCGGGCGGGGGCGCGACTCGCAGGCCGAGGGCGGCTCCTCGTCCTCCCCGAGCTGCGGACACGCAGGCTCCTGCGGCACCCCAAGGGGGGGGGGGAAAGGGAGGAGGAGGAGGAGGAGGAGGAGGAGGAGGAGGAAGACCAGTGCAAGCCCAAGACTCCCCCGGGGGGGGGGGGAAGGGAGGAAGGGAACGAGGGTCAGGTCGGGCACGTCCCCCTGCAGGGGGATCTTGGGCGAAAAATGAATCCAAAAGTGGTCTCCAGACTGTCTTTTTACTATTTTTGAGCAGTCCTCCCCGAGCGCCGGACACGCAGGCTCCTGCGGCACCCCGGGGGGGGGGGGAAGGGGAGGGAGGGAACGAGGGTTAGGTCGGGCACGTCCCCCTACAGGGGGATCTTGGACGAAAAAAACATTAAAATACCCAAACAAAATATTCCAAAAATGCTCAGAGATAGTCCAAAAATGGTCTCCAGACCATGTTTTTACTATGTTTGAGCATTCCTCCTGTGGAGGGACAGGCCCGACTTAAGACGAGGGAGAGGGCGGAGCGGAGCGGGAGGGGGAAGGGGGGAAGGGAGGAGAAGCAGGCGCGAGGAGCGAGGCTCGAGGCTCGAGGATCAAGGCTCGGGGATCGAGGGTCGGGGTTCGGGGCGCGAGGAAGGGAGGCAGTGCTCCCCCCACCCCCCCCTCGTACCCATAGGGGGGACGGAGAGGGCCATGGGTGCGTGCTGTCGGATTGGGGTGCCCGCTCGAACGGGAGCCTCCCCCGAGGTCTGGCAACCCGCGCCCATACCCGCAGCCAGTCCTCCTCCCTCCGCCTCCGACGCCACATAAGGGTACGGGTGCGTGTGTTGTTGTTGTTGTTGTTGTTGTTGTTGTTGTTGTCGTTGGTGGTGGTGGTGGTGGTGGTGGTGGTGGTGGTGGTGGTGGTGGTGTTGATGTTGTCGTCGTCGTCGTCGTCGTCGTCGTCGTCGTCGTCGTCGTCGTCGTCGTCGTCGTCGTCGTCGTCGTCGTCGTCGTCGTCGTCGTCGTCGTCGTCGTCGTCTTCGTCGTCGTTGTTGTTGTCTCGTCAGGAACGGCGTGTATGAGAGCGCGGCACGGGAAAGCGCAGCGCGCAGTGAACGCGCACGAGCCCGTGCAGGCCCGTGGCCACGGCAGGGCCTTGCTGGCATGAGACTCGAGCCGCCCTCGAGGTGCTGAGGCTAAGCACGGCTGGAGGGTGGCAGGAGAGGAGAGGAGGAGGGTCGAGGAGGGAGGAGGAGGAGGAGCAGGAGGAGGAGGAGGAGGAGGGTCGAGGAGGAGGAGGAGGAGGAGGGTCGAGGAAGGAGGAGGAGGAGAGGAGGAGGAGGAGGAGGGTCGGAGGAGGGATCTTCGAGGAGGAGGGTCGAGGAGGAGGGTCGAGGAGGAGGGTCGAGGAGGAGGAGGAGGAGGAGGAGGAGGAGGGTCGAGGAGGAGGGTCGAGGAGGAGGAGGAGGAGGGTCGAGGAGGAGGAGGAGGGTCGAGGAGGAGGAGGAGGAGGAGGGCACGGAAACGGCCAGGGCATGAAGGGGCGGAGGCACGAGAGGGCGAAGGGCTGAGGCACGAGAGGGGGGAGCTGGTGCTCCCAGGGAGCACGGGCAGACGGTCACGCACCGCCCAAGACTCGCGCGTGCCCGTCCCAACCAGTCCACGCGGGCGGTGACCGCAACGATGGTCCTCGAGAGCACCGGCGGTGGGAGGAGGGGAGGAGCGAGAGAGAGCGGAAAAGAAAAAGGAGTCCGACCTTGTACACATATATCATGCTCTGTTTCTTCCAGAACATGAACCAAAAAGCGCCAATCGCTCACGGCCCTAATGCTCCACGAACCGGCGCCAGACCCTCACCGACACCCCCACTCCCCTGCCCCAGAAGCAGCAGGGCAAGGGCATCGTAAACAACACAAGCATGTTGCTCATAGTGCAGGCGCCCCCAGAATCGAATCGATAAGTCGGATCGACGTTCGAAATGAATCGGATCGGCAGAAATCGGCAGCCGAGTCGGGAAAAGTCGGATCGGCGGAAATCGGCAGGCAAGTAGGCCTCCAGTGAGAAATCGGATCCCAAATCGGAATCCGACATCGAATCGAATCGGAATCGGAACCCCTCGAAATCGAATCGAATCGGCGGCGTCAAAATGAGCCCTGATGCTGCTCGCCCACTGGCGCGCACAATCGCTCCGCACGACGGTCACGTCACGTCAGGGCGGGCGCCCCGCAGATGGGTGCGGGGCTTCCCCGGGAGCACGGAGGGAGGTGGGTGGAGGAGGGAGGAGCGAGGAAGAAGCATGGAGCAGTGCGGGAAGAAACAGGTGGAGGAGAGCGACGAGGAGGAGGAGGAGGAGGAGGAGGAGGAGGACGAGGACGAGGGGGAGGACAGGTCGAAACGAGACACATGCGAGAAAGCGAGGGGCGGAGCCGGGTGCGAGACGAAACGGCACGCGCCCGACCGAACAAGAGGGCAGCGCAGGTCGGGCACAGCCAGATCCAAAGTAGGGCGACGAGATCTATACATATCCACTGCTCCTGGCCAGACCCATCCTGGGCCCAGGAGATGTGTATATGCCTCCCTGGCCAGGCCAGGAGGGCGTATACACCGCTCCTGGGCCCAGGATTGGCCTGGCCAGGAGCAGTGGATATGCATAGATCTCGTCGCCCTACAAAGCAGCACGGGTCGAATCGCAGCTCTTCCGATCCAGGGGGAGAGGCAGCGAAAGGGGGAAGTAGAGGGCGGAAGGGGAGAGGCGAACGGAGCGGAGCGGGCGACTGAATCTCAAGCAGCCTCACCGGGGCCCCACAAGTGTCCCACGGGTGGCCCAACGGGTGGCCCCACGGTGTGCTGACGCGTGGGATTCGAAATCCCAGGAGCGCTGCGGCCCTGCGAATGGCCTCACGTGGGGGCCACCTGTGGCCCCCACAGGTGGCCCCCTATCAGGTGCCCCACAAGTGACCCCGCTGCCTTCAGCTAGTGTCCTCACGAGTTGCCCCAGGGTGCCCTCACTCGTGCTCGCACACGTGGCCCCGCAGTCATCGGAGGTCTGAGCGTCGTTCATCACTTCTCTCCTCAAGTGGCTGCTCCTGGAGAGCTGAATTCGTTCTCGGCTCGGGGTTTCCCTCGGTGCTGATCTGGACAGAGTTCCAACTCAGCCCCACCACATTCGGTTCGACTCGGCATGGTCCAGCTGAGTACCTCTCCTTACAAATTCATGTCCTGCTGCGCGCGGCACGTCTGGCCACCGTGACAGCGCAGCGCTCTGAACCGTAACATGTGTACCCTCTCGTCTCGGTGCCTTGAAACACTCCGATGGGGTCGACCTCGTCTATTTCCCAACCATCCTGCGATGTGGGGTCTTCGTTTTGCATCCGCAGCGCACCGCGTTCACTCCTTATTCCCTTGACCCCTCCTCCTCCCATCTTTGCCTCGGCCCTTCGCATACCCTCATCGTCATCACCATCAACAACAGCAACAACAACAACAACAACATCATCATCAGCAGCAGCAGCATCATCATCACCATCATCACCATCATCACCATCATCACCATCATCACCATCATCACCATCATCACCATCATCACCATCGTCATCGTCATCATCGTCATCGTCGTCATGATCACCATCAGCATCATCCATCATCAGCAGCAGCATCATCATCACTTCATGACTCCTCGGGCCCGTGCTACCTGGCTGGAGTCGCTCTCTAGTCACCGGTGGCCGTCGCACCAGCGCGGCGGGGTGCAGGCAGACACAACAGGGTGCGTCGGACCGTCGGGCAGCTGTTGCATCTGCAACGCCCGGTTGCGGCTCCCCGCCAGAGCCCACGGCATCGGGGGATCGTGTATATTCACAGCACTGCGACCACAAACCCTAGTCTTGCTGCACCAAGTCCAGCCCTTGTGCAACGGCGGTGCACGCGTTCACGTCCCTCGACTTCCTCTTGGCCTCCGGGTGTCCCTCGTACGTTGGCGGCCCGTCGCCACTGGCTAGGCCTATCAATCCGGTGCACTTCGTCCCTGTCCTCTTCCGCGAGTTCACTGGGGTATGACATCGGGTGGAAAAAACACCTATGCCGCGGCAGCGTTGCGCACCTTCCTCGCGGAGCTCTTGTACATCATGATGGTGAGCAGCCCTGTTTCTGTCAGTCAGGCTCGGCCCTACACCGAGAAGGACTGACCGCGCATGGGTCTGGCGCCCCCACCGTGCCAGCAGCGTCGTGTGATATACCTCGTGGTTTCTGGTGCGCAGGTTCGCGTTCTCAACTTGGCACTAACGCTACGACTAACGCTACGTGTCATAGCGTTGTCAATTTGTTATGTTGTGGTTTTTCGGGGTGCGAAAGCATGTGTGCAACAATTTCCGGGGGGGAACCACATTGTTGAAATCATGTGCGAAACAATATTCGGGGGAGACGGCGGTACGGCCGCAAAGAATCAGGAGAGTAGCGCTGACATTGCTTAGTTCTGGAGGGGGGAGGGAGCATGAAGAGATGGGAGAGAGGGGAAGTGCGAAAGGAGAAAGGAGAGAGCGGTGAGGGAGACAGGGAGGGGCAAGTCAAATCCTGGGTGGGGGGGCTTCGGGCAGCAATCTGGGCCGGCCCGCTGACAGTCTCTGGCGCACCAGTTGTGTTTGTTCAGCGCAGTCTGACGAAGAGACGCGGTCGACAGAATCTTGCAGTGCGAGCCTGCACAGCAAACGCCGCCACAAATCACACACTCGAGACCGTCGCTTCGCGCGGTCACGGCCGCCCCTCTGACCTGCGGGGAGGCCCAGCCCACGCACGGATTTGTTTTGTTTTGTGTTGCCACAGCGCGTGGAGACGCAGGAGAGAAGCTCCCAGGGACGAGGAGGAGGAGGAGGAGGAGGAGGAGGAGGAGGGGGAGGGGGAGGAGGAGGAGGAGGAGGAGGAGGAGGAGGAGGAGGAGGAGAGGAGGAGGGAGGAGGAGGAGGAGGGAGGAGGAGGAGGAGGAGTGAGGAGGAGGAGGGGGGGCGCAGCGATCGCACGCACCCCGTGGGCAGAGCGACGAGCCCCCGGCTCGAGAGCGGTAGCCTCCTAGCCGGCGAGCAGCCCGGCGGCGACGGCGAGAGGCCGCCGTCGCCTGCGCCGCCCGCCGCACGCACGCCGAGCGCACCGCGCGCTGGTCGCGCGGGCCCCGGGCCGAGACGTCGCAGGCACGCCGCCCAGTCACCACGCGGCTGCGAGGATGACGACATGCCCAGTGGCCCTGCTCAGGACGCTTGCCGTCGCAGCCGCCAGGCTGACTGGCCGAGAGGTGCAGGTGGCGTACAGCACGGCTTTGCCAGCGTCAAGAGCCAAAACCTATGCGGAGCCTGCCCATCATCCCGTCACCGTCACCGTGGTCGTTGCAACCATGGACACAATCGTCCTCCTCCTCCTCCTCCTCCTCCTCCTCCTCCTCCTCCTCCTCCCCCTCCTCCTCCTCCTCCTCCTCCTCCTCCTCCTCCTCCTACACGCCGTCGTTCCCATCGTCGCTGCCCCTCTTCGCTTCCCGGTCTCTCCGAGAGTTCGAAGAACTGCCTCGACAGCCGCGCGAGGGACACGAGGATCACGGCCTGCGTGGCGCGGCCAGCCCCCAGGCGGCAGCAGCGGGGGGGCTGGACCCTCGCCTTGGAGAAGTCGGAAGGAGGAATGGGGACGAGGTCGAGACGCTGTCCATGCCCTTGGCCCTGGGAAACCACACGGGTGGCTAAGCAAGAACCAGGGTCCGCAGAATGGTCCGGCGCAGGAGCTCCGAGGGGGACAACACAAGCAGACTCGGGGCCAGAACTCGTTCCTCCTCCTCCTCCTCCTCCTCCTCCTCCTCCTCCTCCTCCCTCCCTCCTCCCCTCCCTCTTCCCTCCCTTCCCTCTGCTGCCCCTCCTTCCTCCTCCTCCTCCTCCTCCTCCTCCTCCTCCTCCTCCACCTCCTCCTCCTCCTCCTCCTCCTCCTCCTCCTCCTGGCTCGTAGCTGGAGGCGCTCGAGTTCGTCTCACTGACCTGCCTGGCGCCTGCCTACGCCTCGCACATCGGCGGGGCGGTACACGCAGTCGTGCACCATCGGCAAGAGGGCGGATGCCTCTTGGGGGGAGAGGCCGAGCGGAGACCTGGCGCGCGGATGGTGGGCGAGGTGGAGGAAGAGGTGGAACGAGACAACCATGACGACGAGGGACGCGGGAGAAGGGGTGAGAAGGCCGAGACGTGAAATTGGACACGCTGGGAGCTCTCGCTTCAAAATAGTGGAGACTAGCTCACGAAATTTGTGGCATACAAGATAGTGAGCAATCGAGTCAGGACGTGGACAGCCTAAAACACACAGACATTCGTCATCTCTGTCGTGAAAGCGTGAGCGAGTGGGCCAGCCTCCACAGAGAGTCTTTACACACGCCTGAGACCAATGAGGCTGGAGTTTCTGAATGACGGCCTGGACAGGAGGCCAGTCGATGGACTCGATCACAACTCTGGCCTCGGGGAAATAGGCATGAAGACGACGAGAGAAGGTGAGGTGCAGAGCGGAGGGGAAAAGAGAGGCATGTAAGGAGGCGGCAACAGTCTTCTGCAATTTAAAGCGCGTGCTGGGGTCGGCCAAGAGATCTTTTCCCACGGCGACAGCTGTAGCACCCGCGGAGGCCCATGCGGGGTATCCCTTAAAGCCTTCAGCAGCCTCTTGGAGAAGGGAGACGAGGGGCCTCGAGGACCAAAAGGAGGGGGAGAGATCGTGGGCGACCAATCGAACCACAGGGAGGTTCCTGTCAGCACAGTTCTGCATTCTTTGGAGGAGCTGAGGCCATTGCGAAAATGTCTGAAGCGACCCCCGAATGAGGGTGGCAAGATTCTGAACTAGAATGCTCTGAAACTTCGGGCACCCCCAGTCCTGGAGGTGGAAGAAGTCAGCCCGGGCTAAATCGCAGTGCGCAACCGCAAAGATACTGGCCAGGGAGGCGTGCTCTCGGCGAAGCATAAACTGCGGAAGAAGGGCGAATTGGGATATATATACCCGAGCGTGGACACAGCGCGCTGATTGTATAGCTTGGCTGCAACGGTCGGAGGTGGCCTCGCACGAGAGATGGCGGCACAGCGAGAGGCGTACTTGGCCAGCGGGGAGGCCCAGATCTGTTCCGAGACCGCTGGTCCGAGGCGAACGCCGAGATACGTGAGGTCAGACACTATTCTAAAATCGGCCCAGGCAGGAAGGTTGGATTTGATCCAATCCTGGACTCTAGAACGGAGCTCAGGGGTAAAAGCCGAACAAAGAGGAACCGCAAAGCATTTCGTGATCTTTAAATGGAGGCCCGCGACTCTGGCCGCTGCTTGGAAAACAATATACAGTTTTGGAAGCCATTGGATTCTGTGAATGACACTGCCTACATCATCTGCACAGCAACGGACTATACCCCGTCGCTTGTCGATTATACTGATACGGAAATGGGCGTTGAAAGGCTGGGATGCAAGGGCATAAAGGGCACCCGAGGCGGGGCACCCTTGGACGATGCCAGACCCAATAAAGAAGAGGGGACGGAGAAGGGACCCGGCTTGCCCAAAGCAACAGACAAACGAGTAAATGAGCCTGTAAAAGGACAGAAGGGGAGCGGGGATGTTGCAGGCAGAGAGGACACGGAAAATCCAGGAATGGGAGATAGATGGGAAAGCTTGTCCAAAATCGAAAGCGAGGAGGAGGGGGAGGCGCTCAGAGGCTCCAGGTTCAACTCCAGACATTCGAGCGAAACCGTCCAACTCGAAGACGTTATAGCCGAGGTTTCGTGTAGGAACGAAGCCACGCTGCATGGGGTCGACTGTGTCTGGGAGGGCTCGGGAGAGACTGCGCGTGCATACAGCTGTGACCACCTTGCAATCTGCATTCTTCAAGCCGAGCGGTCTCGTAGCACTCGAGGTGCGCACTGGGCCAGCGCCGTCTCCTGGCTCATCGCCTTTGGCCAGGTAGACGCCGCGAACATCGTTGAAACTTGATCCCATTGAGAAGCCCTGCAGGGTCCAGTGCATGACTTCAGCGAGGACTCGGGAGCCTTTGGGATGGAATTGCCAAGCCTTGTAAGGGAGCCCATCGGGTCCAGGAGCACTAGGGGGGCACCTTCGGAGATGTCGGGCGATGTCGTATTCCGTGGGGGGCTTGATATTGGAGAGGTCAATGTTACCTAAGAACTTCTGGACATACACCTGCGCGGCGGCAGAGTCGGTGAGCTTTGCAGAGAAAACTTCCCCCCAGTGTGAGGCCAGCCCAGCGAGCATCTGGTTGGGATCGGTGGTGACGGATCCGTCGGGGAGGGCGAGACCAGCGAGGCCCAACTTGCGGCCCCACGGGAGCCAGAGCTTCCCCCGGCGCTCGAGGCCTTTGAGTTTTCTGGCAAGCTTGGCTCTCACACGGGCTGGGGTCTCTTCACCTAACTGCTTCTTGATGCGCTTCTGGGCGTCGGCCAGCATGCGCAAGTGGATATCGTTAGACTGCTGCGTGAACCTCGTCGGGTCCTTCAGCTCAACTGTGGTCGTGAAAGGCGGCAACTCCAAGTGATCTCGAGCGAGGACGTGAGCGCGAACGAGTTTCTCAGCG
This sequence comes from Prorocentrum cordatum, assembly GCA_963575745.1. Lineage (NCBI taxonomy): Eukaryota > Dinophyceae > Prorocentrales > Prorocentraceae > Prorocentrum > Prorocentrum cordatum. Next base: position 105,994 of record CAUYUJ010019095.1, read on the forward strand.
AGCGATCGGTCTTGATTCTTAAGGGCTCTGGCGATGGATCGGATCACGACGTAGCAGGAGAGGGAATCGAGCGGACGTTTGATAATAATGGAATCACGAGCATGTCTGGCTGCCTCTTTCATGACCATCTTATGAAACTCAAGCAACTGCGGCACAGACAGGTCGTCGGTGTTGACCTGCTCGAGCACAGACTTAATGAAGGCTGCGTATTCGGGCGTAGCGTAAAGATCAGGGTGCACTGGCCTAGCGTCTGGAGGGAGGGGACGTCGAGTAGATAAAGCAATAGAGATAGCAGAATGGTCGGAGAGGTTGGTACGAGCGAGGATCTCTGGAAGACCGCTCCTCCCCCTCCCCCCTCCCCCTCCCCCTCCCCTCCTCCACCTCCTCCTCCTCCTCCTCCTCCTCCCTCCTCTCCTCCTCCCTCCCCTCCTCCTCCCCTCCTCCTCCTCCTCCTCCTCCTCCTCCTCCTCCTCCTCCTCTCCTCCTCCTCTCTCCTCCTCCTCCTCCTCCTCCTCCTCCTCCTCCTCCTCCTCCTCCTCCTCCTTCCTCCTCCTCGCTTCCCCCCTCCTCCTCCTCCTCCTCCTCCCTCCCTCCCTCCCCCTCCCCTCCCTCCCTCCCTCCCTCCTCCTCCTCCCTCCTCCCTCCTCCCTCCCTCCTCCCTCCTCCTCCCTCCCTCCTCCTCCCTCCTCCCTCCTCCTCCTCCATCCTCCCTCCTCCCTCCTCCCTCCTCCTCCCCTCCTCACCCTCCTCCTCCTCCCTCCTCTCCCTTCCTCCCTCGTCCCCCTCGTCCCTCCTCCTTCCTCCCTCGTCCCCCTGCCTCCTCCCTCCTCCTTCTCCCTCATCCCTCCTCCCTCCTCTCTCCTCCCTCCTCCCTCCTCCCTCCTCCCTCCTTCCTCCTCCTCCCCCTCCCTCCCCCTCCTCCCTCCCTCCTCCCTCCTCCCTCCCCCCTCCCCCCTCCCCCCTCCCCCCTCCCCCTCCCCCCTCTCCTCCTCCTCCCTCCCTCCCTCCTCCCTCCCTCCTCCTCCTCCCTCCTCCCCCCCTCCCTCCTCCCTCCCTCCCTCCTCCGGCCTCCTCGCCTCCTCCTCCTCCCTCCTCCTCCTCCTCCTCCTCCTCCTCCTCCTCCTCCTCCTCCTCCGCCTCCTCCTCCTCCTTATCCCTGCCCCTCCCTCCTCCTCCTCCTCCTCCGCCTCCTCCTCCCTCTTCCTCATCATCCCTTCTCCCTCCCCCCTCCTTCGCCCCCCTCGGACAGAGACAGAGGCAGCGTGGAAGGAAGCCCGGCCCACCTGAGACGTCGGCGAGGCGAGCCTCATTAACGGCGGGGTCCTTGGAAGGGGCTCGATCCCTCATGCGGCGCAGCGTGCCCACGGCGGGCCCCCAGCCGCCCGCAGCGAGGAGGCGGCGGCGAGGGCCCCCTTCAGAGGGAGACGGCGCCCGCCATCGCCGAGGGGCCGTGGCTAGCGCCCTGCCGAAGGGCAGGGCGAGGAGGAGGAGGGGGAGGAGGAGGAGGAAGAAGACTACTGCTGCTGGCACCCATGCTTCTGACAATGCTCGCATTCCCAAGAACTACACGTCCCACGCGCCCAATTCTCGCATTAACAGGAGGAGGAGCAGCAGCAGCAGCAGCAGCAGCAGCAGGACGAGTAAGAGCAGGACAACCAGGATGGCGAGAAGGAGCTCGACGAGGAGGAATCTGAGTCTGAATCGATGACGGGCTCTCTCCGACGGGCGGGAACCCACGAGCACGGAGCCATCTGAGGGAGTTGCTGATCCCGCTCTCAAGCCGCGGACCCCTGAGACAGCCTTGGCATCAAACCGAGGTCCGCCTTCGTCGGGCCTCGTGGGGACCAGGGGCAGAGACGAGCTGGGCGGGGGCTACACCAACATCGCCGACGCACTCAACAAAGCACCACACCCCAGCGGCAACCAAGCCTATGGAATGAGAGAGCATGAGAATGCGCAGGACGGCCGATCGCCGCTGTGGGGGCCGTCGGACAGGACGAGGGCGGCGACGAGCAGGAGCAGGATGACGACGGGCGAGACGATGCGGGCAAGCAGGTCGGGGAGCTGGGCGACGAGCAAGGCTTGACCTGAGGAGCAGGTGGACGAGAAGGATCGAAATTCGAGATTGGATAATTTTCGACGTTTTCGCTTGCAAGGGGCTTCTGGAAGGAGGGGGCGCGTCGCCGAAGCTGGAGCCGCCCCAACGTGTTGGTCAAAAGCCCCAGAACGGCCCAGAGGGAACTGGAGAAGCGGAACGAGGAAGACGACGGCAAGGAGCAGGACGACGAAGAGGCCCAGGAGCAGGACGACGAGGAGGAGCGCGACGAGGCGGACCCACATCTCCGCAGTGGTGATTTTGTCACTGGGCGGGCCCCAGAGATCTCCACGGCATCCGCAGTGCCGTTCTCTGACGGTCCCGGGGCCCGGCGATGGCACGCGAATCGACAGAGCGAAACACGACAACGACAAACGAAACGACAACGAAGACGGCAACAACGACGATGACGACGACTCACGACAATGACGGCGGCGACGACGACGGCGGCGACGGCCTACGACGACGACGGTGGTCGTCGTCGTCGTCGTCGTCGTCGTCGTCGTCGTCGTCGTCGTCGTCGTCGTCGTCGTCGTCGTCGTCGTCGTCGTCGTCGTCGTCGTCGTCGTCGTCGTTGTCGCCGTCGCAGATGGAGACTCCTCATCATCTCCCGTCACAGATCGGCCCCCCGAGCTGGCCAGGGGTGCGCGTTCTGACTAGAATTCGGAGGCGAAGCCAGCCGCGGGGACAAGAGGTCTCCCAGAGGCCCAAAAAGGGCGAAAGGCGCAAAAACTATGATCCTCGCAGTTCGAAGCTCGACGACGGCGACGACGAGGACGACGACGCCGACGACGCCTTCGCCGCCGCCGCCGTGGTTGTCTGGGCGGCCTCCGCCGGCATCGGCCAAAGCGCGGCCGCGCCCTTGGGCGGCACCCGCGCTGAGCCCGCCGAGGCCGCTCGGGCAGCGGCGGCCGTCGTCGCCTCTGGCTGCCTCGAAGCCTCCTCCTCGTCCTCCTCGTAAAAGAGTACGCGAGGGACCAGCAAGAGCAACGACCCAGAAGAATAAGGACGAGAAGGAGCGACGTATACAGAAACTTAGAGAGATCAGCGCGGATTCCTCGGGTCACGCTGCATCCCCCTCCCTGGCGCGCAGAGCGCGCCGCGGCGCCAGAAGTACCGCCAGGGTGTCCCGCGCCGATCCAACAAAATCGCGCGAAAAGATAATGGTTATGCAGCTTTCTTTTCTTCGAGGAGCACGCATCCGACAAGGTTCTCAGAATTCCAGTCCTGCCACTTCACGATGACGAAGCCCGAGGGCACTGCCCAAACCTCCGGCGAGGCCCGTGAGACCCTCATCATTCCGGCGAGCGCCCGTGGCAATTCAAAGGAATGCCTGCATTGACTGCTGACCGGCTGACCGATCGCGATGGCTTTCGCCGTTGCCGCTGACCTAGAGCATTAACTTTAAGTCGGGCGTGTCCCCCTACAGGGAGATCTCCGACGAAAAAAACAAAAAAACTCCAGCAAAAAATCCAAAATGGTCAAAAAACACTTTAAAAATAGTCCCCAGACTATTTTTTGACTATTTTTTGAATATTCCCCCTGTACAGGGACAGGCCCGACTTAACACCGGCCCCGTGTGCTGGGTCCCCCGCCCTCCTCCCCTCCCGAGCCGCCCTCCTCCTGCCCCCCCGGCGACGACGAGAACGACGGCGACGACGACGACCGACGACGACGACGACGGCGACGACGACGACGACGACGGCGACGACAACGACGACGACGACGACGACGGCGACGTACAGCGACGACGAGAACGAAAGCGACGGCGACGTCGACGGCGACGGCGGCGGCAACGGCGACGGCGACGGCGACGGCGACGACGACGACGAGGACGACGACAACAACGACGACGACAAAGACAACGACAACGATCACGTCGACGAGCCGGCGACGACGAGTCCACGACGACAAGCCGACGACAACGACGACGACGACGACGACGACCACGACAACGGCGACAACAACGAGCCAAAGGCGAGCCGACGACGACGACGAGTCGACGGCGACGACAACGACGACGACGACAACGACGGCAGCGGCGGCGGCGACGACGACGAACGACGACTAGCCAACGAGCCGGCGACGACGACGACGACGACGACGACGACAACGACGGGCCGACGACGAACAACGACGACGAACGACGAACGACCAATGACCAACGACCAACGACGACAGCGACGAACCTCGAAAGACGAACGACGAACGACGAACGACGAACAACAACGACGACGACGACGACGACGGGCCGGAGACGACGACGGCAACCACGACGGCGACGACGACGACAAAGAGTCGACGACGACGAGCCGTCGCCGACGAGCCGATGTCTGTATCGAAGGGTCGACGAGGCTGACGCGAGTTCCCGACTGCTCCGGAGCAAGCCGACGACGACGAGTCGACAACGACGACGACGACAACGACGACAAGCCGACCACGACGACGACGACGACGACGACGGCGACGACGACGTCGACGACGACGACGACAGCGACGACGACGAGGACGGCGACGACGACGACGACTACGAGCCGACGGCGAGCCAACGACTACGACGAGTCGACGGAGACGACGACGACGGCGGCAGTGGCGGCGGCGGCGGCGGAGGCGACGACGACGACGACGACGACAACGAACGACGACGAGCCGACGACGAGCCGACGACGAGCCGACGGGCCAACGAGACGACGAGCCAGCGACGACGAAAAGCCGACGACGACGACGACCACGACGACGGCGGCGGCGGCGATCACGAACGACGAACGACGAACGAAGAACCACGAATGACGAACGACGAACGACGACAACGACAAACGACGAACGACGATGACGACGAACGACGACGACGACGACGACGACGACGACGACGACGACGACGACGACGACGACGGCGACGACGACGAGGACGACGACGGCGAAAACGACGACGAGGGGGAGCCGACGACGACGACGACGACGACGACGACGACGACGACGACGACGACGACGGCGACGATGGCGGCGGCGGCGACGATCACGAACGACGAACGACGAACGACTAACCACGAATGACGAACGACGAACGACGACAACGACAAACGACGAACGACGATGACGACGAACGACGACGACGACGACGGCGGCGGCGACGACGACGACGACGACGACGACGACGAGGACGACGACTACGACAAAGAGTCGGCGACGACGAGCCGACGACGAGCCGACGACGACGAGCCGACGACCAAGCGACGCAGCGGAGCGCCGCGCATCTTTTCCAAGTTGGGCCGGCGCGAGCTCCCGACTGCACCGGCTCGAAGGTTCGACGAGGCCGGCGCGAGCTCCCGATTGCACCGGAGCGAGCCCTGGCAAGCACTAGAACTGGCGCTGCTTTCGCCCGGGGAGGGCCCGAAGTCGCTGCGGGTCAGCGCCCATCGGTGCTGGAGGCGCCAGGAGGAGGACAACGAGACGCAGGTCGAGGACGCCGAGGACGATGGCTTGTTCGATGACGATCGGGTTCTGGATGTCGACGACCGTGAGTGGGATCTCGAATTGGCTGCCCACCGAAGGCACGTTACGAGGATAGGGAGGAAGAGGAGAGGAAGGAGGAAAGGACGAGGAGGACGGGGACGAAGAGGAGGCCGACGAAGGGAACGGGAACGAGGACGAGGACGAGGAGGAGGACGAGGAGGCATTGAATCGGCTTCTGTGTAGCGGGCGGAGGGTGGGCGATACTGGTTGGGTGCCAGGTGCTTGATCATGGGTGGTGGATGGAAGTTCGGAAGTGGAAAGTGGGAGGTGGGTGCTGGGAGTTGGATGGGAAGTTGTGGGTGGTGGGTGTGAGGTGGGCTTTCCAAGGTGGTTGGTGGGTGCAATGAGGTGGGTAGTAGGTGGTGAGTCGGCAGTGCATGGTGGATGCCTGGTGGTGGGTGGTGGGCGGGCGTCGGTGGACGCTGGGCGGTGGCTGGTGGCTGTCCGAACGTTCCCTAAATAGACATGCTGAAGAGAAGCCACGACGCGCTGGGGCCATCCGACCTCAGAGCATACCTTGCAAGTGATGCGCGCATTACTCCGTCGCCATCAGCACAATAATCTCCTCATCCCACTCCTTCTCGCGACTAGGCGATTACGGTCCGCCCCTGCAGCGACTCGAGCCTCCCCGACTTCTGTGCACCCCCGAGGCGGGCAAAACTGCTGTGGTCTGAGCGGTGGGCTCTGTCCCCATCATTATCACGGCACGCCGCCAGCCCCATCGAGGAGGCTCCGTCGGCGCACCGTCGGCACTGCTGCTCCTCCCCCTCAACCTCCTCCCCTCCTCCTCCACATCCTCCCCATTCTCCTCCACATCATCCTCCTCCTCTTCCTCAATCTCCGCCGCCTCTCATGCCTTCTTCTCCGCCTGTGCATCCTCCTACCCATCTCTCTTCTTCGTAGAATCATCATCATCATCATCATCACCACCACCACCACCATCATCATCATCATCAGCATCATCATCAGCATCATCATCACCATCGTCATCACAATCAGCATCAGCATAATCAGCATCATCAACATCATCATCATCATCATCATCATCAGCAGCAGCAGCAGCATCAGCATCGGAATCAACATCAACATCAACACCAGCATCATCATCAGTATTATCAGCATCAGCATCAACATCATCATCATCACCACCACCACCATCATCATCATCATCAACATCAGCATCATCATTCGCGTCGTCATCATCTTCTTCGTCATCCGCATCATAATCATCGTCATCATCTAATCATCATCATCAGCATCATCATCAACAACCTCAACATCAACATCAACACCATCCTCAACAGCATCATCCTCAGTAGCATCACAATCATCATCATCAGCAGCAGCAGAATCACCATCATCACAATCATCCTCATCAGCATCATCAGCACCGTCATCAGCATCGTCCTCATCATCAACAGCATCATCATTTCATCGGATTCATCATCATCAGAAGCAGTATCGTGATCATCATCAG
>CAUYUJ010019095.1:115578-120578 GCA_963575745.1 Prorocentrum cordatum
TCCCTCCCTCCTCCCTCCCTCCCTCCCTCCCTCCCTCCCTCCCTCCCTCCTCCTCCCTGCTCGGACTTCATCTGGGAGGCCGAGAGGCGCGTCGGCGTCGCCGAGAGGCGCTTCGGCGAACAACGGGCGGCGAGCGGGCCCGAGGGCTCTGCCTCGGCGCGGGCTCCCGCTCTGCAGCCGCCGCAGTCCTGCCAAAATCTCTGGTGGGGCGGCCGGGAGCCCCGCGGTGCGGCCACCGGCTCCGTCCGCTGCGGGGGTCACCTTCCCCCCCGCGCTACCACCTCCATCCACCCTCCCTCCCTCCTTCCTCCCTCCTCCCTCCTCCCTCCTCCATGCTCCTTCCCTCTTGCCTCCCGCCTCGCTCCCTCCCTCAACCCTCATCTTCCCTCCTCCTCCTTCCTATGTCCTCCCTCCTGTGTCCTCCCTCCTCCATCTTCCTCCCTCTTCCTCTTAGATCCGCCACGGTGCCTTCAGCACGCAGTGCAGTGCCCCAAGGCTCACGCAGCCCTGCAGCGCCCAGACCCTCGGTGTTCCAGCTGGATCTGGGAGTTTCCGGGAGCTACTGACAACTTCCAGGAGTTCCAGGAAGCGACCAAGAAGCGACCAAGAGGGTCCTGGAGGCATCTAAGACGGCCCAAGAGCTTTCTAAGACGCACAACATGATCACTAGACGGCCCAAGAGGCCTCCAAGAGGCCCCGGGAGCGCTACAAGAGGACCCACTAGAGGGATCCAGAAGCTAAAATCGTCGACTTCCCATTGGTAGTTGAAGGATTTTTGCCTTATTATTTTTCCAGCTTCCCTCGCTCCAAGGCAGCCCAAGAAGCCCCGAATAGCGCCCAGGACTGCCCGAGAGGCCCCCTTGAGGGCCCCAAGACGGCCCAACTGGGCCCCAAAACGACCCAAGAGGCCCTCAAGACGGCTCAAGAGGCACCTACCCAAGAGGGGCCCAAGAGTGGGAACACGAACGAGCATTTCGAGCCTTCCGCCCCAAGATTGCCCTAAGAGCCCCCCAGAGACCCCCGAGGCCCCCCCAAGAGGCCCCGAAGAAACCCCGAGGGGGCCCCGAAGAGGCCCCCTTAAGACGCCCCAAGAGAAGCCACCAAGAGGCCCCCGAAAGCCCCAAAGAGCCCTTCAAGAGTCCTTTGAGAGGCATCACAAGAGACCCTCATGTGCATCCAAGAAGCCTCTGAACCACAGCCCAGGAACGGTGGTGGAATGGGCCGATGGCCACTAGGTAACTCCTCCCTGTTGCGCCCCCAGACGTGTCGGTACAGCGGGTCGGGCACTTCGCCACACCATCTATGACCCTGAAGCTTGACATGTGCGAGAGCTAAGAGAATGGAGGCGGTGTGTTCAAAATGGAGTTCCCATAAGGCCGCGCACACTCGTCTCAAACTTACAACAGCTACAATGATGGAGGGAAATGGTTTTCAAAATGAGGCTCACGCCGTAGTAACGCGCACATTCGAAACTGATCAACCGATGGCTACAATTACAAGGATGGGGGTTGTTGTCAAAATGCAGTTATCGCCTCAGACCCGCGCACATTCTTCCTAAAAGATCGCATCACCTACAAGGATGGCGGGGCTCATTTTCAAAACGAGGCTCGCGCATCAGCGCCGCGCGCATTCGCCTGAAAAGCTCGCAACAAGGATGGACGGCCTCTCTAGAAGGGGGGAACCCCTTCTAGAGGGGGGAGAAACCCTCTAGAAACCCCCTCTAGGGGGGGAACCCCTTCTAGAAAAGGGAAAACCCCTCTAGAGGGGGAAAAACCCTCAGGAAACCCCCCTCTAGAGAGGGAAAACCCCTTTAGAGAGGGGGGGTCCTTTTCAAAATGGGCCTCTCGCCTTGGCGCCGCGCACATTCATCCTAAAGGCTTGCAACAGCAGCAGCTACACCTTCGTCATAAAAGCGCACAAGAGTTACAGCGATGGATGACGGCTCAGATTCAAAATGGGGCTCGCGAGACGTCCAAGGAAATTGAAGGCCAGAAGCGTGAAGATGTGTGACAGCTGAACGGCCAGAGGACGACGCCCGTTCAAAATGGGGCTCTCGCTTGGGACTCCCTCGAGATGCATGACCGGGAAAAACAAGGTCAGTGGACAACTCTTGGCCGTGCTATTCAATGAGCATATCCTATTGCGCAGATAATGGGTCCAACGTCTTGTTCTCAACCTCATTGCATCCTTAGCCGCTGTGGCTCCAGAGGCGCAATTTCAGAGCGCGCCATGGCGTGGGCGGATTCTGGCTGTGGACCGACGACCGACGACCGAGACGACGACGACCGACGACGACGGACCGACCGACGACCGACGACCGACGAACAGACCGAAGGACCGACCGACCGACCGATCAACCGACGGAGACGACGACCGATGACGAGCGACGAACCGACCGACCGACGGACCGAGACGACGACGACCGACGACGACCACCGGACCGACTGACCGACAGACGAGCGCGCGGGCTGACCCAGCTTGGGAGCGAGCCCTCAACCGGGTGAGGTTCCAGCCCTTACTCTTTACAAAGGAGCATGCTCCTGCCGCTTAGGCCATCAAGAAGGAATGGTTCCCGCCCTTCAGTTCTTTGAAGGAAAGAGTTCCAGCCGCTCACGGTGTCGGTTCCAGCCCTTAAAGTTGAGCCAGCGGAAGGATTCCAGCCGCCGACGGTGTGGGTTCCAGCGCTCAGTGAGAGCGTTCCAGCCGCCCTCAGCGTGGGTTCCAGCAGTGCATTTACCCATCGCGAGCATTCCAGTCGCACGCGGCGTGGGTTCCAGATATGCACTTTTACCGAGCGCGAGCGTTCCAGCAGCACGCGGCGTGGGTTCCAGCCATGCACTCTTTCCGAGCGCGAGCGTTCCGGCCGCACACGGCGTGGGTTCCAGCCGTGCATTTTCACCCAGCGCGAGCTTGTCCAGCCGCACACAGCGCGGGTTGCAGCCATGCGTTATTACCGAGCGCGAGCGTTCCAGCTGCCCACGGCAGGTTTCCACTAGCGAATGAATTCACTGAGTGTAGTGCAGCCTTTAAACAGATTGGGGGGATCGCCCTGGGCACCCCGCTGAACTGTGTGGTGATACCTTCTCGCTGTCCTTATGCTCGCTGGACGAATACAAGGCGAGTCGTTTTCGAAACGGGGCTCGTGCCGAATAGCAGGCCCATGGGGTGCTGGTCTTATGGCGCTTCTGGCAATGAAAAGGAGGGCGTGCAGGGACTCATGAAGAGAATACTTGGGACGGGAGGGTATGTTGCAGCTTCGTTGATGCATGTTGGGTTTACTCTGGACCCACCTCCTCCTTCTCCTCCTTCTCATCATCAACAACAACGACAACAACATCACCACCACCGACATCACCATCATCATCAGCATTATCAGCAGCAGCATTATTATCATCATCAGCAGCAACAGCAGCAGCATTAGAAGGATCTTCATCACTATCATCATCCTTATCATCATCAGCAGCATCATGAGTATCATCCGTGTCGTCATCATCATCATCATCATCATCATCATCATCATCATCATCATCATCATCATCATCATCATCATCATCATAATCATTATCCCATCATCAATATCGCAGTCATTATCATCAGTGTCACAAGCATCATCAGATCCATCATCATCATCATCATCATCAGCATCATCATCATTATCATGATCAGCATCACCATAATGATCATCACACTGATCATAATCGTCATCGTCGTCGTCATTGTCATCACCATCACCTTAATCATCATCATCATCATCATCATCATCATCAGCATCATCATCATCATCATCATCATCATCATCACTATCAGCATCATTATCAGCATCATCATCATCACCATCACCATCATCAGCAGCAGCAGCATCAGCGGTCTCATCATCATGATCAGCAGCCGCATCAGCATCAGCATCATCATCTGCAGCATCATCACGAGTATCATCCGTGTCATCATCATCATCATCATCATCATCATCATCATCATCATCATCTGCATCTCCATCTTCATCATAATCGTCATCAGTATCATCATCATCGAGGGCGTTATCATTATCAGCATTAGCAGCAGCATCATCATCACCGTCGTCGTCGACATCGTAATCGACATCTACATCATCATCAGCACCACCACCATCATCATCAGCATCATCATCATCAGTAGCATCGTCCTCATCATCATCATCATCATCATCAGCATCATCATCATCATCATCATCATCATCATCATCATCATCAGCAGCATTATCATTATCATTATCAGCAGCAGCAGCAGCACCATCAGCAGCACCATCATCAGCATCGGCATCAGCAGAATCGGCGTCATCAGCATCATCAGCATCATCATCATCGTAATCATCATCAGCATCACCATCCTCATCATGAGCAGCAGCAGCATCATCCACATCATCACTATCCGCATCATCAGTATCAGCACCATAATCATCAGCATCATCATCAGCATCATCATCAGCTTCATCCTCGTCCTCATCCTCATCCTCATCATCATTATAATCATCACATTCCCTTATCCTCTTTCTACTCCCTCCTCTTCCCTCCTCCTCCCTCCTCCCTCATCCCGCGTGCCCCCCATCACCCGCCACATCCTCATACTCTTCCCTCCCTCCCTCCCTCCCTCCCTCCCTCCTCCCTCCTCCCACCCTCCCGCCTCCCTCCTCTCTCCTCTCTCCCCTTTCCACACTCCTCCCTCCTCCTACCTCCCTCCTCCCCCCTCCTTCTCCTCCCACACCAGGGAGGGTCTGAGGCCGGAGATTGTACGCGTCCACCGCCTGGGGAACAAATGCCCCCGGATCCCAGGGCGCGGCAGATGTGGACACGAGATTCGGGACCGAGAATCTCCACGTCCGCCTCCTCCAGGAATCCCTGGACATTGGGCCCCAGGCTTCGGTCGGGCGTGTACCCCTACAGGGGGATTTTGGGCGAAACAAAAAAAAACAAAAATGCCCTCCAAATGGGCCAAAGTAGTCAAGAAATCCTCCCTAAACAATT
>CAUYUJ010019095.1:125578-153078 GCA_963575745.1 Prorocentrum cordatum
GCAGCCACTGGAGCCCTCGGTGGAGCTCCTTATGGGGCCACGAAACGTGTGAGGGGTGTGCCGAAATGGGCGCGGTGCCGCCATGCGAACGCAGCCAGTGAGCCTTCGGTAGAGCTCCCTATGGGGTCACGAAACGTGTGAAGGGGTGTGCCGAAATTTGCGCGGTGCCGCCATGCGAACGCAGCCACGGGGGCCCTCGGTGTAGCTCCCTATGGGGCCACGAAACGTGTGAGGGGTGTGCCGAAATGGGTGCGGTGCCGCCATGCGAACGCAGCCACTGGGGCCCTCGGTGGAGCTCCCTATGGGGCCACGAAACGTGTGAGGGGTGTGCCGAAATGGGCGCGGTGCCGCATGCGAACGCAGCCACTGGGCCTTCGGTGGAGCTCCTTGGGGCCACGAAACGTGTGAGGGGTGTGCCGAAATGGGCGCGGTGATGCGAACGCAGCCACTGTGGTGGAGCTCCTATGGGGCCACGAAACGTGTGAGGGGTGTGCCGAAATGGGCGCGGTGCCGCCATGCGAACGCAGCCACTGAGGCCCTCGGTGGAGCTCCCTACGGGGCCACGAAACGTGTGAGGGGTGTGCCGACATGGGTGCGGTGCCGCCATGCGAACGCGGCCATTGGGGCCTTCGGTGGAGCTCCCTATGGGGCCACGAAACGTGTGAGGGGTGTGCCGAAATGGGCGCGGTGCCGCCATGCGAGCGCAGCCACTGGGGCTCTCGGTGGAGCTCCTTATGGGGCCACGAGCCGGGTGAGGGGTGCGCCGAAATGGGTGCGGTGCCGCCATGCGAACGCAGCCACTGGGGCTCTCGGTGGAGCTCCTTATGGGGCCACGAAGCGTATGAGGGGTGTGCCGAAATGGGCGCGGTGCCGCCATGCGAACGCAGCCACTGGAGCCCTCGGTGGAGCTCCTTGTGGGGCCACGAAACGTGTGAGGGGTGTGCCGAAATGGGTGCGGTGCCGCCATGCGAACGCAGCCACGAAACGTGTGAGGGGTGTGCCGAAATGGGTGCGGTGCCGCCATGCGAGCGCAGCCACGTGGGGGCCTCGGTGGAGCTCCCGATGGGGCCACGAAACTTGTGAAGGGTGCACCGAAATGGGTGCGGTGCCGCCATGCGAACGCAGCCACTGAGGCCCTCGGTGGAGCTCCCTATGGGGCCACGAAACGTGTGAGGGGCGTGCCGAAATTGGTGTGGCTGACGCGGAAGGGGAGGGGGGAGGAGGCGGAGGAGGAGGAAGGAAGGAAGGAAGGAGAGGAGACGCGGGGCACCGTCTCTTCAAAACGAGGACCCAACACCACAGGATGGTTGGGAACAATACAGAGTACACTTGGCGGCGGCGGCGGCTGCGGCGGCTGCGGCGGCTGCGGCGGGGGCAGCGGCTGCGGCGGCTGCGGCGGTGGCGGCGGCGGTGGCGGCGGCGGCGGCGGGGGCGGTGGCGGCGGCGGCGGCGGCGGCGGGCGGCGCGGTGGCGGCGGCGACGGCGGACAGCGGCGGCGGCGGCGGACAGCGGCGGGCGGCGGGCAGCGCGGCGGCGGCGGCGGCGGCGGGCGGCGGCGGCGGCGGAGGCGGCGGCGGTGGATTCGCCCCAAGTAGCTGCCCATCCAAAGACGACTGCTGAATCTGCTGCGGCTCGGGCCAGGCTCGGGTGCTGCGTATGTGTTGGGAGGACGGGTGGGAGTGAGCGAGGCGGCTTGCGGGCGGGGGGGGCGTCTTGACCCCTCCCCCTACCCCCTACCCTGGACTTGAACGGGGGGGCGCCGCGAGGTGTCGGAGCGTCCAAAACAGCCTCTGCGGGGAAGCCACAATCAGTTATTGTACTAGGGTTTTGGCCCAATGTTGGCCTCTTGGGGGGGCGACGCTAATTGAGGAGCCCCCCCTTTTTTGATCGATCTCCTCCGAGATGGCCCCACGAGCGCTCCCAAGGCCCCCAAGGGTGCCCCAAGAGGGCCCCAAGAGGTTGACAGGAGGCCCCAAGAGGCCCCCAAGAGGCCCCCAGGATGCCCCCAAGAGGATCCCGAGAGACCCCCAAGAGGCCCCAATAGGCACCCCGGGGGCACCCAAGATGCTCCAAGAGGTCTCGGCAACAATGCCAGAATCAGTATTTTGCATTACGGCTTTGGCCACATGTTGGCCTCCTGGGAGGGGGGGGGCACTGCTTCATATGACTCCAAGGGCGCCTGGGAGAGCCCAAGATGACCTCCAAGATGGCTCAAGATATCCCAAGATGCCTCAAGATGGCCCCCACGATGCTCCAAGAGGCCCCAAGACCGCTCCAAGACGGCTCCAAGTGGCCAAAGAGCTCCCCCGAGAGGCCCCGAAGGTGCCAAAATCCTTCCAAAACCGTCGGGAAATCCATGTGTTTGGCTTTCTCGCCGAGGCCTCAAGATGGCTCCAAGATGGCCCAAGAGGGCTCCAAGAGCGCTCCGTAGGCCCCAAAGAGCGCTTCAAGAGGGCCCCAAGAGGCGCCCAGGAGGCCCCAGGAGGCCCCAACAGGCGCCCAAGAGGCCTCCAAGAGGCTGCCAGGAGACCCCAAGAGGCCCCAAGAAGCTCTCCGAGGCACCCAAGACGCTCTAAGAGCAGTCCACTGGGGGACCCTTCCTCTGTGTGCTGCCCCTGATCGAGGCAATTCCTCTGGGCATCGTTTCTGGATGGGTTGGTGGGGTTACGCAAAACGTCTACACTTTCAGAATCGCCACCAACACAATCGTCATCACCAACAACATAATCATCATGACAACCACCACCACAACCATCGTAACCGTCATTGTCATCATCAGCATCATCATCATCATCAGCCTCAGCCTCAGCATCATCATCATCATCATCCTCATCATCAGCATCATCATCATCATCAGCAGCAGCATCAGCATCAGAATCAGCAGCATCATCATTATCATCATCAACAGCAGCATCATCATCAGCATCATCATATTCACCAGCGTCATTATCATCATCATCAGCACCACCATCCATCGAATCCGCCACCATCACCCTCATCTTCACAACCACCAACAATACA
Source organism: Prorocentrum cordatum (assembly GCA_963575745.1). Taxonomy (NCBI): domain Eukaryota; class Dinophyceae; order Prorocentrales; family Prorocentraceae; genus Prorocentrum; species Prorocentrum cordatum. The sequence goes on from CAUYUJ010019095.1 coordinate 128,600, forward strand.
AATATGACCATCGTCGTCAGCATAATCATCACCATCCGTATCGGCACCATCATTCGCATCATCACCAGCATCAGCGCCACGATCGCAGTAATCGGCGTCATCCTCCTCGTGCTCGTCCTCAAACGCATCCTCACCACCGCCATTGTCATCCTCATCGTCACCATCGCCATCGTCCACACCATCATCATCATCATCATCATCAGCAGCAACAGCATCATCACTATCATCATCATCAGCATCATCAACATCAGCATCACCATCATCCTCAGCATCATGGCTATCATCACCATCATCAGCACCATCACCATCATCAGCATCATCATCAGCATCATCATCATCGGCAGTATCATCATCCCCAGCATCATCATCATCATCATCATCGTCATCATCACCGTCACCATCGTCATCCTCGACAGCATCGTCACCATCGGCATCATCAACATAATCCTACTTAATCGTATCCATCACACCCTCCACCACATACTCCGCTCCCTTTTCCGCTGCCCCCTCGTAGTTTTCGTCGCCCACATCGTCGTCCTTCTCATACCTCCCATGGTATTCACCCCCTCCTCCTTCCCCTCCCCCGGGGGGGGGGGGGGGGGGGGGAGGAGGAACATTGGGAACATTGTGGGTAAATGTCAACGCAGGTGCAAAAAAGTGCACATAATGCAAGTGCAGAAACTTACATGATCAGGAAACCAAGGCCTCCCTCACCGCTTTGGAGGGGCCTCCTGGGTGTGGGCATTCGCCTCGATCGATGCGGGCAAGGTTCTGCCTGCCCTTAGCCGAGGGCTCGCATCGAGGGACAAGCTGGCGTGCATCCGTCGTGCGCGTCTTCCCACATTGGGTGCAAAAAATCAGCAAATACTTCCGCCAGACACGGAGCCGATGGGTCGCGTGGAAGGTTTTCCCCCCCCACAGCCCGCGGGCCAGAATAGGGCGAGAACTCATTAGTTCCACCACCCCTGCAGGGAGATTCACAAACCTAGAATATCGAGTCCTGGTTGGCGAGCAAATCGCACCTCCTGCACCAAAATTTCGGGCCCGCACGGGCCCACGCGTGAGGCGAGTCCCGAAGCGAGCGAGCGAGCCTCGGGAGCGCAGCCCCACCTCTACTGGGGGGCTGCCATTCCGCGGTCCATGGACCCGCAAGGATGCAACGCGCAAGGGTTCTCCGCGCACGACGACGGATCAACGAGGCCACGGCACCCCGCTCATCAGTGCTGGGAACAAGGGAAACAACAGACTGAGACCACGCAATCTCGGCCATGAATCCAGCGAGCGAGTCTGCAGATTCATTACCAAACATTTGAAAAACCCGCTGCACAGTCGGAACGGGCAACTGATCGAGCTCCACATGAGAGGGCGTCCAAACAATATCGATCACGCCAGGTCCGCGGGAGGCGGCTGCCTTCAGGATATCGGACCAGAGATCAGCGTTCGAACCCAAAGTCCAACACGACTCACCAACTCGCTGAATTCTGCCCCAAGTATCCACCAACGGCCTGTGGTCGGTGACAAAGCGCAAATTACAAGAAGACACTCTAAGAGCCATGAGGAAAGCCAGGAGCTCCGCGCGAGGCACGGACTGCCTTCTGCCCTCGAGAGTGGACCCACGTCCCGCGGAGGGCTCCCAGGAACAACCGACAGGAGTGAGGCCTACAATCCCCGCCCCGACCCTGCGACGCCGAGGGTCGCTCGAGAAGCGCCCCCCCGACCCGTCACCGAAGATCGTCACGAAACCTTCGGCGTCGCGGGGAATCAAGTCGAATGATCCAAAATCTACAACCGTGGGGGGGAGAGGAGCGAAGGTGGGCACGGTCTCACTCACTCCAGGCACGCCTCGAAGCCAGAATCCAGGATACGCCTCATGCTGTGCCTGTGCCTCAGGATACAAATGCTGGGAATCATCAAAATCCTCATGCTGGGTGTTCGCAGAACATTCGCACACTCTGTGGAACAATGACTCTGGTTTCTCGTGGCACCGAGGACACAGGCTGGGTACGACGTAGCCTGCATCCCTCAGCCTCTGGCGAGGCCTTTGGCCACCGCTCACCACCACGAGGTTGAGCGCCACCAGGTCCTCGCCGTTGACGTCAGCGAGCCGATCCAGTTCACGATGGATGTGCATCGTATCTGCACCTCTAGCCAAATCTTCGCCCGCTTCGTGATGTCCAGCGGCAGTCCACAGCAAAGAAATTCACCGTAGCTTCCACCTCATCCAACAAGTCCGTGAAGCCGGGGCTGAAGTCAGAAAAGGCCACATCAGCGCAAGGCGGGATGGCCCAGACATGAGACTCGGACTCCCAAATCATCGGACTGTGCGGAATCCAACCAATGTCCATGAGCGTGGCTACCGTAGCGCCAATAGGGCCCTTGACGATCCTCCACCGTCGAGTTCCAGCCAACCGCAACCGAGATAAAATCTTGCCCCAACTTAGAGCAATTCGAGCATGAAGATCAGGATGCTCTCGCCTCATCGTCAACCAAGCCGCCAAGTGTCCACGTCGAAGGGCTTTAGCAGGATCACGCCTCCCAAGAGCTGCTGCAATGGAGGACGTGAGGCAACGACCAGGGCCTGAACCAACTGCGCTCTGAGCCGCCTGCCGTCTCAACTGCACCAAGAGATGACGAGGGATACCATACGCTTGGTGAGAACAGGTCCCTTGCGGCTTTGCCCCTGTAGACCACAGTGCACTGGTGACCTTGCGGAGCTTGGCGTGCTTGCGCATACGACGAATAGCCATGGCCCGCGACTTGGCTCTCTTGACACGATCCAACGCTTTGTGTCGGGAGCGGTACCTGCCAGCAGAAACATCCATCTCAAGATCCACCGCATGCCGAACTGCGGCGACTGCAACTCCCGCTCGTCGAAGCCCCACTGTAAACCTTGAGAGACAGGGAATCTGACGAAGAAACCACCACAGTCTTAGAACTAACCGTCAGTCCAGCAGAAACAAGATCATTACACAACGCACAACCAGATTCCACGAGAAGGTCGCCAACAACTCTCTCTGGGCCTTCAACCCTCAGCACAGTGTCGTCCACGAAGGTGCGCAACATGATACGACCTTCGAAGCGCTGCTGGGCGCGCTGAAGAATTGGCCCTAAAAAGGCCTTCGCAAGTCGTCCGCCATTCAAGGAACCAGCCACAACACTGCGTTGCGGCAAAAACTGCTTGCTAATAGAATTCTGATCCTTCAGGTGGCGAGGGGCCATGAACATCTGAACCTCGAGAGCCAGAACTTGAGGAGGAAACACTTGCTGCAGGGCTGAGACACAAAGCAATGAGAAGGACAAGCTGTCGTAGAATTTCTCCAGATCCAAAAAAGCGTCGACGAGGCAATACCCATCTCACGGCAACTCTCGTCCATGCACGAGCGGATCATCTCAGCCTGCAGCGCCGACGAACCACGAGCAGCTGTATCCCAATGCTCCTCGAGGGCTTCGCTCCAATTCAACGCGTGCCGGCTGCGCAGGCGGGCCCACAGCCGAACTAGGTGAGGCAGCAATCCCAAGATGCGATCACCTCCTCTAGGTTTCGGCAAAAGAAATGCAAGGACCATGAATATTTGCGGCGGCCACAAACAACGAGATTCAACAGCATGACGTAAACCGGTCAGCTCAGCTTTGGCTGGCTCAGGCAGCCGCTGCATCTCGATGGGGCCCAAGAATCCACTCCTTTGGCTTTCTTGGCGTTGGACCGCGACAGAACAGCTTCCAAAGCCTCAATAGTGATGTCCTCCAGTGGATCAGCACGAGCCCTACTCCTTAAGTACATGAAACCTGCCCGAACTTTGTCAAGATCGGCCTTGGGATCACTCCAGGTGTCACTCCATTCATCAGCCCGCAAGTCAATCATGTTGTTGGGCGTGGCGTAGATATCATTGCCTCGTATGAGCTCCGCAGGCTTCACCTTCAGGTCTCCCTTCACATGACGGTGCAACACTCCAGGGGAAGACTTCCACATTTTCAATACCCACGACTGATACCCTCTACGCGCCTTGGAGAGTGCTTGGCCGACAGCTCTGGATCGATACTTGTCGGCGGCTTCCATGAGCGACTGGAGCTCAAGGTCGCCAGCCTCAGTGATGTTGGAAACAGCGCCAAACCAACCAGCCCAATCACAATCAGGATCCTTGTCAAAAGGAAAGTCAATGACAGAAGCGGACTCAAGCAGCTCGTCAAGCTTGCAGACACACGACTCCAACTCCTGGACCTTCCCAGCTCTGCGGAGCAGCACGTACCTGTGGATAAGCGCAGTACAAAGCCCCCACCATTCCAAGTGCTGGTCTCGAAGATGCGCACGCCCAGGAGTCGATCGCGACTGAGACCAACTGAAATCATATCCGTTCGCTCTCCCACAGAACTTCGAACGATCTTCCGCATGGACATCGTGGTGCAGCATCGTGGCGTTCTCAACAGCCTGAATCAACTCACCATACATAACAGAGAGCGTATCACGAGCCACAGGGTCAGCATCTTGCACCACGTGAGGACGACGCACGGGCCGCCCTTCGTAAGGCTGGGCACGAACTTCCCGCCACAGATCCAACGGGATGGCGAAAGGCGTCGAGTCGATGGGGTGAACTTCCTCCTCAGGGTGAAGCTCGTCGAAGGCATCTTGAAGGGCCTCCGATAGCTGCTCACGTCGCTTCTGTTTAGTCTCAATAATCTTCTTCTGCCTCTTACTGTCGGGGTCTGGCTGCCGACGAGGTCTGGAAACAGTGGGCAGCGGTCTGGCGATCGACAACGCGCGAATCCGCCAACTGACCTTACCCGCCTTCAACGAAATGAAGAGACCTGCATGCGTCTTCTATGGAACGTGCGGCACAATGTTGACACGAAGCGCATCCGCAACTTTGGTGGACGCAATCACGTAGTCGATCAGGGTGCCAGAACCTCTGTTGCACGTGACCTGCCCGTCAACGGGTACCTTCAGCTGCCCACCGAGCTTCGCAATCCAATCCGTGGAGTCCCACTCAGCAGGGGTAACATTCTGGTCGCCAACAAGAATCCAAGGATCTCTGATCAATTTCAGAAAACCGGCCAACCGTACTAAAGTCTTCTCATTATCTCCTCTCAGCTTGTGCCCAGGGAGAAGGTAACACGCCACCACCACAAGATTGCCGGTTCTAGTGTGCCACAAACCAGGACAAAAGCCTCGACATGGGTCTTCTACTCTGGAAGTAGCGCCAGCTGCACGCCAGTGCTCGAAGCTGGTGATCGAAGTCGTCTTACGAGTAACCAACCATTCTCCACCAGATGTGCCAAGCGCCGACCTGCCTGTCGGGATAGAAGGTGTAGCAAGAACTCCCCAACCATCTTTACTCATATCCGCAATGGCACGAGATAAACGATCGATCACCCCCCATGTGCGTCTCAACAATGCCCAGGATATCATACTCCTCGGCCTGACCACGAAAGAAACCTTGGGCTACAGGGCCCCACTCAGAGATGTTCGCAAAGAAAATATTACTGTCCGTCTTGATGGTATGCTCGGAGGTCCTCACCGCAATCGAAATCGGCGAGGTCGAGGTACCATTTGCAACACCATTCACCAGAGCAGCCGCAGCCGTAGTGCATGATGTAGGGTTCCCCAGGGATAAGGCACCCTGGGAGGCCGAGGATATAGAGGTCGTACTGGTACAGGTAGTGCGCACTTGCCAGGTCGGCTGCCGATCAGGAGCGAGACCTCGCAGCAGCGGCCCCACTATAAGCAGCAAGCCGAGGACCGAGGCCAGCAGCAGCCTTGCTCTCGACCTTGATCCTTGCCTGGGCCAGCGCAGACTTGACTTGCTCTTTGACTGCCGCCTCCTCCACAGTGGGCTCGGCCTGCTCAGCGGCCGGTGGGGGGGCAGCGGTCGGAGAGGCAGCATCATCGGCGTCCGACTGCGCCCCTGTGCTAACGGCTGCGGCACCCTCTTCGTCGAGCCTGGAGCGCTTGGACGGTGAAGCCCTGATCTCCTTGGCCTTCGCCGCCGCCTCCAGGACCGTCGCCTGCAACTTGGCAACCTCCTCAACCTTGGTCTTGATGTCAGCCTCGATATGTGCGAGCTGCGCCTGCGCCTCGCCGTCGATGTCCGTAAGGTCCATAAAGAGGGACTCGTCGAAGGCAAAGAGGATGCGCTTGCCGTCGGTGGTGTACCCTTCTTTCTGCGTGGAAACTTCGGCTTGCTGCGCAAGCCTCTTGACAGCAGACTTGTGCTTGGACTCTGCCTCCAGGAACAGCTGAGAAGCGATGGCGACGTCGGCACTGGCGCGCTCCAGAGCTTGCTGAAGCTCCGTGGCTCGCTCCGCTGCCGACTCCATAGCTGCACGCTTCTGCTCCATCGTGCGGTAGAGCTGCTGGACTTCACCGTGCGGTTCCTTCGGCTTGACCAGACTCGTCTGGTACTGAGAATTCTGAGACTGCAACTTCTCGATGGCCGTGGGGTCGGACTTGAAGGCGGGGCAAGGACGTGTCGAGAGCTTGCCCAGGTCGTCCATGACGTGGCCCATCGCGCCATGGCGGCCCGTCGCCCTGACCACCACTCTTGGACTTGGGAACGTCGATGGGCGACCAACAGACACCGCACATGCCTCCATTCTTCTTGATGCGAAAGTCGAACGCCCAATTCCCACACGATGCGCAGACCGAATACGGGCTCCTGCGACCCGCTGGCGTCGGTCCGTGCTGACAGACTCTGGACGGCAGCGCACAGCTCCCCGTACAGGTCTCGAGAGAAAGCGTCGGGCTGAACAGCCCTGGCACTGCCGCGGACTAGCGGTATCCACTTGTTCCCCTGAGGAACTCAGCATCTTGAGCCAAAATGGCTACGGAGGGGGAGGAGGAGGAGGAGGAGGAGGAGGAGGAGGAGGCGGAGGAGGAGGAGAAGGAGGAGGAGGAGGAGGAAGAGGGAGTGGAGCAGGAGGAGGAGGGAGGAGGAGGAGGAGGAGGAGGAGGAAGAGGAGGCCCTCCTGAGGAGAGGGGGGGGGCGAACACCCGTGGCGTACTGCGCCTCCCTCTCCAACAGGTCTCTCCGCTTGAGCCCCCCACGCAGTCCTGAGGCGACAGGGAGGGCTCCGGGGAGGAGAAGCGCGAGGGGAAGGGGGTCGAGGAGATCGACGCGGCGGGCGCGGAGAGAAAGAAAGCGACGGAGAAGAAGGAGGAACGGAAAAGGACGAGGAGGAAGAAGAGAGGGAAGGGACAGAGAACGAACGAAACGAAAGCAGGGGGGGAGAAAACTAAGACGAGTGGATTGCGAAACGCGAAAAACGGAAGGGCACGGAACGCAGTGACTCGTTAGCTGCTGGGCGTCTGCAGCGAGGAGGGCCTCGCGAGAAGAGCCCGCCCTGCCCTGCTCCACGGCGACCCCGACAGGGGCGGCCCGATGGCCAGGCCAGGGTGCACCACGCAACCCCGGGCACGGGCGCGTCCGTTCCGACTGCGGAGGGGCTCCTGCAGGCATGCTGGCCGATGGAGGACGAGGACGGGGCGGGGAGGGATGCCCAGGACCAGGGCGAAGGCGAGGACGAGGAGAGGGCTGATGAGCACGAGCACGAGGACGAAGACGATGGGAACGAGCACGAGGATGCGGAGGCACATGGAGAAGGGGAGCGCGAGCGGAGAATCGAAGTGATGGATGGAGGGAGACATTATCCTACCTGAATGTGCCCGGCTGAGCCTAGCAGTCGATTTTATCCTCACGCAGCCACGATGGGAAATCGCCCATCAGGGTGGTAGCAACGATGAACAGAATTCAAGATTCATCGTGAGCCCCTTGAATTGAAGCATCCTCGCTCTCTTCCTCCCGAGAACGAGGAAGGGGATAGGGCACGCATCGAAAGGGACCAGTGTCATCGAAATGGCGGCTCACGCTGAATCTGAAATAGCGATCTAGGGAAACACTACACCGGCATGTCGGGAGGAGAGCACGTACACCTGCCTCACCCCCTTGAAGGATGGGGGAGTATGGGGGGATGTGGAAGAAGCCGAAGGCAAGGGTGAGGGAAGGCAGAAGGAAAGCGAGGGAGTAAGGAGAGAGGGCGGCTGGAGGAGGGGATGGCGGGGCAGGCGTATCCTGCTTTCCTCCCCAGGTGTAAGTGCTCCTCACTGTGCCCGAGTCGCGGCCACTGCGGCATAGGCAGCGCGCGCCTCACAATCAACCAGTTGCCAGCAGCCATGCGTGCTTTCTGGAGCCGAGCTTGGTGTACATGTATGTTCAAGCTCAAGGGAAGGAAGAAATGGACCAGAAAACAAACGGCACCACCGCACCTACGGCCCCACGGGACGTATCGTATACCAGGACGTCCGGCGTGGGTTTTTGCATGGTATACCCTACGGCCCCCGATGGGCCGTAGCGCAACATGGAAGGCCGTAGGTCGGGTGGTGTCGTTTGTTTCTTGGCCGGAAAAGGGAAGAGGAGAGGGACAGGGAAGGGGGGAGGATGACGAGGTGTGAGTGACGGAGGGGGGCGGAGGAGGAGCGCGGGCGACGTGCGCCTTCAGAGAGCAGATGGCATATTTTCAAATGCCTTGCCACTGTCTTGCGGCTCCAGCTGCACGTGTCCTGCGGCAGAGACATAACCAAGTATCACCGAACGAATCCGGTGTGAAAAGCGTATACTGTTAAGCGTAAACAGTGAATTCGAAGTGCGCAACGGGTGGACCGTGCACCACGCTCCTACGGCGGAAGGCTGGCAAATGCACTCCTGTCACGGCAGTCCGAAAGTTTTTCAGTGAGAGTCGATACTTCTTTAAGCTGGTGGGCAAGACGATAATGGGGAGGAGTGAAGAGACGGGAGAAGGGAAGAGGCAAAAGGAGGGAGGTACAGTCAGCCCGTATCAGAAAGAAGGACGAATCATGGCCTTGGAGGGCCAGGTCGGCACTTCGCGAGCGGGGCGCGGCCAGCGAAAGCGGCCAAGGATGGGCCGAAGGGGAAGGATGCAAGGGTAACCTTGGAAAGTTGCGCGTCCTTGCTAAGCGGGTTGACCCTGGGAGCCGGAGGGAAGGGGCGGCAGGGAGGAGGGAGGACGGGGGCGAAAGGGGCGGGCGACGACGAGGGGGTGGGGGGGGGGGCGGAGGATCGGCAGCGGGGAGAGGCGGAGGTGGGGGGGGAAGGGGAAGGAGGGCCGAGGGCACGAGGTGGAGCAGGGCTCGAGCCAAGCAGGTGTCTTTCGGCGTCGTGCTGCTCTCGTGCTCCCTAGTTGCGTCGTTGCGTCTTCGCTCCGCGTTGCTGCGGAGCGAACTCAGAACGAAAACGCGCCACGAGATCGCCGAAACATCGTCTCGCTCGAGGCACGGGAGCGGGGGGAGGGCCGAGGGCACGAGGTAGAGGAGGGAAGGGGGGCGAGCGGGCGAGCGAGAGGGAGAGGGGAGCGACAAGCAACAGAAGTGCCCATTTGGGAGGGGACCTAAGTCAGGAGAGCCAGAAGCATTAGGGGTAGAAGGTCTTCTCTGCAGACGCATCGGTCGAGGCCACCCATATGTCAAGTTTAGCGATGCCCCTAAAAAGCGGAGACAGAAGTTAGGTCACGGAGTCACTGTGTCGTTGGTCGCAGGGGCTGTATTATGCTCGATGAGGAGGCGGGGAGGAAAGGGGGATCAGGAAAAGAGAGAACAAGGAACACCTCAAGGAGCAAATACTCGACGGAATTGGAACAGTGAGGAGGAGGAGGAGGAGGAGGAGGAGGAGAAGGGGGATCATTAGGACAAAATAAAACCAGAATTCATGAAGGATGCTGCACCACATCATCCCGCCCCAAGCCTCCGCCTCGTGAGTCCGTGCAGAGATTCCTTGTCCACCGCGGGAGGCGCCCCCTTCGACACGAGCGCCCTGGCAGGCCTGCAGCGCTGGCGAGGCCCCGTGCTGGAAAAGATCTGCCACCTGTCCTGCGATTGCGTAGATGATGACGTTCAAACAAGCGTCCAGCGACAGCGCCGCTTTGCATAGGACCTGTCCGGCATTCGTGAACAGCGCTGCATGATGTCAAAGCTGTGGTGGCAATGTCAGCGTTAGCGGAAGTCTCCGGCGAGAGCTCCATTTGACAAGGAGCCGCCACCATCTGTGCAAATGGTCACCATGTGGAACTCTGGGCCATAGCGTACGAGCAAGACTCAACACAGATCCACACTGCAAGAACGAAGTGGCCCCCATCATGATTTGGCAGCGCGCACAAGGAGGTGGAGGGAGGGGAAGGGCTTCTTAGAAGGAGGCTGCTTCTTAGAAGGCGCCAGCCTTACATCTGTAGATAAGGCCCACGCCTTTTAAGAAGCAGGGGTGCTTCCAAGAAGCCCTCCCCCCTCCCCCCACCCCCCTCTGCGCGTGGCTGAATTATTACGATGGGAAACGTTGAACACGAATGTGCGCGGCGTTCGGGCGAGAACCGCATTTTGACCCCCCCCTTCGTGCGTGTGACTGGTGGATTTGCTGTACGACTGGTGTGCGCGGCGCTGAAGCGAAAGCCTCATGTTGAAAAAAACTGGCCTCCATCCTTGTGACTGTAGCATGATTACACGGAGGACGAATGCGCGCGACGCTCAGAGAAGAGGGCAGAAAATCCACCCCCATAATCACCACCCCGACACGCGAAGTCGTTTAGCAAACGCGCCCAAAGAAGGAATCAAGCAGGGCAGGGTTGTTTAATAAACGCCCAGGGCCGTTTAGTAAACGCCAATTGTCCGGTCTGGGTGGTTTTCCTCCCTTGACAGAGGGAGCAGCAGGTGAGAATCCACAGGCCCTCCACCCGTGTAGCTATTGGAAACGTTTGAAACGATTGGTCGCGGCGCTGAGGCGGGAGCCGCATTTCGGAAACGGATGGCCCTCCATCTATGTAGCCGTCAGTCTTCAGCGCAGCGCCCGGCCCGGCCGACGAACACGTCTGGTGGTGCGACAGGGGGGTGCTTTTCATACAGGAAAAAGGATTGAGGAGAGGTAGGAGAAACCAGATGGAGATACGCACAGTGGAGTCCAGTCCACAGGAAACCTTCCACGGGAAACCCAGCACTGGGACCCCAGGGCGTCCCCTGATTTTGGGCGTGGGAGCGTCACGCCTTCCACGGCAGAACCGTCGAAACCCAAAAACGCAGGGCACCCTGGAGGCAAACAGAGTGTTTCTTGGCATGTTGAGCAGGGACCGACCGTCCCAGCATTCCTATAGGCCTACCACGAACTCTTCCAAGAATCCCAAACATGCTCTCAGAACAAAACCAATGCTCTTAGAACATAAGCCCGATGTGTTAAAACAAGACAGTCCCAGCCAGAAATGCTCTGAGAACCTCTCGTGCAAACCACAAGAGGCTCTTAGAACATTCCTTGGTGGGCCTACAGGCGAAGCAAAACGCTTCGCCGCTGCTTGAGCACGGGCCCCCGCCGGATGACATCCGCCGCCGTGCACCCCCCGGCACGCCGAGGCGCGGCAGACTGCTCAGTGCTGCCCGGCATGGCTTCCGCGTCCTCCCCGCGGCCCACGGCGTGCATCCCCGCTGCTCCCGAAGCCACGATCCCTGGAGGGAAGGCAGAAGGAAGCCACGATGGGAAATCGCCCATCAGGGTGGTAGCAACGATGAACAGAATCTAAGACTCATCGTGAGCCCCGCAAACTGCAGCATCCTCGCTCCTGTACTCCTCCCACTCTTCCTCCCGGGAACGACGAAGGGGATAGGGCACGCATCGAAAGGGACCAGTGTCATCGAATGGCGGCTCACGCTGAATCTGAAATAGCGATCTAGGGAAACACTACACCGGCATGTCGGGAGGAGAGCACGTACACCTGCCTCACCCCCTTGAAGGATGGGGGGGTATGGGGGGATGTGGAAGAAGCCGAAGGCAAGGGTGAGGGAAGGCAGAAGGAAGGCGAGGGAGTAAGAAGAGAGGGCGGCTGGAGGAGGGGATGGCGGGGCAGGCGTATCCTGCTTTCCTCCCCAGGTGTAAGTGCTCCTCACTGTGCCCGAGTCGCGGCCACTGCGGCATAGGAAGCGCGCGCCTCACAATCAACCAGTTGCCAGCAGCCATGCGTGCTTTCCGGAGCCGAGCTTGGTGTACATGTATGTTCAAGCTCAAGGGAAGGAAGAAATGGACAAGATCTACTCCGTGGAGGGGGGGGAGGGGGGGGAGAGGATCGGCGCCGATCGGCAAAACAACGAACAAGAAAACGATCACCTTCTGCCTCGTCCCTCTTGCTTCCCTCCTCCCACCTGGCTTCCTCCATCCTAGCCTGGGAGATCCATGATAAACTAGTGGTAAGTCGGGAGTGTCCCGACCTAGAACTGGTGCTTTCGTCGGGCGTCGCGTCGTGTCCGAAAAAAAACACATGAGTCCGAGCCTTGCCACCTGCGTCAAATGTCATTGACATCCCTAAGGGAAAAAAATTGAAAAGGACTGTGCACTGAAATTGAAGGAGGCGCAGAGTACGCGAAAGAGGGCGGCCATCAAGCAGGCGTGGCAATGGCAATGCCATCTCACATCAGCAGGCTCACCAGAGAAGCAGAGAGAGAGAGACAAAGAGAGAGAGAGAGAGAGCACGAGAGAGAGAGAGCAAGAAAGAAAACGACAAAGACCAGGAGAGAAAGAGAGAGGGAGGGAGAGGGAGAGAGAGAGAGAGAGAGAGACCTCAACATGGAAAGAGAGAGAGGGAGAGAGACAGAAAAAAAGAGAGAGAGAGAGAGATCCGCCACCGCGCCTGCGGTGTGTCGTGCGCGTCAGAATGCCAAGCGATGCTGTGGAGGGCTGTCAGCGCTTGACGGGCCCAACTCCCCTCCACGCCGTGGACCACCACCACCGCCACCACCACCACTCGTACCCCCATTCGGGCCCCGTGCGGGCCGCACTCCGGGCACTCGAGCCCCGCGGATGGCCTTGGAGTGGACCGCACTGGCTACCTACCAGACCACCCCAACCGAACACCAATGCCCAAAGTTCGGGCTGGGGGAGTACGGGCTCCGCATGTGTGTTTGTTCAATGGTTGAAGGGGACCTGGGACACAGAAATAGATAGACGCAAATAACCGGATTCCCCATATTTTCACATATTTTCTACGTTTTTGTCTTCCCCCCCACTGCCCATATTTTCCTATATTTTCTGGGGAATCGACGATTAATTGTGTCTGTGTGTTTTTTCCCTCCTGAATGGTCCCCGACGCCCCCCCCACCACACTGGGAATGGAGGGCAAATTGGGGCCCTCAGGGTTGGGCTGGGGTGGCTTGGTGGGTGGTAACTAATAGTTCCGACACCGTGCCCTCAGCTCGCAGTGGAATGCCCCAGGGCTCATACGGCTGTGCTTCGCAGAGGGACTGCCATCTTGCGATCGGCCTGTAGGGTTCTGAGAGGCCTAGCCCCCCAGGGTGCCAAAAACTTGTGTGCGCTCCTGGCCGTGTGCCAAACATTCTTGGGCACTCCTGGAATGCATCGGCGCGCGCCAGGCGAGCTCTAGGGAAGCCAAAAACAAGACCGAGAGTGCCACAAGACGGGCCGAAGGGGCCCAAGAGACTACCAAGACTGTCCGAGACGGCCAAAACAAACCGCCTCCAAGTGGTCCAAGAGACTTCCGAGAGGCCACCCAAGAGATCCCCACAGACATCCAACAAAAGGGCCTCTGACCTACAACCCAGGCGCGTTGGCGGGATGTGCCGAAGGCCATTACAATAGATCCGCCGCCCCCTGTGGTCTTCCCACAAGGGTGCACGACGTGCCAGACGTCTGGCAATTTTTGATTCTTTGCTGACGAGCTCCCCGCGGGACTTCGACCATCCGCCGGCCTTGCGGAGAGCATGGTCTCCCATTGGCCCCATCGCGTCGAAGACGGCCAAGATGGCCTCCAAGACGGCCAAGATGCCTGCAACACGGTCCCAAGACTCCTCCAAGACGACGGCTACGACGGCCCCAAGACGTTTTAAAGTGTCTTCCAGGCGGCCTAAGGAGCCCCTCAGGCGCCCCAGGAGGGCTCCAAGAGGAGCTCCATGATGTCAAATCTGTGACTGTCCTCAGGTAGTTCGGTGAGTTTAGCGTTCTCACCTTTTGGGGCTTCCGACGCTCCAAAATGGGCTCATAGGCCCCCAAGATCTCTCCAAGACGGCCCACAGGACCCCAAAAGGCTCACAAGACGGCCCAAAAGGGCCTTACCCCCAACACGGCACCAAGACGTCCCCAGAGACATCCAAGATGGACCAAAGACTGCCTCCGAAGGCAAAGAGGTCCCTTCGAGGCCCCAAGAGGTCTCTACAAGGTCCCCGAAAGAACCCAAGAGAACCCCAAGAGGCCCCAGGACGCCCCCAAGAGGCCCACTACAGCCCACTGATAGGCTCACAGGTGGCAACCAGAAGGCCTCAGAAGGCTTCAAGATGTTTCGCCTTCTTTCGCCACCTTCTCATCCCTCTCCTCCCCCGTTCTCTTCCTCTCCCCCATGTTCATCGAAAGGTTTCCACAGCGGCTGGGGAGCACATAGTCTGATAGTTTGGCTAAGATCTGGCCACTACATTCGACAACATAGGCGTATCCTGAAAGGCAGGAGGCGGCGATGATTCGCCGTAAGCGTCTTCGATTAATCCCAAACCTGATCAGACAAGAACGGGCAGCGCCGCTGTAGTCCAGTGGGCGCATAAGGCGAAGAAGAAGAAAAGGAAGGCGAGGGCTACGAAGAGGCGATGACGAGGACGACGTGGAGAACGTGAGGATAGCGAAGAGGAGCATGAGGACAACGAGAAGGAAGAGAAGCACAAAAACGAGGACGAAGAGAACGAGGGCGAGCACGAGGAGGAATGCGGAGGACGATGACGACGACGACGACGACGACGACGACGACGACGACGACGGAGGACAGTAAGAGACAATTGAAGAAGGATGTTGAATCAGGAGGGGGTCCTGGTGACCCTATCGGCCGGGGGGCTCCTGGCGCCGCGTTGGGTTGTCTTGGGGCATGTTGGGGGTTTATTAAATGCCTCTTGGGTCATCTTGTGGGCCTTGGTTTGTCTGGGCGCATCGTGGGGGGGTTCTCTGGAAGTTTTCTTGGGCCGTTTCGGCGCCATCTTGGGCCGTGTTGGGGCTTTCTTGGGCCGTTTGGGGCCCTCCTGCGGCGTTCCCGGGAGTCTCTTGGGGCCATCTTGGCCCGTCTTGGGCCGTTTTGGGGTTCTTGTCTCCTGGAACGCTCTTGGGGGTCTCGTGGGGTCCTCTTGGGGCGCTCTTGGGCGCTCCTTGGGGAGGGCGTCTTTGGGGCCTCGTTTGGGCCGTTCGGGAGCCCTCCGCGAGCGATTCTCAGACGACGTCGGAGTCCCCTCCGGGGCGGATTTGTTGAGGAGTTCTCGAGCGAACCGGCCATTTTGAAACCTGACCGGACAAGAACGTGAAGCACTGTTTTTGTCCACCAAGCGTGTCAGAGAACGTATGGTGGAGAACGTCAACGAAACCTAGAAACGCAACACAACAAATTAAGACACATGCTGTCGGTTCATTGCGATGGCCTGCCGCGCTAATCTGCCGTACTGGTCTGTCGAGCTAATATGCCGCCCTGGGCACATGATGGACTTCGCGGGCCGTCTAAGGCTCTTGGGGCTCTCTTGGGCTCTCTGGGGCCCTCTGAAGAACCTTGTGAAAGCCTGTTGGGAGCCCGTTGTGAGCCTTTTGGGAGCCTGTTGGGGGCCTCTGTGACCCTCTTGGACTGTCGGGGCGCGTCTCGAGGGTCTGTGGGGACTCTCTCGGGCTGCCTTGGCGTTCTCTTGGACTGTCTTGGGGCTCTCTTGGGCAGTCCCAGGGCCTCTTCGGGCGCTCTTGGAGGCCTCTGGGCGCCCCTTGGGGGCCTCTTGGGGGTCTCTTGGGGCGCATTGGGGGTCCCCTGGGAGGCCTTCGGGGGCTCTGTTGAGCGGTTTTGAAGCCCTCCGGGAACGATTATAAGATAATGTTGCTTCGGAGTGCGCTCCAGAGCCGATGTTTGCGGATGACTCGAGGCAAACGGCCATTTTCCCAGAATCCGCCAGCGAGATTCGGGGTGCAGCGCGGACCCCATAAGTAGAGAAAAACAGCTTCAGAAAAACGGTCCACGCCATGGGCGCGTTTTGACAACGCAACCCCAACCTATGATGTCTCGCGAGCCCCCACCTATGAGGTCTCGCGAGCCCCCACAAGGCCTGCCGAAAGGGAGGCTTGCGCGCATGTGCGCGCAAGGACGCAACACGCGAGGCACCCACCCACTGGCGGGCAGCATCGCACGTCAGTCTGCGGCCCTCTGACCGTAGGACTGGTGACAAGCTAGAAAACGGCACTGAGCGCGTTTCACACAAAAACAACGGAGAATCACACCGCACCATAAGTGCCCCTATCGCGGCGCGCCCAGGTCATTGCCCAGACGGCACTGCCACGGCAGGCCCCCGGACGTGCATCAGCGAGCCGGGAGGGCCTGCCGCCTTCAGAACACCACGGGGCCAAGAACGAAATAGCGACTTCTGAACCCAACATACAGCATGCCGAGGAAAACGGGACGAGCCACGAACCTCTGATATTGCCCATTGCGCACGTGAGAAAAGCAGACAAGTGTAAATTGAATCAAAGTGACACCGCTACAAACTCCAGCGACGAACCTCCAGCAATGCATCACGCATTGAGAACAAAATAAGCGCACCTACCTGGACCCGTGGCACTGATACAGAGAAAAGCGTGTGACGACAACCGAATATGGGTGGTAGTACGCCCAGGGCGGAGGGAGTAAGGCTTTAACCCTGCGGCACCTCCAATCCCAACCTCCGACCTGGGACGGAGCATGTCGAAGAAGGACAGGAAACCCAGCCACGCCAGTAATGTGTACGGTCGTCGCCACGGCGGAAGACTGCACCACTGTAAGATCGCGCGCTCAAGAAACTTATGAACCAGATCGCTCGAAAACGGTGATCCTCCAGCACCGCTGAGTGCCGCCATTCTGCATAGCTTCGCCACTGCGTCCTGGCCCTCGTAGAGGTCGCCCTTATACCACACTCGCCCTCTGGCGAGGGTGGTGCGGCAGGCTCGGTGGTAACACCACGTGCTGTGCACTGGCTCGTCTCTGTCGGTCATTGTCGGCAACCTCTCGAGACTCCAGGACGGTCGTGCCGCCGTCCAGCGCTCGGCCCTCCAGCGCGTAGTATTCAGCTCAGCGACGGCTCGCGATAGAAGGCAAAAGACGAAACATCGTAACCATGCCATCGCACTTGCATGCTGTGCGGGGGTTTGCGACCCCGCTGGCAAATCTGTGTCGCTCGACATCGCTCGAGCCAGGGCCTTCCATGGGCGCTTCCCGTCATCCGCCAACGCCTGTCCGAAGTGCAGCCCGGAACCCCATATCAAGCTTTCTTTGAGAAATACGGTCCAGGCTCCTCGTACCTCGTAAGCGCTTCCCGTCATCCGCCGACCCCTCGGCGTGTGTGAGACGCTGTCGTCGTCTTCTCCTTCGTCGTCGTCGTCGCCAGTCCTTTACAACTGGAGACAAACTGAGAAAACCAGCGTCGTAGGATAGTCGATTCCCTTCCCTTCTTCCCTCCCGTGCCCAGGGGGGCAACAGGGGGGTAAGCAGAAGGGATGCAAGGGGGAGCAAGGGGAGGTAGGAGGGGGGTGGCCCCAGGTCAGATGACCGCCCGGGCCCCCGCGGGTTTCAGGCGGTGGCCCCCCCTGTGGACAAGGGGGAACACGGACGGGTTCGCCCTGTGGGGGGGAGGGGGGGGGGGCGGCCCTGGTCCCGGCCCCGGCCCCAGCCTCGGCCCCTGCCCCCGCCTCGGACCCAATCGTCCCCCTTGGCCCCGCCCCCGCCCCGGCCCCGGCCCCGGCCCCGGCCCCGGGATCCCAGGGGGGGTGGGCCGGGAGCCCAGGGGAGGTCCCGCCTTCAGGGTCGGCCGCACTGGCCGCTAGGCCTTCACGATCCCACCAGTGGTGCAAGGTTTTTCTCTTCCCCGTATTCCCCTTCTGGAAGGGAATTATCGCTGCGAGCCTGTTTGGCGCCTGCATTGATTCCCGATGATGGTCGATGACAGCCCCTGCCCATGATGAGATTCAAGCGCTACCTGTGTGGTGGTAGGGTGAGTTGACAATGAGAGACGGCCATACTTCGTGGGGATGGTTTGGTCGCCGTTCTATTGCAACCCGACCCGGCGGCAAACCTGGTTGGTACACTGCGCCCCCCCTCGCCGCCCGTGTCAAAAAACGCACTCTGCTGCACAAAATTGAATTACATTCGGGGGGGCCGCGATTACTTTGCATTGTTTGGGCAGGGACGACGGGGGTGCCAGCATGTGGCCTGCTGTGAGCAGGGCCACCACCCCTGTCAAAAAACAGTATCAACTGCACTTCGCGGCGACTTCTGGATTATGCGCGGGAACCAGGAGACCTCCAAGAGATCTCGAGAGACATCCAGAAAATTATCCCGGCAAAGCAACCTAACAGCGATGTGTAGGAGCATAGCTGGAAGCATCCCACTTAAGATTCAGATGAGAATCCTGTTGTAGAATTCTGCTGTTCTCGCAGTCGTAGTCGCATTCGCGATGGCAGTCGCAGTGGCAACGGCAGTCGCAGTCACAGTCTCAGCCTCAGCCTGCCTCAGCCTCAGCCTTAGCCTGCCTCAGCCTCAGCCTGCCTCAGTCTCAGCCTCAGCCTCCTTCAGCCTCAGCATCAGTCTGCCTTCAGCCTCGGCCTCAGCCTCAGCCTGCCGCAGCCTCAGCCTGCATCAGCCTCAGCCTCAGCCTCAGCCTGCCTCAGCATCAGCCTGCCTCAGCCTCAGCCTCAGCCTCAGCCTCAGTCTCAGCCTCAGCCTGCCTCAGCCTCAGCCAGCCTCAGTCTCAGCCTCAGCCTGCTTCAGCCTCAGCATCAGTCTGCCTTCAACCTCGGCCTCAGCCTCAGCCTGCCTCAGCCTCACCCTGCCTCAGCCTCAGCCTCAGCCTCAGCCTGCCTCAGCATCAGCCTGCCTCAGCCTCAGCCTCAGCCTGCTTCAGCCTCAGCCTCAGCCTGCTTCAGCCTCGGCCTCAGTCTGCCTCCCTCGGCCTCAGCCTCACCCTGCCTGCAGCCTCAGCCTGCATCAGCCTCGCCTCAGCCTCAGCCTGCCTAAGCATCAGCTGCCTCAGCCTCAGCCTAGCCTCAGCCTGCCTCAGCCTCAGCCTCAGTCTGCCAGCCTCGCTGGCCTCAGCCTGCCTCAGCCTGCCTCAGCCTCAGCCTCAGCCTGCCTCAGCCTCAGCCTCAGCCTCAGCCTCAGCCTCAGCCTCAGCCTCAGCCTGCAGCCTCAGCCTCAGCCTCAGCCTCAGCCTCAGCCTGCAGCCTCAGCCTGCATCAGCCTCAGCCTCACCTCAGCCTGCCTCAGCATCAGCCTCCTCAGCAGCCTCAGCCTCAGCCTCAGCCTCAGCCTCAAGCCTCAGCCTCAGCCTGCCTCAGCATGAGCCTCTGCCTCAGCCTGCCTCAGCCTCAGCCTCAGCCTCAGCCTCAGCCTCAGTTCAGCCTCAGCCTCAGCCTCAGCCTCAGCCTCAGCCTCGGCCTCAGCCTGCAGCCTCAGGCCTCAGCCTCAGCCTCAGCCTCAGCCTCAGCCTCAGCCTCAGCCTCAGCCTCAGCCTGCATCAGCATCAGCCTGCCTCGGCCTCAGCCTCAGCCTCAGCCTCAGCCTCAGCCTGCCTCAGCCTCAGCCTCAGCCTCTCAGCCTTCAGCCTCGGCCTCAGCCTCAGCCTGCCTCAGCCTCAGCATCAGCCTCAGCCTCAGCATCAGCCTCAGCCTGCCTCAGCATGAGCCTGCCTCAGCCTCAGCCTCAGCCTGCCTCAGCCTCAGCCTCAGCCTGCTTCAGCCTTAGCCTCAGTCTGCCTTCAGCCTCGGCCTCAGCATCAGCCTGCCTCAGCCTCAGCCTGCCTCAGCCTCAGCCTCAGCATTCAAAATGTGGCCCGGCAATGGAATTCTGGGAACTCGAAGAACACGAAGTGGCCTACAGTTGGCTCCGGGCATTCAAAATCATGCCCAGGAGCAGAGTTCTGGGAACTCGAAGAACACGAAGTGGCCTACAGTTGGCTCCGGGCATTCAAAATCATGCCCAGGAGCAGAGTTTTGGGAACTCGAAGACCACGAAGTGGCCTACAGTTGGCTCCGGGCATTCAAAATGTGGCCCGGGAATGGAGTTATGGGAACTCGAAGACCACGAAGTGGCCTACAGCTGGCTCCGAGCATTCAGAATGTGACCCGGGAGTGGATTTTGGGACCTCGAAGACCACGAAGTGTGTAACGATTGGCCAAAAAAATCCCCAGCACCCTCCCCCGGATCGCGCCCAGGAGGCATCCAAAAAGCCTTTGGCCCGCGGAAGCGATCCGACCTCTCCAAATGACGCCGCGCTCCCCAGATAAGGGCGTTTCCCAGGGCATATCCTGGATTCGTTGGTGGGGGTACGCGACGCCTTGAAAATAACCAGACACGGGCTCGGGCGTTCCAAGGGGACCTAAGATGTGCGAAGCTGATTTTGGGATGGCCCTTGGAAGCCTCAGGATGACGATAAGAAACCACGAAAAGCTCCGAGATGTTTCCGCGAAAACCCCCCGAAAAAAACAAACACACACACACACACACACACACACACACACGCACGCACGCACGCACGCACGCACGCACACCCACACACACACACACACACACACACACACACACACACACACGCGCGCGCGCGCGCGCACACACACACACACGCACACACACACACACACACACACCACACACACACACACACGCGCGCACACACACACACACGCGCAAACACACACACACACACAGGCACTGGCATGGCATAAGCACAGGCAGCGGATCCAGCGCAGCGAGCGATAGGGCGGGGCACGCCGAGGTTCATTCATTAACGCCGAGCGTCCGCCCGCGGGCGGTCCAGAGGTAAGAAAAAAACAGCTGGCGCGCGCGAGGGGAGAGGAGGTCGGATAGGGGGCCACATGCGAACCCTCCCCCTACCCCCACGACTTCTGAGGGGGAGGGTGGGGGTCACTTCGCTCGGGAGCTCCCGAGCGAAGCGAACCCCACCCTCCCCCTCAGAAGTCGTGGGGGGTAGGGGTAGGGTTCGCACGTGGCCCCCGTATCGGAGCCGACGCACGCGGCAGATGCCGAGGGCCCGCAGAGCAGCGCGAAAACACCCGAGAAGCGAGCGACGCCGCAGCGCGGCAGAAGCAGTCCGCACGCGCGCGCCCGCGGTCCGGGCCACGGAGAGTGTCCAAACGAACCGGCGGCGGGAGGACGGGAAGACAGGCGAACGCGGCAGCGAAGCGGGAGGGAAGGGAGGGATGACACCCACATGGCGAGGCGCGTCGCCAGGGAGCGGCCGGGGCGGCCAGCCAGTGCTGCACCTCCTGGCAGCGGGCGCGGGGCGGCGTCGCGGCAACACCCAGGGGCGGAAGCAGGGGCCACAGTGCGCGAAGTGGAAGGAGCACAACACCGGAGAGATACGAATGGTAACGTCAGCGACGTCCCGGTCCAACGGGGGGTCAAGAGGCTGGCTGGACCCCGGGCGGCAACATGCAGCGGGGGTTGCCGAAGGCCGGCAGGATGGGGCCGGGCAAAACTGCCTGCTGATGCTGGCGTTGGCACTGCTGGCGGGGGACTGATCCCACTGGCAGCTGGCCAGTGAGGAAGCGGTGCAGCAGGAGGCGGGGGCGCAGTAGCGCGCCCACCCAGCAGTGCCATAACCAGGGCGAAAACACACACACACACACACACGACGATGGGTTTCGCATGCATTGAGCAGGCATGTCTTATTTTGCCGTAGATGGCTCCAAAATGGGCCCCGTCGCCTCAATGGGGTCCGAGAGACCCCCCAGAAACCCACAGACAGCACAAAGGACACCCGAGATGGCCAGAGAGGCCCTCAGCTGGCCCAAGACCGCCCCAAGATGGCCACAAGACCCTCCATAACTCCCTCCAGATCCCCAAGGGCCGCCAAGATGGCCCCCGAGAGGGCCCCATGAGAGCCGAAGAGCACCGAGAGAGTCACAAAACAGCCCCCAGGCAGCCCCGAGACAGTCCAGAGAGTGACGTCAGATTGGCTAATGTTCAGCCACATGCGTGCCGAGTCTATACCCAAACACTCACAGGTATGGAGGTTTGCGCGCTCGTCTCCATATGGAGCTAATTTTCCTATGCGCGGTGGCGGATATGTTCAGCAGCGCGGCCTGGACGGTTAGAGGGAAAGAGAAAGGGAAAGGTGAGAGAAAGAAGAGAGAGTAGAGAGCAGAACAACCACCCCCCATAACAAGCACGCCGACGAGCGAAGCCGTTTAGTAAACGAACCCAAGGAAGGAAACGAGCAGGACAGGGCTGCTTAGCAAACGCCCAGGGCCGCTTAGCAAACGCCAAGTGTGGGGTTCGGGGTGGTTCTCTCCTCCATTGAGAGAGGGTGATAGGGAGAGAGAGAGAGAGGGAGAAAGAGAGAGAGAGAGAGATAAAAAAAGAGAGTGAGAGAGAGAAACAAAACAAAAACGATATATATATAGAAAGAGAGAGAGAGAGGGAGACATCAGCAGCAGCAGCAGCAGCAGCAGCAGTAGGAGCCTGCGCGCGCCCACTCTGCCGGCCAAGCGCGCCAACGCCTGCCGACTCAGGGCGGTGACCGACTCCAGCCGCCCTCTGGGCGGAGAGGCCGAGGGGGCGAGCACCTCTCCTCCACTCCTGCACCGCACTCTCCCTTTCGCCCACCCTTTCTAATTCAATCGCCCACTCTCTCTCCTCCTCCTCCCCCTCCGCCTCCACCTCCTCCTCCTTCTACATCTCCTCCTCCTCCTCCTCCTCCTCCCCCTCCTCCTCCATCTCCTCCTCCTCCTCCTCCTCCTCCTCCTCCTCCTCCTCCTCCTCCTCCTCCCCTCGTGCTTCGGCAGCGTGCCGAGCGGGGAGGAAAAGCGCCGGAAACGAGGAGCGCAGCGCGGGCACGATGGCCACGCACGCACGGGCAAACCAGGCGTGGAAAGTGGGGAGTGTATCGTTAGTCGGCGGCGGGTTAACTACGCGGGTTAACTTCGCACCCCCCTCTTTCGGCGACTCCAAAGGGTGTGCACGCACGGGCAAACCAGGCGTGGAAAGTGGGGAATGTATCGTTAGTCGGCGGCGGGTTAACTACGCGGGTTAACTTCGCACCCCCCTCTTTCGGCGACTCCAAAGGGTGTGGTTTGGTAAGGGTGCGGTTTGCAACCGGCACCCTGGGGAACATCCTGGGGGGCACCCTGGGGGGCGCGCGGGGACCTCGATAGACTTCCCCCGCGCCCCGAGGAGGCCCGACGAGGACAGCGTCGTGCCCCCCGGGCCCCACCAGTGCCGATCGTAAACCAAACCCTTAAGTCGGGCCTGTCCCCCAACCGGGGGTTTTTCGACGAAAAATAAAAAAAAAGTCCAAAAATAGTCCAGAAAATAGTCTGGGGACTATTTGTTGGGGTATTGTTTTAACCCTTTGGGAGCATTTTTTGAATATTTATTATTTTTCGTCGGAAAATCCCCCTGTAGGGAGACACGCCCGACTTAACGTTAGTCGGCGGCGAGCGAGGGGGGGAAGTGAGAAGGAGAAGGCCTTCTCAAAAGACGATTCAAGAGGCTGGCGTCCAAGAGGAGGGGGGGGACGCAAATCATGGCCGGCGGCATGTGCGCGGCCCCGGGGGGCGCAGGGACGTACTGAAATAAGAAGAGGCACCGTGAAATCTGGGGAGCTATCACGGCCCTCGTCATGATATCCACCCCCTCTATCGGTCGCGAGCGAAGGGGGGAAGTGAGAAGGAGAAGACCTTCTCCGAAGGCGGCAGGACTTCTCAGAGGCCACAGCGCCGTCTGAGAAGTTCTCAGTGTCTGCGGGGAAGTCTCACAAAAATTCTTAGAAGGCTGGAGGACCTCCGAGCCTTCTGAGAAGGCCCGCCCCTTCGCACTTCCTCCCCTCGCTCGCTGCGGAGTTAGGCACGAGGAGCGCCTTCCATACGCCATGGTCATCACCGCAACTACCATCACCATCACCACGCTCACCCATCACGCGTCACACACCACCCATCGTCATCATCGTCGTCATCGCCATCTGCAGACATATCGTCAGTGTTGGTGGCATCATGGACATGCCCCTCATACTCCTCCTACTCCTCCTCCTGCTCCTCTTCCTCCTCCTCCTCCTCGTCCCTCACCCAAGCCCTGCCATTCAACTTTTAGTCAAGCCCGGCTCCTCAGCTCACGTACCCGCGCACCTGGCCGGGCGCCACGCACAACGTCATCGCCTGCGGCGGGAACCCGCCATAGACGACAACCACCGCTCGTTCCCTCTGACCGAAGAGGATGAACAAAAAGCGATTCAAGCACACCACGTCTAAGATACTTCGCATGCGTCGCTAGCAACGTCGTGTGCTGCGACTGACACTACTACCAGCCCTCATGATCGTAGGATGCGTTCATGTGTGTTCATGTTACTGCTGCTGTTGCCGGTCGAATCAACCACGTGACACGAGCATCGTCGTAATCAATATCTCATTAACGATCGACCTCGCATGCGTGCAGCGGGCATCAAG
>CAUYUJ010019095.1:158078-187659 GCA_963575745.1 Prorocentrum cordatum
TCGGAGGTGAGGGGGTGAGATCGAAGAGGAACGGAGGGCCCCCCTACCAGGAAATCGATTTCGGTTTCGTGTTCGTGCGTGCCGCGCGCGCGGGCGAGGCGAAGCTGCGTGGGCGGGCGAGATGAAAGTCTCCTGTGGCTGAGGCGCGGCCGGCCCAAATGTGCATCTTCCGGGCGGCCGGTGGCGCGCGGTGTCCCGCCGGCGCCCCGCTGGTGCCCCGTCGGTGTCCCTGTGGCTGAGGCGCGGCCGGACCAAATGTGTCTCTTCCGGGCGGCCGGTGGCGCGCGGTGCCCCGCCGGCGCCCCGCCGGCGCCCCGTCGGTGCCCCTGTGGCTGAGGCGCGGCCGGACCACATGTGTCTCTTCCGGGCGGCCGGTGGCGCGCGGCGCCCCGCCGGTGCCCCGCCGGTGCCCCGTCGGCTCCCCGTCGGCACCCCGATGATGATGTGGATGATTATGATGATGATCCCCCCTCAGCGGGCACCGCGCGCTGCACAGGAGCCGCCCCGCGGCCGCGGCCGCCGCGCCGAAGCCTCAGCCCCGGCCCGCCGCGCCCCCGCCCCGCCCCTCGCGGGAGCGGCTCCGCGCCCGTCCACAAGCTTGCAGCCGCACCGGGGAGCCGAGCCTGCCGCTCTTGCTCGGGCGCAGGCCTCGGCGGAGGCGCCTCAGCACCTCGGCCTGCCGGCCCTCCACGCGCCAGCCGGGGACCCGGCGGGCGGGGCGCTCCTGCGCGAGGCCCATGATGCGGGTCGAACCCGCGCTGACGCCGCACACGTTGCAGAAGACGTGGCCGCCGCACCTCATCAGGACGTGCGAGTCGTGCAGCTCGGCGCTCCACCGCGCTGGCGGCGCCTCGCTGCCCCCCGCGGCTGGCGCGAGCGCGGAAGGGGCCGAGGCAGGCTGCCCGCGACCGCCACCTCGGCCCCTGCCGTGTCCGCGGCCACGGCCTCGCCGCGCCGGCCCAGGCGAGGCGGGGGCACGAGGCGGCTCCTCGGCAGCAGGGCCCTCCGGCGAGGCGGCCCCGCCAGCCGGGTCCCCGCCCGACGGCGCGGCGTTCACCTGCTGCCTCAGCGGCGCCTCACCGCTGGCGGGCTCGCCGTCGCCGCCCCCCCCCTTCAGCGGCGCCGCGCGGGCGGGCCGCCATCGCCGCGGCCACCGCCGGAGGCGCCTCGGCGGCGGCGGCGGGCTCCTCCGCCGCGGCGGGCTCGTCAGCGGGGGCGCCACCTGGGCCAGCCCGCCCTGGCGGTCCCTCCTCGCGGGCGGGCTCGCCTCCGCCGTCGCCCCGCTGCCCCGCGCGGCCGGGCAGCCGCCGCAGCGGCCGCCAAGGCGAGGGCGACAGCCCCGGCCGCGCCCGCACCGTCGCCCGAGCCCCCGCTCTGGGCGGCTGCTCGGCCCCCTTGCACGGGAGCGCCCATGGCGGCGCAGACCCAGCAGCTCCAGCAGACCGACTCGCCCAGCAGCAGCGCCGTGCCATGGCGGTCGCAGGCGCGGAAGGCGCAGTTGGGCCCGCCGACCCCGCAGGCTGCCATTGGGCGCTGCCGGCAGCCCGCCCAAGCGCACCTGATCGCCTCAAGGCCAGGCGCCTCGAAGCCGTCGGCCGCCCGCAGCAGCGAGTCGCCCTCCTGCATGGCCTCCCCCAGCCAATCGGAAACACATCTGGCGAGGCTCTCTGCGAGGTCCACCATGTCGAGCCGCGCCTGCGGGACGCCGTGGAGAGCGGCTCCCTCCTTGGCTCGGCTGTCCGCCCTGGCGTTGCCCGCGCGCTGCCTGTCCGCGATGAGGCCGTCGCGGACGCGCTGCTCCGTCGCGTGCGCCTTCACCTTGCAGACCTGCACCACGGTGACCCCGTAGTCCTCGACGAGCTGCCAGAATTGCACCCACAGCTTGCGGTAGGGCCGACCCCACTCCAGACACCAGCGCTTGCCGAAGGCCCAGCCGTCGCGCACCATCGCCGAGTCGGCGTAGAGGATGAGCGGCCCGATGCCGCCTCGCAGGGCTCCAGCTGCCGCCTGCAGCTCCCCGGCCCCGCTGCCCTGGGGAAGCGGCCAGGCCACGTTGCCCCACGCCGAGCTGCGCTCCGAATCGTCAGCCCCCCACGTCGTGACCGCCGCCCAGCACGCGCGCGCCAGCACCTTGTCCCTGGAGCGGAAGGCGGAGCCGTCGAGGAAGACCTCACGCTCGAAGACGGACCCTGGGTGGGTGCCCGAGCGTCTCACGAGCGTGCGAGCGAAAGGCAGCGGCGCCTCTGCTCGCGGGTCTGGCACCAGCCCG
Organism: Prorocentrum cordatum; assembly: GCA_963575745.1. Taxonomy (NCBI): domain Eukaryota; class Dinophyceae; order Prorocentrales; family Prorocentraceae; genus Prorocentrum; species Prorocentrum cordatum. The sequence continues at coordinate 160,348 of CAUYUJ010019095.1, forward strand.
CGTGACCAGATGTGGTGCTCCTGGCCTGTGTCGGGCTCCGCCCTCTCCGCCTCTTGCAGCAGTGCGAATCTGGACCCGTTCGCCTGCTGCTGCCTCCGAGACCCGTCGAGTGCTGGGCAGCGCCAGGCCAGGTGCCGGACCGTGCCCGCCTCGTCGCAACCCCACGGGCAGCGGGCCGAAGAGGCGAGCGGAGGGGTGGCCCGCGCTCTCCGCGCGACCGACCACAGGCAGCCCACCAAGGCGCTGCGTGCCGAGGAGCTGCAGGCCGCCTGCTTCGCCGTCGCCTTCTTGGACAGGAAGCCGCAACGCAGGCCGGCGACAGCCCCGCCGCGGCGCAGAGCCTCCAACTCCTCATGATGGTCTGCCGCCTCGCGCCAAAGCTGCCTGCGCAAGCCTGCCTCGACGATGCCCTGCAGGGTGTGGCGGCTGCTGGCCACGAGGTCCACCTCGCGGCCGAGGTCGCCCCGCAGCGCCCGGACTGAGGCCATGCGCCAGCCGAGCCGCGAGCACGTCAGCGGCAGGGCGCCCGCGGGGCCCGCCCCGGGGAGCTTGGCCAGGCCCCTTTCCTGGGCCAAAGCGCTGCGCGCCCACGAAGGCGCTCAGGATGGCGCGGCGGTCCTCCAGGCGCCCGGACAATTGCAGGGCCTTCGCCCACGCGTCTAGCGGCTGGAAGGTATACTGGAACAGGGGGTCGTGGCGGACCGACTCCGAGACCAGGAAGCTCAGCGCCACCGACCTCCTAGGAGCGCTGCCGAACAGCACGGCGGCGACCTTGCTGCGCCACGCCTGCAGCCTCGGCTCGGCCCAGGCCATGGCCCCGCAGCCGTAGTCCGTGGCTGGCAGCGAGCCGCTGATGACCAGCCGCCTGGCGCAGGGAATGTGCGCTCGCCTCACCTGCAGCACGCGGTCTGCCTGCTCCGTCGCCTTCGCGAGGCGGCCGACGGCGACCGCCGAGGCGCCCCACGCGGCGCCGTAATCGATCCCAAGGTCACGTGCCTCCGCTGACTGCTCCAGCTCGCCCTCGTCGATGATGCCCACGAGCGCTGCGCGGAGGGCGGCCGTCGTCGCGAGCACCTCGGACTTCGAGCGCCAGACGACGCAGCCCATGTCCGCCTCCAGGCCGCGGATGAAGTCGCCCGCCGCTCCGCCGAGGAAGTGGGCCACCTTCCAGAACTCGCCCGCCATCCGCAGCGAGCAGTCGTCGAGCATGATGGCGCAACTGACCTCCTTCCAGCGGCGGCGATGTTCCGCCTCCAAGACCATCATGGCGCACCTTAGGAGCCTCCCCGCGTGACTGCAGCCCGCGATGAGGCCGCTCGAGAGGTATAAGTACTCCGAACTCACGACCCCGTCGACGACCAGGTGCCGCGCGCCCGAATAGACGCAGATGGCGGCCTGCACCAGCTGCTCGGGGTAGCTCATGTCGAGCCCCCTCCGCTGCGCCATCGCCAGGCTCACCACCTCGTAAGCTTTCCAGAGGTCGAGGAGCACGCAACCTACCGAGAGGCCCTGGGCACGGCTGGCCTCGTTGTGCAGGGCCTGCCACCACACGGCCTCCGCCGAGGCACGTCCTTTCCCTCCCCAGAAGTTGGCCGCCGCCTCGGCGGGGATGGCCTCCCCCCAGGCACGGGCGTCGCGAAGGCGGACGCGGCTCCACCAGCGAGGCAGCCACTGGAGGAGGCCGATGGGACGCCAGCCTCCGCCCTGCTTGGCCAGCAGGACCACCAGCCCGCCGACCGCCGCCTCCGGCAGCGTGCCCGTGGCCTCCGCCGCCATGCAGAGGGCAATGAGGCACTCCATGAGCTGGTCGGAAACATGCACCAGCTGCCTCGGATGGAACTCGTCTGCGCCGAGGCCGAGTCGCCATCGGAAGGAGCGAGCCGCCCGCCCGCCGTCCTCGACCGTCGGCCTGGCGAGGGGCGGCCCGAGCGGGGGACGCACCAGGGCTGGCCCAGGGGCGAAGCGACGGCCCTCGGCGGGGCGGCTGAGCCTCGGAGGGCAGCCCGCTCCTGCCGGGCGCGCCGCCGCGGGCGCTGTGATGGCGATGATAATGATGATGAGGATGATGATGATGATGTTGATGATGATGATGATGATGTCGATTGTGAGATCGATTGTGATATCGATAGTGAGACCGAATGTGCGATCGATTGTGAGATCGATAGTGAGATCGATTGTGAGATCGATAGTGAGATCGATTGTGAGATGATGATGGTGATGATGGTGATGATGGTGATGATGGTGATGATGATGGTGATGATGATGAAGACGTTGATGATGTTTATGATGTTGGTGTCCCGATGACGATGATGTTGATGATGATGTTGATGATGGTGATGATGATGATGATGCTGGTGATGCTGGTGTCCCGATGATTACAGTCCGATAGTGAGACCGAATGTGGGATCGATTGTGTGATGCTGATGGTGATGATGGCGATGATGGTGATGATGATTGTGATGATGATGACGGCGTTGATGATGATGATGATGCTGATGGTGATGATGACGATGATGATGATGTTAATGGTGATGTCGATGATGATGATGACGACGACGTCGATAGTGATATCGATTGTGAGATCGGTAGTGGGACCGAATGAGACCGATATTGAGATCGATAGTGAGATCGATAGTGAGACCGATCGAGTGAGACGGTGGTTCCTCCCCCCCCGAACCTCCTTATCACCCGAAGGGTGGTCGTATAGGTATATACACAGAGAGATTTAGACCGCAGACTCCCAAGATCGCCAGTACACTGTTTTATCGTGTCTGGAGCCAAGGCGATAACCTTCGATCGGTAGGGCGAAGGCGTAGGCCACCAGACGCGCTCGGAGATTCCCGAAGTAGACGCTCGTGAATGCATATTCACAGCGGACACGACAGCGTACAAGTGGCTGTCGAAGCGAGGGAAGCCTCACGGAAAGACAGAAAAGCGAAAGAGGGAAGAGAAAGGGAGGGAGGGAGACTTGAGCAAGTACGTCGACGGGACGTCGATGCGGCGATCATGCATCTGCTAACACATCACTTCGGCTCGTTAAAAGCGGCCAGAGGTTTAGACCGCAGACTCCCCAGATCGCCAGTACACTGTTTTATCGTGTCTGGAGCCAAGGCGATAACCTTCGATCGGTAGGGCGAAGGCGTAGGCCACCAGACGCGCTCGGAGATTCCCAAACCCGAATGGTAAAACCTGGCCGGCAAGCCGAAAACAAACTCAAGCAATGAAACAAGGAACATCAAGGTTTAAACCTGCTCCACAACAGAGAAGTTCGTAAAGATTCGGCAACGTCAATCATGGTGCGAAAAATTGCACGGCAGAGAGGCTTCGGATACGCGGCGGCGATTGAAGTCCAGTGTCTACCACCAGGAGCACGCCCTGCCAACTCCTGATGCGGCACTCCTGATTCACTGCAGATTCGGCCACTGGCTTTACAACGAAGACAGAGACGAGACAGGCGGCCGCTCCCCCACGCAAAGATTCGCGTGGCCTTCTTCCACGGGGCCTTAAACTACCATTGATCAAGACGGGCTTCGACACAGTCGCGAGAGCGCCTCAGCGCAATCATGCGGGGGGCCTCCCACATAAGCGACCTGTCGGAATTTTCAACGAAAACAGGCACCCCAACCCTGCGACAGGCGTCAACAAGACGGCAGGTGACATGAAAGGTTCTGTTACCTACCTCAAGACGCGCGCAAGCTGAGACTGAGAAAGATCAGCACGGCCCATGGGAGTAGATGAAGAACGGAGCGGTTGCCTTAAAGCCTGCGACCAGGTAGTGCAGGGAGTGGCAAGCCACACTCCCAGCACAGCCTCCGACGCGATCCAGCCCCTCAGCATTTTCTCGACGGTGCGAACCAGAAGATTGCCATGCACACCCATCTGGATGTCGAGCGAAACAGCAGCGTATCCAGCCTGTCTCAGCTGGTGGCCGACTCCTTGCGAGCCGGCAAACAGGTCTAAGAAAACGCAGCGCTTGCGCCGGCGGGCAACTTGCAGTGCATGCCTGAACTCACGGCGCAGCCGACGCGCCATGCCAGCAGCGGGGCGGCAGAGTGGCGGCGGCCCACCTGCTTGCGGCTGATCGCCACGCCAGCGGGCCGCTTGCGAACCACCACTCAGCTCAGGGTGTCGAAGCTCGGCAGCCCAGCGGAGCCGCCCACGGCCAGCCTCATGACGAGCAGCCCGAGCAGGTCGGGCACGCTGTCGATCACGCCCGAGAGCAGGAAGCCACTCTCCACCAGTCGCTGGAAGTGCTGCTCCACGATCTCCCCGAACTCGAAGCTGGCCAGCGGGACGAGGCTGATCTCTCGCAAGAGCTTCGACTCCTTGGCGTATCTGGCCGTAGATATCACAATCCGGAGCGCCATCCGCCCGTGCCCCAGAGCGAGAGCGATCCCCGCGATGGCGAAAGTCGCAGCCCTCGGCAGCGGGCAGCGCATGGAACTGGGCGCGCGGCGCCTCCAGGCCGTGGCAGCCCTCCAGCTCTGAGCCATGCCCGCCTTGCCGGCGCGCCTCCCCTCGGGCATGAAGTGCGACAGCGCGGCCAGCAGCTGTCTCCCCTCCGCGGCGGTGGCGCCCGCCAGCAGCTGGTCGTTGAGGTACCTCAGCCCGGCGAGGTCCAGCTCCAGAATCGGGGGCCACGAGACCAGGTGGGAACGGCAGTAGTCCGTGAACCTGTTGCGCAGGCCGCGGTACAGGGTCTCGGTCGACTCCTCGACCGCCAGCCGCTCCAGGCCCGTCAGCCCCGCTATCGGCAAGCAGCTCGCCAGGAGGACCCGAGCAAAGCTGGCACGCGCACCCGCTTGCGGGCCCCCCTCGGGGCGGCGGCCAGCACGGCGCGGCATCCACGGCAGCAGCGCCCGTCTCGGCCGCGACGTGAAGGGCGCGATCCTTCGGCAAACGGCCGCCAGAGAACCATCCTCGGAGCCCACGAGAGCACGGATCGGACGGGTTGAGCTCTGACGGAATCCACCTCACATATGCTCGAGAGCCTGAGGCCAGACTGAGAGCTGCAAGCTTACGAAGAGGACCTCTAAGGTATGCAGAACGGGCACGACCCTTCGTGGCCGCTAGGGCCAAAGGCAGGTTGTCTACCAGAGCCAACAGACGCTTCCCAAAGGCCTCCGAGCTGCGCAGAAGATGCCGAACCCCGAGTGCGAGAGCTTCACCTTCGAGGCCCAGGATACTCATGTCCTCTGAGATCTTCACGGCCGCAACTCCTGCCCAAGACGACTCCTCCAAGACATCCCTGGGGACCTCATCGAAGCTGGACTCGGGCACGTTGAGGAACTCCAGAGGCTGCAGAACGGACTCGGGCTCGTTGAGGAACTCCAGAGGCTGCGGAGCGGAAGGAAGAGACGAGGATGAGAAGATTACGGGGCCAAGCGCTCTCTCACGCGCTCGAGCTCCACCTTCCACACGGCACCGCCATCTTTCGGACTGGCGCCCGATCTGTGCAACAACAGTCGGCGCCACTCTGCGCCGCACAAGCCCCAGGCCAAACTCCGAGGCGTCAGAAGCGACGACCTGTGAGTGCCAGGGCGACATGAGGTCCGTCTGCAGCAGCGGAAGGAGGAAGCGGACCTGCCAGAGCTCGCGCCTCACGCTCTGCCACAGCATGATGGGCTCGCTCCCCGCCTTGGCAGCGAATGCGTAGGCGGCCTGCACCAGACACAGCGACTCACGTCTCAAAAGCGCGGCCCAGGTGACGTGGCCGAGGAGCACCTTCATGAGACTCCCACTGCACCTTCCAATGCGAAGCAGCTTCTCAATGGCGAGCCGCAGCCGCCACAGGCACTTGGGGCGAGTAGCCAGGAAGCGGCCCTCGGTCAAGCTCAGCCCCAGAAACTCCGCGTCGCGGGAGGCGGACTCCTGGTCGTGGACCACCAGGCCGAGCTGCACCAGCTGCTCCTTGACCGCCTGTGCCCTGCGGTTGGCCACCTCCGCGCACGTGTCAATCACGAAGTAGTTGTCGACGTAGCCCGCCGCTGCCGATGGGCCGCCACGCTTCACCTGTCGGCCAGGCTGGCCGTCCTCCACGAGGCAGCTGGGCTCGAAACCACCCAGGCTTAGGCCACGCCGAAGAACACCCTGGCAGAGGTGAAGCGCCCAAGAGAAACCCATGGGCAGCACGCGGAGGCACGGAGTAACGGGCCCCCCTGGCCCCACTGGTAGGTCGGCCACCCCGCAGCTCAGCAAGAACCCCGCGTCCAGGCTGGGCAGGGAGAAGTGCTGCACCATGTCGGGCGGCGCCAGCATATGGTAGAAGGCGGCCTCCAGGTCACCAGAGGAAACGTAGACCTGCTGGTCGGCCTCCAGCGCTCCGAACGCCGAAGGCGTTGGAAGACGAGTGGAAGGCGCGGGCAGGAAGTCGCAGTTGATGACCCGTGTGTCGAAGATGATCCTGAGGCGCTCGTCCTTGCGTCGCACGAAAAACAGTCCGAGGTCGCCGCCATGCCCATGCTTCCAAGTGAGCATACCCCGACGCCAAGCCTCTCTGAGAAAGGTAGCATAGTCACGAACATTGTGCTTCAATAGCGGGTCGACGTATGCGCCCCGCGGACACGCCTCAGCGCGGAGGCTCCGAGCGGCCTGGGAGGGTCGTAGCATGTGCTCCTTCCAATCCCTGAGCCACGAGGCGTCCGAGTCCCCGAGCAGGTCAGTCAAGTACACCGGCTTGCTGGAGAGGGACGGCCAGGCGATCTTGTCGCCATCAAAGGGAGCGACGGGCCCGCGACCCCTAGTGTAGCCGGGCGCGCCAGACAGGAGCGCGCAGAGGGCTCCCTGTCCTGAACTGAGATCTGCTGCAGGAGGTCCCACGCGCCGATAGCGATGACGAAGATGCCCCAGGGCCAAGCGCTGACCCGCGTTGGGGCCGACGTCGGAGCGGGAGCCAAAACTGCCATACAAGTCATTCAACACGTCGATGCCCTCGGCCGCCCACTTGTCAGCATGAGCGGCACGAAGGCGGCGGCGGCCCACACTACGAGAAGCAGGTCGATCGCAAAACGGCTGGTTCAGCGTCTCCAACGCGGGCAAGGGGAGCAGGTCGCGCTGGCGAGCCTCCTCCATGACCGACAGAAGACGCGGCACCACGGGCGTGAAGGGCACGCGCGACGCAGGCTGCCCACACCTGCGCCGCGAGGCGCTCAAGCCTATGCCCCCTGCCCTCGCTGGCCCTTCTTGCCTGGTCTCTTGGCTGAGGGCTTGGGGGGGGCTCTCTCCTCACGAGCATTGCGTCGCTCCTTCGCCAACGCGGCCTCCCGCGAGAGCTCAGCAGCAACATGCGCCTGCAACAGCGGGCACACGCACAGATTCCCCCTCGAGAGCTGGCTCCCGAGGAAGAGGTGCCTGTCATAGGCCTCATCGTCCTGGTCGTCATTGAGCACGTGCCTGTACCTCTCCCCCCGCACCTGCAACGAGCGACACACCACCTCGAACGAGACGAGCGAAGCCACATTAAGCTGGTCGTAGCAAACTCCCTCGTGCAGGATGCGACAGCACTCCTCGTGCTCCACCACCCCTGGGTCCGCGTCCGTCAGCCTGAAAGTGGTCTTGAACAGGATGCGCCGTCCAAGAGGGGCGCCGCCATGCTCGCACATGAAGCGGCACGCCCAGAGGCATGTCCGCGGACCCGATAACCTCCAGTCTGGCCAGGGATACTCCACGAGGCGCAGAACCCCCTCTCTAAATCGATGTGGCGCTGGCCCAGCATGCCGTAGGTGACGGCCAGCACCCTGGGGTCAGGCGAGGGGGGAGGCGCTCCAGCAGCTCCGCCTGCGGGCGCCATCGGGAGAGCAGGGACCCCCGCCACTCCAGGGACAGCAGCCGGCGCGGCCATAGCCGCGGCAGCCCCCGCAGCAGCCGCTCCAACTCCAGGAGCGACGTGTGGCGCAGGGGCCGCCGGCAGTGGCACTGCGAGCGCTCCTGGAACGGGAGGTACCACTGCAGGCCCAGCTCCAGCGGCTGCAGCTCCCCCAGCCGCCACGGGCGCCACCCCAGCCCCAGGCGGGCCTCCAAGGGCGGCGACCAGCGCGTCCACGCCCCCCGCAAGCCCAGCTGCGGGACCCACGCCACCAGCGCCGCCGGCGCCTCCCGCTGCCACGCCTGCGGCGAGGGGGCCTCCAGCGGCACCAGGATCAGGAAGCCCATGCACTCCAGCAGGAACACCCAGCACGTTCCCATCAGCCAGCTCTAGATTCAGCACCGCGGTCGGGGGTCTAGGGAACCCCGCTGCCACAGCTCGATCAACTGCACTCCATACGTCCGCGGCCGATGGGAGCTGCCGAAATCTGTGAACACGTCCACCTGCGAGGCCAGCGGGTGTCCCGCCCTGGCCTGTCAATCTAATCACCTCGGCAACGTCGGGCCCCGGTGCGTTCGCCTCCACGTAGTCGTCACCATCGGGGGTCACGATGTACGACAAAGCGCCCTTCTCACCAAGCGTCAAGCGCTCGTGCCACAGCAGGGGCCCTGGGACGGGATACCTCACTAAATAGAACGAACCTGCCATCAGTGAACCTGTTGATGCCGAAGCTTGCTAGCTCGAGCCTGAGCTGCCGCGAGCTCGCCAAAGTCGACCTCGAAGACAGAGGCAGCCGAGACCGCCTGAGCCCCGCTGTCCAGCCTTAGCCGTTCCCGTGCGATACAAGCGCCGGCGCCTCGCTGCAATCCTCGAGCCAGCTGCAAGACACCTCGGATCACCAGCTTGCCTCCTTCCACCAGCAGCAGCCCCAACAACCCAATGCCGAGCTGCAACGTCCAGGAGGGCGACGACTCGCCTGCCGACGGGCAGGCCGGGCAAGGGGTACACGGCGATGGGCAGCTATGTCCCTCGCAAGCCTCCACCGCAGCTGAGATGCACTCCGCCAACGGCACTAGGCGTCCAGAAGGCTCGCTGACCTCCAGGTGTGAGGAGCCTCCAGCAGCCGAAGGCGGCACCAGCGGCACAGCGACAGGCCCCACAGGCGTGAGCCACCAGCGCGCGAGGCCGATGGCACCGAAGTGTGCGAGGATCGAAAGCCCAAGCCCACGGGCGAGCATGGGCTGGGGGCAGCTGTGCCCCCTCAAGACTTGAGCAAGTACGTCGACGGGACGTCGATGCGGCGATCATGCATCTGCTAACACATCACTTCTGCTTGTTAAAAGCGGCCATATCGGAGGCTGGGGGGTGAGTCCGACGTGAAACGGAGAACCCCCCTACCGGGAAATCCATTTCGGTTTCGGGTTCGTGTCGTGCGTGCCGTGCGTGCGTGCGGGCGAGGCAAAGCTGCGTGGTCGGGCGAGAGGAAATCCTCCTGTGGCTGGGCCGCGGCCGGACCAAATGTGACTCCTCCGGCGGCCGGTGCCGCGCGGTGTCCCACCGGTGTCCCGCGGGTGTCCCGAAATCCTCCTGTGGCTGGGCCGCGGCCGGCCCAAATGTTTCTCCTCCGGCGGCCGGTGCCGCGCGGTGTGCCGACGGTGTCCCGTTGGTGCCCCGTTGTGTCCCGTGGTGTCCCGTGGTGTCCCGTTGAGTGAGATCGATCGTGAGATCGATAGTGAGATCGACACTGAGATCGATGTGGTGCCCCGAGGTGTCCCGTGGTGTCCCGTGGTGTCCCGTTGAGTGAGATCAATAGTGAGATCGATGGTGAGATCGACAGGTGTCTCGTGGTGTCCCGTGGTGTCCCGTTGAGTGAGATCGATAGTGAGATCGATACTGAGATCCATGTGGTGCCCCGAGGTGTCCCGTGGTGTCCCGTGGTGTCCCGCTGAGTGAGATCGATAGTGAGATCGATAGTGAGATCGACAGGTGTCCCGAGGTGCCCCGAGGTGTCCCGTCGTGTCCCGTGGTGTCCCGTTGAGTGAGATAGATAGTGAAATCGATCGTGAGATCGATAGTGAGAACGATGTGGTGTCCCGAGGTGTCCCGTGGTGTCCTATGGTGTCCCGCTGAGTGAGATTGATAGTGAAATCGATAGTGAAACCGATAGTGAGATCGAGAGGTGTCCCGCGGTGTCTCGTGGTGCCCCGAGGTGTCCCGTGGTGTCCCGTGGTGTGCCGCTGAGTGAGATCGATAGTGAGATCGATAGTGAGATCGACAGGTGTCCCGAGGTGCCCAAAGGTGTCCCGTGGTGTCCCGTGGTGTCCCGTGGTGTCCCGTTGAGTGAGATCGATAGTGAGATCGATACTGAGATCCATGTGGTGCCCCGAGGTGTCCCGTGGTGTCCCATGGTGTCCCGCTGAGTGAGATCGACAGTGAGATCGATAGCAAGATCGACAGGTGTCCGGAGGTGTCCCGTGGTGTCCCGTTGAGTGAGATCGATAGTGAGATCGATCGTGAGATCGATAGTGAGATCGATGTGGTGTCCCGAGGTGTCCTGTGGTGTCCCGCTGAGTGAAATCGATAGTGAGATCGATAGTGAAACCGATAATGAAATCGAAAGTTGTCCCGCGGTGTCTCGTGGTGTCCTGTGGTGTCCCGTGGTGTCCCGTGGTGTGCCGCTGAGTGAGATCGATAGTGAGATCGATAGTGAGATCGACAAGTGTCCCGTGGTGTCCCGCGGTGTTCCGTGGTGTCCCGTGGTGTCCCGTTGAGTGAGATCGATAGTGAGATCGATTGAGTAAGATGTTGGTTCCACCCCCTCTCCCCCCCCCCACAACCTCCTTGTCTCCAGCGCGCGCGCACATCGCGCGCGCTCAAGTTCTAGCTAGGCTGGAAGGTCGAACTCTTGGGGATCTCTATATTCCATGACACGTCTTCGCCGGGGATGCCAAGAATCACGACGACGGCCTAAGCGGCTTCCACGACTTCCTAGGGTCCACCCACGACGGCTTAAGACAGGCCTGGTAGGCACTTCGGGGGCCCTTTTAGTCGCCGCGGCTGGACGTACGTAGCTGGAGGAAGAGGGAGGAGAAGGGGTTCCCTGGGGGAGAAGGATCAGGAGGATGAGGAGGAGTTGGAGAGGGTGGACGAGGTCACAAAGGAGGAGGAACTGGAGGAGGAGGTGGAGGAGGAGGAAAGATGATTTGTATGTTGCAAGCGTAGCGAAGCTGCCAGGCGAACTGTAAAAAATAAATGTTTGAATCCCCGTTTTTCTCAAGTGCCCTCGGGGCCTCTCTCGGGGCTCTTTTGGGCGTCTTTAGGGCTTCCTGGGGACCTCTTGAAACCTCCTGGGGGTCTCCTGGGGAGAAGGCCTGGGGTCCTCGGCTCACGCTCCCGATTCTGGGCCGCGGTTGGGGCCCTCTCTTCGGCGCTTTTGAAGCATATTGGGCCGTCTTGGGGCGCTTTTGAAGCCTGTTGAGCCGTCTTTGGGCGATCCTCGGAGCCTCTTGGGGCGTTTTGCAGCGTCGGGAAGCGGAACAGGCAGAAACGCCAAAAGTGTTCAAATGCCTGCGGGAAATACATGCTGCTTGGCCTCATCGAGCTCTGTTGGGAGACCTCCTGGAAGCCTCTTGGGTATCTTGGGGGCCTCTTGGGCCGTCTGGAAGCTGTCGTGGGCGTCTTGGACCGCCCATCCCACCACCGTGCCTGGGTTGTGGGTTAGAGGCCTCTTGGAAGTTCGTTTGGAAGTCGTGGGAGGCCTCCCGGGGGCCTGTTGAAGGCAGTCTTGGAGGCCTCTTGGGGGCCGTTTGGGGTTCAATTGGGGCCTCTTCTGGGGGGGGCCTCTAGGGGGCCTCTAGGGGACCTCCTGGGCTCCCTTGGGGGCCTCTTGGTGCCTCCTGAGGGCCTCTCGGGACGGAAAGCTCGAATTGTCGGCTCGTGTTACCCCTCATGGGCCCCTCTTGGGGCCGTCTTGGGGCCCTCTTGGGCCGTCCTGAGGCACTCTTGGGCCGTCTTGGGACTCTCTTGCGCCGTGCTGGCGCCCTCTTTAGGTGCATCTTCGGCCGTCTTGAGCTGGTTTCTAGGGCCTCGTGGGCTGACACGAAAAACCTTTTCGTGTTTTCGCCTCCTGAGGGTTTCGTGGGAGTCCTTTGAAGGCATCTTGGCCGTCTTGGCCCTCTTGGGCTGACTTCACGCCATGTTGGACCAATATTGGAACGCTCTTTTGCGGTATTGGACTCTCGTTGAGCGCTCTTGGGCATCTTGGCGCCCTCTTGGACGTCTCTGGGGCCCTCTCGTCGCCCCCCTTATCCTCCTTTGACACGTTCTAGCGCCCCCCGACGCGTCTAAAACGGCCGGGCACCGAATCAGTGAACTCCGGGGCCCCCTGGACCCCCTATCCATACATATACATATTCATATTCATATACATATACATATACATATACATATACATATACATATACATATACATATACATATACATATACATATACATATATGTATATGTATATGTATATGTATATATATACATACACACAAACAAATGTATGTTCCCTCCCTCTCTCTCTCTTTCTCCATCACTCTCTCTCTCTCTCTCTATCCCTCTGTCTCTCTCTCCCTCTCTCTCTCGCACAGCACTCCATCTCGAATGATTTTTGATCCCACGAGACCCCTGATCGTCTCTCATGTCTCTGACTGCCGTTCTCCTTCTCCTCATCCTCGTCCCTCGCGCTGCCTCCCCTCCCCCCATCCTCCTCCCCTCCTCTTCCTCCACCTCCTCATCATCATCCTCCGCCTCCTCCTCCTCCGCCTCCTCCTCCTCTTCCCTCCCTCCCTCCCTCCCTCCCTCCCTCCTTCCCCTCCTCCCTCCCTCGCTCCATCTCTCCTCCTCATCCTCGCTTACCTCCTCCCTTCTCCACCTCCTCCGCCTCCTCCTCACCACCACTATCACCCCTCCTCCCCCCCTCCCGGCGGACGCCATCGCCCGCCGTGCAGCGGACGATCGTGCTGAAGGAGCGACGGGAGCCGCTGCCGGCGCCGTGCACGCCGCCACGAGCGGAGCTGGCGCGGCGGCCGCAGCAGCAACGGACGCCCGAGAAGGACGTGGGCGAGATGAGCCGGCGACCATGGCGGCAGCGAGGGGGAAGAGAGGAACGAGCTTCCCGGAATCCGATCTGGCGGCGGTGGCATCTGGCGCGATCGGGCCTGGCGACGCCGAGTTCGACCTGGAGCTCGCGTTCGACATGGTCGGGAATTTGGATGTGCTCACGACGCGCGTGGACGACATCGAGGCGAGGGTGCAGGCCCTCGAGGCGCGGGCGGCGGCGTCGCAACCGGTTGCGTTTTGCCCGCAGTGGTGCCCGGTGCTGGTGCCGACAGCGGCCGTGGAGGCGGCGATCGACCACATCATCGAGGCCAAGCTGGGGCGGCTTGCAGCGGACGGCAACCCAGGCGCCTTGCGGCTGACGGCGCCAGGGCCAGGGGCGGCAGTCGTCCTCGGAGCGGGGGCGGAGGCGCCACCGGGCCAGGCGGCGGAAGTCAGCGGAGGCGCGGGAGCGGCGGAGTTGCCCGCCGTGCAGGAGAGGGAGGCGAGCGTCGTAACGGCGGGCGCCGTCCACGAGCAGGCTGTTCAGAAGTTCTGGCAGGCTACCGCGACGCCAGGCTCGAGGGCATGCTGGGAGGGGGTGCCGAGCCCCCGGTGGTGCGCGCGATGCTGGTTGCCCTAGAGACCGGCTTAACGCGTGCGAGAAGGAGGTGGAAGATCACGGCGAGATGGTCGAAGCCATCCGGGTGACCGTGAAGGTCCTGGACCACAAGCTGCGGAAGCTCGACGGGAAGCTCGCCGATGCTGATGGGCGCCGGGAGGCCGACAAGATCGAGGCTCTCGCGAAGGTGGAGGCGATCTTCAAGTCCACCTCGGCGGCACCGAGGCGTCCAGGCAGCGCAAGCGCGGCCTCGGATGCTCCCGGCAGCGGACATCATGAGTGATGTGGGGGACTGCTGGGCTGTGCGGCCAACAGTTTTGACCCGGAGTGGGACGAGTAGCCTGGCCCGGCTGCGCTGCAGCGGGGCCTGCCCGACGCGCACGGGCGACCAGAGCGAGCTGGGGGGGCGCGGCGCCCCTCTCCTCGTCTTTCCCCCCTCAGCCTCTGGCCGCGCTGGGAGAGACTGCTTTCGAGCCGACGGCGCCTCTCCCCCGCTATTCCTCCCTCCTCCTCCTCCTCCTCCTCCTCCTCCTCCTCCTCCTCCTCCTCCTCCTCCTTCACCTCGTCCTCCGCCTCCTCGTCGTCGTCCTCCTCCGCCTACTCACCTCTTCTCCCTGTACTCCTCCGCCTCCTCACCACCACCATCCCCTTTCCTCCCTGCCACCCGTCATCCTCCGCCATTCCTGTGACGATGGTTATGGTGATGATTACGCCCACGAGCACGAGTAAGATGGGGCAACATTGAGTTGTTGATTGCGGGGAGGGAGCGCAGGGAGATAGCATGAAGGTCAGAGAAATGAGGGATAAGATGAGAAACGAAGTCGAATGATCGTTGCACATAGGCGCCCTCGGAACGGATGAATGAGATAATGGAGACAACGAAATCACAGATAAAGCAGGACAAATCAGAGAGAGAGAGAGATTGACAACCTCGATGCTCTACGCGTCTTCTTTCATGATGAATTATAGTACGTCCTTATTGGTTTGTATGATCAATTATGCTTCTTACTTCCCGATGGGGCTCTTCTGCGAAACCTTCTGTGCGCAACCCGAATCCTTACCATCTCCCACCCTGCTCCCTCCCTCCCTCCCTCCCTCCCTCCCTGCGGGCCTCCCCCGCCTCCGGGGCCAGGATTACTTTTGCTGCTGGGCTCTCCAGGATGGAGCCGGACGCGCCCGGCCATGCTGTGGCCACGAGGCGGAGGACGAGGAAGAGGACGAGGACGAGGGAGGGGGGGGGGGAAGGGCAGAATGGAGAGGGCAAGGGCGGGGAGGAGGGCGGGACGGGAAGAGGAGGAGGAGGAGGATGAGGAGGAGGAGCAGGAGGAAGAGGAGATGTAGGGGGAAGAGGAGGAGGACGGTATGAGGAGGAGGAGGAGGAGGAGGACGGTATGAGGAGAAGGAGGAGGAGGAGGGCCAGGAGGAGGGCCAGGAGGAGGAGGATGATCGATCCTCGACTCACAGCCCCTCGAGAAGCCTTTCGAATCTCTCGGTCTGAGCGGGACGGGAAGTGGAATGTAAAGTCTTCGCAGCACTGGGAGCGGGGCGCGCAATGCAAAATAAAACAGCTTCACAGAGATCGCAACTGTCCTGGGATCGCTCATAGCGCTGCCGCTGCTCAAGAAAATCAATCACACGTCCGATGTCTTCCCAGCCCTTGCTGATCCTGACCCGTACACTTCCTATGCACCCTCCTATGCAGCTGCGTCGACCTGGCGCCAAAACGGAAGCAGGAGGGGACAGGGAAAGGGGAGGGGGCGGCACGGTGAGGGGGGGGAGAGGGGGGAAGAGCAGGTCTACCTTCGCCTCCTCCACCTTCCTCCTCGTGTTCCTCCTCTCCTTTTCCTCCCATCTCCTCCTCTTACTCATTCTCGTCCTGCTCGTCCTCCGCGTCCCCCCTCCCCTACCACTTATCCTCCTCCTGCTCCTCCTCATCATCCTAGCCATTTGGGCTCTGGTGAGGTGCCAGAGAGTGCTGCACTTCACAAAGCGGCGGCCATCTGCGTGCCATGTGGGCTGCTCGGCTTCGGGCTCGGCAGGGAGCCTCGGGCAGTTCTGGGCGGGCTTCGGCGAGGCGGCGAAGCGGATCCTCTACGACGACGGCTTCAGAGCTGCCCAGATGCTGGCAGATGGGCTCCTGCCAGACATGTCGGCGCACAGGAAGGGCAAGACGGTCGCCGACACGGCGCTGGAGGCGATCGTCTTCATTGGCAGGATGAGGACGCATTCTGCTTCTGAAAGGGCGGCGCCTTCAAGTTCGATGGCACGGGAGGCGGCGTCGGATGTAGCGAAAGAGACCTACGCCACTACGTCCAGGCAGGGAGTGACACCGCCGCGCAGAGTGGAGGTCAGGAAGGGCAAGTAGCAGGTCGTCCCAAAGCCGCTGTTGTCCCCCGCGGAGATCTGGCTGCGCGGTTCGATCAAGGACAAAATCCCTGTGGAGGTGGTCCCCAAGTGGCAGTGCGTGGCCAAGAGCTGCCAATACGTGAACTTCGGCCTCAGGGCGGCCTGCCTCGAGTGCTCAAGAGCTCCTCCACACTTCATCATGCTGAAGCAGGGGGGGGTGCGCGATGATGGAAGGCCAGACGAGGGACGCCAGCAAGGACGTCAACCAGGACCAGGTCAGCGGGCGGGCCACAGACGGGGAACAGCAATGACACTGCGGACTTGAAGGAGCACCTGGCCAAGAAGCACTCGCCCAATCGTTCGCCCAGCCTGGACAAGAACGTCCGCGTGAGAAAGAAGCGGTGCCGAAGCTTTTCAGATGCGGCCACAAGCTTCCCCAGGAAGAAGAGGTGGTCCAGAAAGGTAGGGGCTTTGAGGACGAGGCTGGCGCAGAGGAGTTCTACATGGGTGACCCTCCTGATGATGACGATCCTGCTGCGGAAGTGGAATACACCAAGGACCTCAAGGACTTCGCGCTCATGGCGTGGAAGCGCCTGCGCGAAAGCGGAGGAAAGAACAAAGGCTCGGACTCGGACTTGGACACGGACATCCAAAATAATAAGGACTATTCGGCGGACGACGTGCAGAGGACAGGGCGACCACAGGATTCAGCCAATCCCTGCGGTTCGAAGCCATCGTTTGTCCAGGACGCGGAGGACGAGCAGGCCGTCGACAAGGAGGAGCGGTATGACGTGCAGCAGGACGTCGGTCTGGAGAGAGCCCATGACGGCCACGACACCGTTGTTCCCGCTGCGAGCCGTGAGGCAGGACCGAGGGGGGCAACGTGTATGCCCACAATGGAGGACGCGCACTGTGAGCGGCCTCCCTGACTGAAGCAAAAACAACGTACAACGATGTGCGTCGGACGCGGCAGGAAACTGGCACACCCACAGGGCAATACTGCCCGTGGATACAACACCACAGACAGCACGAGACGAGATGAGGGGCATGAAGAAAAGTGAAGTCCTGCCTGGCACCGCCGCGGCAGGGCTACCCCTTAAGGCAAGGGCAAGGGCAAGCTCAAAGGTAAGGCCAGGAACAATGGCAAGAAGCACGACGGCAGCGACTTCACCGTGCTGGGCAAAATGTACAGCTCCGCGGACGACGTCCCTAGGAACGGCCTCCTCGCGGAGGTCGCGATGCGGTTCGGGGTCCGCCGTCGTTGACCAGGTGCGGCCCTCCCTGAAGGCCTGAGGGGTGTGGGCCGTGGCGGCGTTTCCTGGGCGTCCCTGGTGCTCGGCGTCGCCGACGCTGGTTCGCCCCGCTGTTGGGGCCGTGGCCCCGCGCTCCACCTGGGGCTAGTCGCCCCCGCTGGGCGCTGCCCGGCAGACATGCTGTGGCTGGGCCCGTCGGGGCGCGGCCTCCGCCGCCACGGCGCGGGCTGGGGCGGCGCGGCCTGCCCGCCGACGCCCAACGACATGGGCCGCATCATCAGGACACTCAGGACCCTCCTCCTCCTCCTCCTCCTCCCCTCCTCCTCCTCCTCCTCCTCCTCCTCCTCTCATCATCATCATCATCATCATCATCATCATCATCATCATCATCATCATCATCATCATCATCATCATCATCATCATCATCATCATCATCATCATCATCATCATCATCATCATCATCATCATCATCATCATCATCGTCATCGTCATCGTCATCATCATCATCATCATCATCAATCATCATCATCATCATCAGCATCATCATCATCATCATCATCATCATCATCATCATCATCATCATCATATCATCATCATCATCATCATCATTCCATCTCGTCGTCGTCATCATCATCATCTCATCATCATCATCACATCAGCATCATCATCATCACCATCATCACCATCATCACCAT
This sequence comes from Prorocentrum cordatum, assembly GCA_963575745.1. Lineage (NCBI taxonomy): Eukaryota > Dinophyceae > Prorocentrales > Prorocentraceae > Prorocentrum > Prorocentrum cordatum. The sequence goes on from CAUYUJ010019095.1 coordinate 178,151, forward strand.
CATCATCATCATCATCATCATCATCATCATCATCATCATCATCATCATCATCATCATCATCATCATCATCATCATCCTGTTCCTCCTCCTCCTCCTCGTTCTCCTCCTCCTCCTCCTCCTCCTCCTCCTCCTCCGCCTCCTCCTCCTCCTTCTCATCCTCCTCCGCCTCCTCATCCGCCGCCCCCTCCTCGTCCTCGTACTCGTACTCCTCGTACTCCTCGTACTCCTCATCCTCCTCCTCCTCCTCCTCCTCCTCCTCCTCCTCCTCCTCCTCCTCCTCCCGCCTCCTCCGCCCCTCCTCCTCCTCCGCCTCCTCTCCTCCTCCTCCGCATCCTCCTCCTCCTCCGCCGCCTGTCGCCTCCTCCTCCTCCTCCTCCTCCTCCTCCTCCTCCTCCTCCTCCTCCTCCTCCTGCTCCTCTCCCTCCTCTTGTTCATCCTCCTCCACCTCACCCTTCTGCCTCCTCCTCGTCAGCATGCTCATCATCAGTATCATCATCAGCGCCATCATCAGCACCATCATCAGCACCATCATCATCATCATCATCATCATCATCATCATCATCATCATCATCATCATCATCATCATCATCATCATCGTCATCATCAGCTTCATCATCATCATCGTCATCATCATCATCATCATCAACAGCATCACCATCATCATCATCAGCATCATCATCATCAGCATCAGCATCAGCATCATCATCATCATCAACACCACCAATAATATCATCACCATCATCATCATCACCACCACCACCACCACCACCACCCCCCCCCACCACCATCACCATCATCATCATCAGCAGCATCATCATTATCATTGTCATCATCATCATCATCACCATCATCGTCATCATCATCATCAGAATCATCAGAATCATCATCAGAATCATCAATCTCATCCTCATCATCATCATCATCATCATCATCATCATCGTCGTCATCATCATCATCAGCATCATCATGATCATCTTCATCATCATCAGCATCATCAACACCATCAGCATCATCATCGTCACAAGCATCGTCACCAATGTGATCGTCATCGTCGGCATCAACAGCATCATCATCATCAGCATCAGCATCATCCTCATCATCATCATCATCATCATCATCAGCATCATCATCATCAACAGCATCATCATCGTCGTCATCATCACCATCAGCATTAGCATCATCAGCATCATCAGTATCATCATCGTCGACATCGTCGGCAGCATCGTCATCATCATAATCAGGGTCATCGCCATGGTCATCATCAGCACCATTTGCACCATCAGCATCATCATCGTCATCATCGTCAACATCACCAGTATCATCATCAGCCGCAGCATCATCATCATCATCATCAGCAGCAGCAACAGTATCATAACAATCGCCATAACCATCATCTTCATCAGCATCATCATCTTCATCGTGGTCACCACCAGTATCATCAGCATCACCGTCACCATCACCACCATCGTCGAAACTATCAGAATCGCAGTATCATAAACATCATCAGCATCATCATCAGCATCATCAGTATCAGCAGCATCATCATCATTATCATCATCTGCATCATCACCATCGTCATCATCGGCACCATCAACACCATCAGCAGCAGCATCATCATCGTCACCATTGGCATTGTCATCGTCGGCATCATCATCATCATCATCAGCATCATCATCATCATCATCGTCATCATCATCATCATCATCACCATCAGCATCGTCGTCATCATCACCATCAGCATTAGCATCATCAGCATCATCAGTATCATCATCGTCACCATCGTCGGCAGCATCGTCATCATCATAATCAGGGTCATCGCCATCGTCATCATCAGCAGCACCATCAGCACCATCAGCATCATCATCGTCATCATCGTCAACATCACCATTATCATCATCAGCGGCAGCATCATCATCAGCAGCATCATGATGATCATCATCAGCAGCAGCAAAAACTCATCATCATCATACGAATAATAATGAAAATAATAATAATACTAATAATCATCATCAGCATCATCATCACCATTATCATCATCAGTAGCAGCATTATCATCACCATCATGATCATCATCCTCCTCGTCGGTATTAACATATTTGGTAATGATAACAAGCATCATCATAATAGTAAGAAAAATCAGAATCAACATCATCATCATCATCACCACCACCATCATCATCGTCATCGTCATCACCATCAACATCATCAGCAGCAGCATCATCATCATCATCGTCATCGTCATCACCATCTGTTGCCATCGGCCTCCTCTTTCACACCCTGTAGTGTGTGCGCGCACAGTTGCCATCATTCGTCTGTGGGTGGGTGGCAGGGCACGCACAGCTCCTTGGAGGGAGACCCAATGGGTAACAGCGTGAACGAGACAGGTCTGCATGACGAGCCGGAGAATCCGCCGGAGAATCGCAGGAGCGGGACCAGGAGCATGAGCAGAAGCACCATCAACATCAGGGCCGGGAGCAGGAGCAAGGGCGGAAGCTGCAAAATCAGGATGAAGGGCCCAGGGACACACAAATGAATACACACAAATCCCAGGATTCCCTATATTCTCCTATATATATAGGATTTTCGTCATCCCACCCACTACCCATATTTTCCCGTATTCTCTGGGGGATCGACGATTAATTGTGTCTGTGTTTTTTCCTCCTGACAGGAGTTGAAGGCACGACGGCAAAGGGAGGTTGGAGGAAGGGCTGGCGGCCCGCTCCCGCGCGGAGCCTCCACCGACTGGTCTCCAGGTCGTAGACGAGGACGCTGTCAGCGCGGGGGGAGGAGGCGTGGCACCAGCAAGCGGCGGCGAAACCGACCAGCGAGAGCCCTCGACGACGACAACGACGACGACGACGACGACGAGGACGAGGACGACGACGACGACGACGACGACGGCAGCAGCACCGACGACGACGACGACGACGACGACGACAACATCGACGACGACTACGACGACGACGACGACGACGACGACGACGACGACGACGACGACGACGACGGCGCCGAATGCGGCGGCGCCAGCGGCGACGGCAGCGGCGACGGCAGCGGCGGCAACGGCGGCGGCGGCGACGAGGGAAGAAAGAGCCGAAAAAAGAAGATGGCGAATCCCTTCCACCCCCCGCCACCCCCCGCCCCGGTCCCTCCGTACGAGGACGGGGCCGACGCACCGTACCGTGTCTGGACTTCCTTCAGGCGCCACTCCAGCGCGGTGCGGTGCATAATTTGTCGGATCTGATGGGCCGAAAACTATGCACCGTGCCGATCTGATGGGTCGAGGATCCACGACGCCTTGGTAGTCGCCAGCGAAGTACGGTGCACACAAACCCGGGTCAATGCGAGGTCAGGCCTTGCAGAATCCTGCAAGGTCATGCACCCAAACCCGGGTCAACGCGAAAGATCCTGCAAGATCCTGCACCCCAACCCGGGTCAATGCGACCCTGGCCTTGCAGGATCCTGCAAGATCGGGCGCTCTGGCTGACCCCCGTTTGCACTGACCCCCGTCTCCTGAGCCCCGACCGCCCCCCGCCCCCCCCCGCCCCAGCCCCTCTGCCGCTCCCCCCGCTCCGCCTGGACGCCCCCCTCTTGAGCCAAGATGGCTACGGCGGAGGAGGAGGAGGAGGAAAGGGAGGAGGAGGAGGGGGAGGAGGGGGAGGGGGAGGAGGGGGAGGAGGGGGAGGAGGAGGAGGAGGAGGAGGAGGAGGAGGAGGGAGAGAGCCGCGGCAGGCACGGGGGCGCCAGCCTGTCGAACTGCCGGGCGGTCTCCTGCTCGTCGTCCCAGTCCTGCCCCCGCTGCGCCGGGCGTCCCCGCCCCCCGCTGCGGGAGGCGGGCGCGGCAGCAGCGGGCAGGCAACGAGGAGGAACAAAAGGACGAGGAGGAGGAGGAGGAGGAGGAGGAGGAGGAGGGGGAGGAGGAGGGGGAGGAGGAGGAGGAGGAGGAGGAGGAGGCGAAAGAGGAGGAAAAGGATGGGGAGGAGGAGGAGGAGGAGGAGGAGGAGGAGGAGGATTGCAGTGTAGCGACGATGCCCTAAGGGTCTGCATAACCCTTTTGAATCGGATGGGGCACGTAGGACCGTGACAGGGGGGTCAGCACATGTGGGTCAGACGTCCACTCATGAGGGGACGACGAACGATGGACCCAAGCATGATGTGTGACCACAATGTGTGTGTAAATGTGAGCCCCATGTTGTATCCAGAATGCACCAAACCGACATCAAGCATAAATGTGCGTTGCCAGGGGGGGCACGGTTTGTCTGCCCCACGGAGGGTGCAAACATCGCTCGGTCTTCAAGTGACCGGAAAACGTTTCCCGCACTTCGGTCCTCATGAATGCCAGCGGCGCTTGTGCGGAAGATGTCCGAGGCATAGGTGGCCACATCCCAAGGGTGACACCGGCGGGTCGGTGTTGAGGATCTCTGTGGCAACCTGAATGGTCGCGTTCTGGGTCCCTGGATGGGTCCAACCCAAGTGTGAGAATCAGGGAGATGTGCAGTGCAGGACGGCCGGCCTCATCGCCTGGCTTGTGTTCTTGAGGCAACAGCCTGGCGACGAAGGCGAAATCGCAGAATCTGCGGATGCACGATGTCCGGGACTGCCGCCAGCGAGTGTCCAATAGAAGACGAACCTTAGCAATTCGCGGCTCGACGCGAGAATGTGCAGGACCGCCAGCCTTGCCGCCGGGCGACGTCCTTGAGGCATCTGCCTCGCGACATACAGGGGCAAGCGGGCACTGCCGCCAGACAGCGTCCAACAGGAGACGAACCTTGATGGCGGTTCGACGTGAGTGTGCACGACCGCCGGCCATGCCGACGGGCAACGTCCTTGAGGCATTTGACTCGCGACGGGGGCAAGCGGGTAGGATCTGCTGATGCATGCAAGCAGGCACTGCCGTCTGGCAGCGCCCAACGGAGACGACGATGAGTACCAGGGCATCGTGAGCGTGCAGGGCCGCTGGCCTTGCCGCCGGGCTTGAGAGACATGAGAAAGTGCAGGACCGCCGGCCTTGCCGCTTGGCAGTGTCCTTGAGGCAACAGCCTCGGATGGATGTGGGCGTGCATCATATGCGGACGCACGATGGCTGCCATTGCCGCCAGCCTTCTTCCAAAAGGAGACGACCCTTGGAAGCGCCTCGGCGCGGGAAGGTTCAGGACCGCCGGACTTCTCGCCATGCTGTTTTCTTGGACGCACGGAATCTCGTCCTTGAGGCAACACCCTCGCGACGGGGGTTGGCGTGCATAGTCTGTGGGCACACGATAGCTCGCACTGCCGCCAGCCAACGTCTCAAAATAGACTAACCTTGGCAAGGGTCCGACGTGAGCTCGCGCAGGACCGCCAGCCTCGCCGCCGGGCAACGTCCTTGAGGCGTCGGCCTCGCGACGGGGGCAGGCGTGCACACTCAGCAGTTGCACGCAAACTGGCGTCGCCGCCAGGCAATGCCCACAGGAGACGGTGTGCGAGGACCACCGTGCCCAATTCCAGGCATCATGCAAGTAGAACAAAACTAGGTGACCACGAACATGATCAGGATGTTGCTCAATAGTTGAATATCCTCCGAACGAAGCCATGTTTCGACGTATGGCTCGCTGTCAGGCATCTTGGGACTCGGTCCAATCCACAGACGAAAGCCATCTTGCCATGTGGAGCAGTCGTGGTAATATTAGAGCTCTTGATGATGCGCGAAGGTCGTGAAAAATTGCACTAATCGCATCGAAACCGCACGGTGGGCGCACCGTGCTCACTAAGATCTAAGCCAGCACCCCCTAGTTCAATCCGAACCAAAGCACTGGCCCGGTTGCGCGGTATAGCGACGGCGCCCCACTGCCAACGCCGGGAAGTTGTAATGGTGAGGGGACGAGGGCACGGCTACCCCCTTGGGTCTGATTACCCGTCGACCAAGCCATATGTTTGCCAAGAAACGGTATACCAGACGCAAGGTCAGTTGCGCCGTAAGCGTTGTCCTCATCGTGCCTGTGGGTGAGTTGGGTGAATCACTATGAAATGTGCAGAACAGCCACAACCAAAGGCTGCTCATGGAGTGTGAGGGAAACGCGAACGCGCGTACCCATCGCACTCTGCGCGTCTTCCGTGTATCGTGAGCTGGGATGGTTCCCAGCTCCCCTTCTAACTGGAATTGCGGGGGCTGGCTGGCCGTAACAAGAAAGCACGGCGGCCATGCGGAACCTCTTCTTACCATTGCAGATGCATGCGCCCCGGAGCTGCGAGCCCAGACAGCAGCGAGGCATCTGATTCGAGTGAGAAGTGGGACGGAAGAGCAGGAGGAGCGGGAGCAGGAGGACGGGCAAGAGAAGGCAGGAACACAGGGACGAGGAACAGGATGAGGACCAGCAGCAGCAGGAGCAGCAGCAGAAACAGCAGCAGGAGCAGCAGGAGCAGCAGCAGCAGCAGGAGCAGCAGCAGCAGCAGCAGGAGCAGCAGGACGCGAAGCAGGCAAGCGTCTGAGCGATCGGCCGCGCCCCTTTCGCGACCCCTCCTGAGCCCCGACTGGCGGTCCTGGCGACAGCTCTTCCAGCATCCCCTGCATCTGCCTCTCCGTCTCTGGGGGGCTGGGGAGGGGGGGGGGAACTGGCGGTCCTCCTCGCCGTTCTCGCCGCCCACGACGACCACGCAGGGCCTGCTGAGATGGCGCGGTTCGCCAGCGCGACAGGCAAGGCGGGCGCCGAGTCGTCCGCCCTCCCCCGCTCAATCCTCCCCGCCCTGGCCACATCCTCCTCCTCTGCTCCTCGTCCTCCTCCTCCACCTCCTCTTCCTCTTCATATTCCTCCTCCTCCTCCTCCTATTCCTCCTCTTCCTCTTAGTATTACCGGTATGCGTATTATTGTTACTGATGTCCGCATCCGTACTAACATTAGAATTACTGCTAAGATGATTAGTGATACCATTACGTTTCATGATATTCATATTAATGATCATTGGCACTATGCTCCTTCGTATGGTTAGTCTTATTATGTGTCGTATTACTCGTATGCATGACATTCGGCATAGTACGATGTATCGTGTTCGTGTTCTTGTTAGCCTTAGTACTATGTTTCGTCGTCTTACAATTAGTGGTTACTATTATTACTGTTGCGAGTAGTCCCATGTTTCGTATATCGTCGTACTCGTCGCAACTGGATTAATACCCTTGGTATTAATAGTATTCATAGTATTGAACGTAATTGATATTATTCACAAGGGTAACGCTACTATGGTTGTTCGTATCATCCATGCGACGCTCACTCGTCATATAAACTATAGTGTTATTAACGGTAACCGCGTGATTAGAAATAGGATTAGTACGAGTATGTCCCTCGCGTCCGTATTATCATTGGGCGTATTGGTAATAGTATTGGCATTACCTTTACTACTGGTATGAGTACCCGTGCTAGTATTATTGTTATTCGTAATAGAAGTAGTAATAGTAGCATAAGTACGCTTAGCATCCGTAGTATTATTTCCCAACTTAACACTACGAATCGCATGCTGAATGTTATTGCCAATATTAATATTAGTCGTGTTAGGTGTCGTGTTATTCTCGTACTAGTAGTTGTGCAATCATTCTTCTCCGTCAGAGAAGTAACATTGTCGTTATTACTCGTATTACGCATGTTCAGCGTGTTAGTAATAGCGTTATTCGTGCGAGAATAAGTAGTATCAATAATAGTGTTGATAAATTGTTTTACCAGTTTCATTAGTCGTACTGGTAGTCGTACGATTGGTTGTGGCAGTCTTCCTCGTAATGGTATTAGTACGCGTAACATTCGTAATATAATTCGTGATTTGATATGTTCATTATTGTGGTATGATAACTAGCAGTGACATTCGCATTACTATGCTTATCATTAATACTACCATATCGCTACTATTATCCGGGTGAGGGGCCGAACGGTCATTCAGTGTCCATGGGTGCATGGCTGAAGTGAGAACCCGTGATGAGGAATATGTGTGTTGCGTTGTTGTTGTTGGTGTTGTTGTTTGTGTTATTGTTGGTGGTGTTGGTGTTGATGTTGTTGTTTGTTGTCGTCCCCCCCACAACCCACCCGCGACCCACCCCGCGACCCACCCCGCGACCCACCTCACGACCCACCCGCGACCCAACCCGCGACCCGCCCTGCGAACCATCCGCGACCCACCCGCGACCCAACCCGCGACCCACTTGCGACTGACCCGCGACCCACCCCGCGACCCACCCACGACCTACCCGCGACCCACCCCGCGACCCTCCCGCGACCCAACCCGCGATCCATCCGCGACCCACCCGCGACCCAACACGCGACCCGCCCCGCGACCCACCCACTACCCACCCCGTGGCCCACCCGCGACCCATCCGCGACCGATCCAAATTGGTTTGAAAAAAATCGGCGCCTGCGGCGGGCTCGTTGCATAATTTCTTAAACTTTGGCACCTGCGGCGAGCTTCTCCAGTCTAGCAGACTGCCGACGTCCCCAACGCCCCCTCACTCTTATCCGCATTTGCGGGGTGCTACGTCAGAGTGAGGGAGCCGAACGGTCATTCATTGTCCCTGGGTGCATGGCTGAAGAGGGAATCCGTGGTGAGAATTCTGTTTGTTGTTGTCGTTGTTGTTGTTGTCGTCGTCCTCCCTGCGACCCGCCCGCGACCCACCCGCGACCCACCCCGCGACCCACCCCGCGACCCACCCCGCGACCCACCCCGCGACCCACCCGCGACCCACCCGTGACCATCTCCGTGACCCGCCCGCGGCCCACCCCGCGACCCACCCCGCGAACCACCCCGCGAACCACCCCGCGACCCACCCCGCGACCCTCCTGCGACCCAACCCCCGACCCGCCCCGCGAACCACCCGCGACCCACCCCGCGACCCACCCGCGCCCCACGACCGCGACCCACTTGCGACCCACCCGCGACCCACCCTGCGACCCACCCGCGACCCACCCGCGACCCACCCCCGCGACCCTCCGCGACCCAACCCGCGACCCACCCCGCGACCCACCCCCGCGACCGCAGCCGCGACCCACCCGCGACCCCACTCCCGGAGACCCCAACCCATCGGTGGCGAACCCAACCGCGACCCGTCCACGACCCACCCGCGACCCGGCCCGCGACCCACCCGCAACCCACCCGCGACCCAACCCGCGATGCACCCACATTGCTTTAACGAAAAAATCGGCGCCTGCGGCGGGCTCACTCCCTGATTTGTAAAAGTTAGGCGCCTGCGGCGGGCTTCTTCATATCCTCGCAGACTGACGACGTCCTCCTCGCCCCCTTACTCTTATCCGCAACAGCGGGGTGCTACGCTATTATTACTCATCCGTTTACTCTTGTTTGTCCTCCTCTTCCTCCTTCTCCTCCTCCTCCTCCTCCTCCTCCTCCTCGTCCTCCTGCTCCACCGCCTCCTCCTCCTCCTCCTCATCCTCATCCTCATCATCCCCCCCCTCCTCCACCAACGCCTCCATTTCCTCCTCGTCCTCCTCCTCCTCCTCCTCCTCCTCCGCCTCCTCCTCCTCCTCCTCCTCCTCATCCTCCTCCTC
>CAUYUJ010019096.1:0-65000 GCA_963575745.1 Prorocentrum cordatum
GGCTAAGTTGTCACAGTGGAGCGCGCAAATTGTAGGAATTCTCGAGGAACAGGACTAGTGCACCGAGGGGGCCCAAGCGTAAGGATATTGGAGCTGCTTGCTTCAACGGTTCCCGTTGGGATTCATGCTGATCTTTTTTGATGGAGGGTTCGGAAGGGGTCAATATCGCTTGCGCGCATGAGCTGGAACTTGATGCTGAGAACCTCTCGCAGGCGCAGTCCTGGGCTCGTTGCAATGGATGGCCAGCCTTTTATCGCGTCATGCCGCAGGCTATTGACTGGCACGCCGAGTTCGGGCGCATGGGGTCTTCGCGCGCCCACACCTTCCCGCCACCGTTGTTGAAGGGCCCGATTGCAGACCATCTCATGAAGCCACGCCAGCCCGGGCAGTTGTCATGCGCGTGGACGTCGGACTCACTGGGGGGCCCGTTGGTGGGATCAGCGCACATGGAGTGTGAGCGCAGCGTTTCATCCCTCTCTGCCAACTACAGGCGCTACCTCACGCTTGCCCAGTGCCTCATGTGCAAGAGCAAGCCGTACATCATTGCAGGCGGGACTGGGACATCGCGCCCCATGGCGATCTGTGGCTGGGCTTACCTGAGATACTCCTTGGGCCTCTGCCTTATACCGAGGAAGAGGGCGTCTGCCGTGTGGCGAAGGGCAGCTACAACACCGTTGATTGCTACGTGGCCCCGCCTGGTATTGACACTGCCTGCAGCGCACGTACCGCAGCGCCTGCTTGGCCTTCGCGGCCTCGCGAGCCTGTCATCGCAGACATCTCGATCAAACCGAAGACCACGCAGATCCTCTCCATCAGGGCACCGAGGTGCTCTCTCAAGGCCCCCCCCGCCATTGAGGGCTGCAACCCCGCACGGAGGCCGATCGACGCGCCAGCCTGCCGCGCGACGGTCGATAAGGATGCTCAGGGAGGGCCTCCGAGGACAACGGAAGAAGCTGCAGGGCGCACGGGTGCTCTGCGCGGTCAGTTCACCAAGCGCGCCGAAAGCGAGCTCATTAGCATCTACCAGGTTGGCGACCCAGATGCGAACTGCGGACGCGCAGATGGGGCTGCGCATGCATAGGGGGCCGATAGGGGGCCCATGGCGGGGCGTCGCCCTGACGGAGGCAGCGGGCACCGTGACCTTCGCGCAGTGGGGCAGGCGGTTCTTGACCTGGTAGCTGACTTCCATGGCGAGAGGCGCGACATTCCCGCGGCAGCTGGCGGGCGGCGCGATGGGCACAGCGAAAGGGGCAGTCGGCAAGGTCAAGTGGCAGGATCAGTCAGCGCCCATCGAGCTCTGCAGCCTCAGCATCGGCAGGGAGCGCGAGCAGGTCAAAGGGCGCGCGCACAGGCCCTTGGAAGCCCCCCCCCCCCCCGCCCACCCACGCGCGCGCGCGCAGGCGCGTCGCCTGGGGGGCTCGGGCAGGCGGCCCCCTTCTCCTCCGCCCTCGCAGCCCCAGCGGGGGGGAGGGGGGCTGCGACAGGGTCGAGCTGGAGCGGCAGCAGCGGTGGCCACGGGCAGACGCTGATCCACGAGGGCTTAGGGCACCTGGTCATGACGCTGCTGAAGCTCTGTCTGGGACGCAAGCCCCTGCCCCCCCACCCCACGCCGGGGCAGGGCTAGGTCGCCGCGCGTTTTGCTGCGGGAGAGCCAGCCTGCCGAATTCTAAGGCAGAGAGCCATGCGAGCCCAGCGCGCAAGTCCCTGCCCCCCCCCCCCCCCCCAAAGAGGGGGCAAGGCTCAGTCGCTTCACTTTTTGCGGATGACATCCCAGCCTGCAGCACCTCAACGCAGTGAGCCTGGACGTCTGCGACGCGACGTGGGCGGCAGCATCCAGGAGGTTGTCGAGGTGCCCGCGGGCCCCCCGAGCCCTTGCATAAGGGGCGCCGACGGAGCGAGGGGCGGGACACGTGCCGCCACAGGCGGGGTAGCGCGGGCGGGGCTCGACATCCTCGAGGGGCGGCGTAATTGACAGGGCAGGGCGAATCGGTGTATTTTTGTGAGCACCTCAGGACCCCGCCCCCAAGCTAGGGGCATCCACGCGACCGCCCCATGTGGAGGGGCTGCAGACGTCGACGGTGACGAGGGCTCGGCGTTTGACAATGGCGACCACACACGCAGTGGCGTAGAACGGTGCTCAAGGGAGCTGTCGGCCCAGGAGTGATAGAGCACCTTGTCCAAATGAAGATGCAGATGCAGAAGGGCGCGATGGCGAGAGGAGCTCAGGGGGCGTTCTTTTGCACGTGTACCTGTCATCAAGGCGAAGGGTGCGATGGACACCACCTGGCCAGACTGCTGCGACCAGGATACAGGCAGGACGTCCATACCTCTACGGGGAAGATGTACTTCGAGGGCGCCCGGGGCATGCTACACTTCGCCTGCGCGCAGCAGCCGATGCACCGCACCACGCGCCTGCAGGCCTTCGCTGACGCTCTCCTGACTTACGCCGACGCTTTGGACAGGCCAGCTGGATTTCATCAAGTCGGCAAATTCAAAGCATGGGCGCGAGATGCAGTGGTCACAGGCCCGGCGCAGGTGCACTCGACCACCGGGGTCCAGCCGCATGCCCATGCAAAGATCAGAGCGGGCCAATTCGCCACATCGCACCCGCAGACTATTGCACATAACCAAATGGACAGCTGGCGCAATATCTGCGAGGGGATGCGAAGGCCCGATAATGCAATGCCACGGCCCCTGGCAGGACAAGAGGATGTAGGGCTTGCGCAGGCCATCGGCCACAGTCCTCCAGCGGCGCTACCAGTACCCATGCTGGGACAGGTATGACGGGCTGCTACCAAATTCAAGTGGCGCGCTGGACTGGGCGCGGATGCTCTACCACCTCGAGCCTTCTCTCCCATTTCGGGCAAAGCTTTGGCGATGCTCATCTACATCTACTGGGCGGCAGAAACATGGATCTGATGGCCGGCTGCTGTACTCAATGTACACATAATGCTGCTAGCAAAACCACAAGGAAGGTTTCGACCAAGAGCCGTTTTGCCATCGATGTACAGGCTGTACGCTAGAATGCGGCTCGATCAAGTTAGGCAGCGACTATCGTGCAATACCCGAGCATATTTTGCACTTGGCGCCAACAAGTGCACTCTTGGATGCGGGCGCCCGTGCCATGATAGATGCGGAAGTTTTTGCCCAGGACAAGGTAAAGGCCGCTGCGACTACACTGGTGGACATGAGCAAATGTTTTGACCGAGTCTGTTTGGCGAAGGGTAGTCCAAGCGGCAGAACAGCCGGGTTTCCCCACCCAGATCTTACAGTTATGCCCGTCGATGCTTTATGCCACCAGGCGCATCAAGTGGACGACGGCATTTTCGTTTTCATGCCAAGGCCGCCGGGGTGTGTTATCAGGGCGTTCGGTGGCCATGTTCCTACTACAGTTGGCTATGTTCCTGCAGTTTGGTATCTTTGAGACGCCTTTCGCGAACACCGAGGAGGTTTATCACTTTTTGGGCAACTGCGCTGCTGATATCGCTGTGCAAGTGGTGGCAAACCAGCAGGCTCTTGTATACAACGCGGTGCGTATACTACAACGATTGGCGGTTATCCTCAAAGCCTTGGACCTACCGGTTGCACAAGAAGACAAGGCAAAGGCACTCGCCTCCGATTATCACGTTGCACAGTAGGCCACACAACATGCACGCCAACACGGCTTCAGACCATACACGGCACTGGAGGCGCTGGGCATGGAAGCCAAAGGTGGGCGCAATCTGAGTTTCTATGCAAGTCGAAAGAGGGTGGTCACAACGAAGAGGCTGCCAAGATTCAGGAGGCTCTGCGGGTTGGCCAAGATCGGGGGGGTCGTGGCGCAACCGCGCACTTCCGCCGTGCAGTACGGCACCCAGATCGTTGGAGCCACCAAGCCGCTCCTTAAATCGATGGTCAACATGGTGCGCTCAGGATAGGGGCGATACCCCCCCCTTCCCTGGTGCTTCAACTTGGCTGGCGGCGCAGCTCGAACCGCGCTTCCACGAGCACCCGGAGCTGATGGCCATTGCAGGACAAGTATGTACATGGGCGCTGCCCGCGCAGGACTCGAAGGTGCCCGGCGACATTCGCGGCGAGGCGGCAGCGTCAGAAGCTCAGACCGAACCCCGAGCGCGCCGGCATTGCTGGCCCAGCTGGCGCAGCGCTGGTGGCTCTCCCGTCGGTCAATTGGCGCCATGTGACGGCGGCGACGTGGTGCGCGTGCGCGGGGGTGAAGGTGGATCTCACTACTGACTGTCCAGAGTGGGTCCGGACCTTGGCCCGGCGCGACTCTGTCAATGTGAAGTTTGAGGAATGGAGCCGTCAGAAGATCGCGCGCCAGAAGGTGAACCAGCTGCGCGCAGACACTGCGGACAGTGGGCGGCGCCGCTGAAAATGCTGCCTGCCCCGAGGGGGTTTGCCATGAAGGGGGGCCTTTTGGAGCAACGCGCAGCGCTGCGCATTGCTATCGTCGGAGGACAGCGGTCGCAGGCCAGACGCAACCAATATGGTTATGCCGAGGGCGACCTGTGCCAGCACTGTCTGGATTGCCCTGGAACGCTTTGTCGTCGCCTGCGGCGCTGCCCACTGCTTCAGCAGGAGCGAGGGGCAGCCGTCGATGCGGACGTCGCTCGTGTGGGGCGCGCGTCTCACCACGCCGACCTCCTTCTCGCGCTGGCGTCGTTACCGAGCGACGCCCAGGCCGCGATCGCGCCCCCAGCTCAGGAGGAGGTGCGGGGATTTGTTCATGGAGTCGAAGTGGCGATGACCACGGGCGATATCTACGCGGATGGATCTGGACTATCTCCGATCGGGTGGCGAGGAGCTAACAGAGCAGGTTGGGGGGTTGCGATGGTGACGGGGCAGGTTTGCTCGGGGTTGCGCACGGCCCATTGCCAGGGCGCCAACAGGCGGTTCCTCGTGCGGAGCTCTTCGCGGTTATTCAAGTTATGCGCCGTGGGGCCTTTCCGTTGCGCATGCGCGCAGATTGATTGGGCGCAGTGGGCGGTCTCACGAGGGCATGAATGGCGCACTCACCCCCGCAGGCCGAGCTGTGACTTGCGGAGGCAGTTATGGCATGCAATACCAGACCATGGAGGAGCGACATCGCAGCTGGAAGCCCCCTTCGCCCCATCACATCAGATTGTGGGCGAGGCTGCCTTGTCCAAGACATGCAACGACTACGGAGATGCGGCGGCCACGCGGGGACTGGCCACGCATGCGCTTGCGACGGGGGCCCCGCAGCTGCACTCCCTCATGCTGAACCTCGCGCGACACGCGGCGCGCTGGATAGGATCGCCAATGGCGCTGGCGGGCAACGCGGACAGGCGGCAGCCCCCAGCACTCCGCCCTCGACGCCGACAGCGGCGACCTCCACGACCAGTTCGGCAGCAACCCGTACTGGCTGCCAGCCAGCGCCTGCGCGTGCTCAGGCTAAGGCTCGAAGGTGGCGGGACATGTGTATACTGTCACCGCATCGCGCGGCCCGCATCAGGGCGCCGTCGAATGTGTTCGGAGGCGTGCTCAGCGCACCGCCGCTCGGAACCTCAGGCCCCTGCGCCCCAGCCCCTCCGAGCCTTCCCCAGGGGCTAGCCCGCGCCGCAAACGCCCCCTGGAAGGCCAAGAGGGCCCGGGCGAGCAGGTGGAGGAGGGTCCCAGGAGGAAGGGGTTTCGCAGGCCGCCTCCCTACCCCCTTTCCCGTCCTTCGAGCCTCCGCCCCCTCCGCCTCCGCCTCCACCTCCTCCTCCTCCTCCTCCTCCTCCTCCTCCCCCCCCCCTTTCGAACCCCAGGGTTGGGATTGTGGGCAAGAGTAGGAGGCCTGAGGACGAAGAGGCAGAAACCTCCATCCGTGTCCAACGTAGGGTGAGGCTTAGAGTGCGCTTCGAGCAGCCTGTTCAGACCCGTGTTCGGGAAGCGGCGGTTGCCCTGGGTCCTTCAGCTGGCTCGGAAAAGCGCCCCAGATTCGCTGCGGCCCCCACGAAGGCCAACGCGGCCCCTCCCAGCTCGGTGCTTCCCGCGGAAGGGCTGATCCCCCCCGTGGCATCTAGAGGCCACGTGCTTTAGCGTGCTGGCGGTGTTGTCGGGTGCATGCGATGCGAATCATGTTCGGGGCGTGCGCACATATCCCAGCTGTATAATGTGCGCGAGAGCCCGATGGCTTTGGAGGGGAACCCTCAGAGGAAGTAGAGGCGAAACAAGTTCGCCTCTGGCCGCCGCCGGTGCGAGGGCCGCAGGCATCCAATCCCGCTCTCCCGACGTATGCTTGTGTCGGATCCAGCTGTGGAGTGGCTCGGCCTCGCTACATAATATTTGAGAGAGCGTGATCCACCGCCGCTTTACTGTGGAAAATTGCCAACCTTTTCCTCCAGAACCCGGGGGTCGCCCCCCCCCCCCTCCGAAAATCCCCCCCTCCCCCTGCTGGAACCCCTCCCCCCCCCCCCCCCTCTCCCCCGACAAAACCCCCCCCTCCCCTAACCCCTCCCCCCCCCCCCCCCACTCCCCCCGCTCGAAACGGGGGGGGGTCACTACCGGCCGTTTCGAACTTCCCCCCCCCCCCCCTCCGGATCGGAAAACCGGGGGGGGTCACTACACGGTTCGAACCCCCCCCCCCCCCCCCCCCCCCCCACCCCCCCCCCCCCCCCCCCCCCCCTATCACCGCCAGCAAACGACTCCCGGTCCCCACCACCGTCCGCATCACATCCCCCACTGGTGTTCCCAGCACCACTGTCCTCACCACCGCTGTCCCCACTGGTTCCACCACCGCCCCTACTGTCCCCACCAGTGGCCCCACCACTGTCGCACTGTTCCCGCTGTCCCCAGAACTGTTCCCACCACGGTTCCACTCTCCCCACTGTCTCCACGGCCCCAACCACTGGCCGACTATCCCTACTGTCCCCACTGTCCCACTGACTCCTCCGCTGTCCCACTGAGCTGTCCCACTCTTCCCACCACTGTCCCCACTGTCCCCACCACTGTCCCCACTGCACCTCTGTCCCATTGTCCCACCGCCGTCCTCGCCACCGCCTTCACCACTGTCCCCACCACCATTGTACCCTCCACTGTCCCACTGTTTCCACCTCATTCCCATTGTCCCCACACCACTGTCCCCACCACCACCGTCACCACCACTGTCCACTGTCCCCCCCTGTTCCCACCATTGTCCCCACCACTGTCCCCACCACTACCGTCCCCACCACTGTCCCACTGTCCCACTGTCCCCACCACTGTCCCGCTATCCCCTCACCACTGTCCCCACCAACACCGTCCCCACCACTGTCCGCACCCCACTCGGTTTTCGAGGGGGGGGGGTTCGAACCGGTAGTGACCCCCCCCCCGGTTTTCCGGATTCGGAGGGGGGGGGGGTGAGGGGTTCGAACGGTAGTGGCCCCCCCCCCCCCTTTTTCAATGATGAGCAGAAGGGGGGGGGGGGGGGGTTCGAACTGGTAGTGCCCCCCCCCGTTTTCCGGAGGGGGGGGGGGGGGGTCGAACCGGTAGTGACCCCCCCCGGTTTTCCGCCAGCAGCGGTAGAACACGCTCTTTCTAATATGTGTATGTAACCCAGTTCTTTCTGGAGGTTGGCGGGATGGTGGGTTTGTCGTCCCGCCTCCCCGATCTCCCAGGTCAGCTCTCCTGGCCTAAGTCTGCCACGCTGGCCCATTGTTGGGCCTGTGTGTGAGGATATGTTTGGGACGGCCTTCGCGTGATTTCAGTTCATTATGTGAGAGATTATGCGTTTCTCTCCTCTTCCCGATCGTCGTTGCCCGTCCCGCACCCTGACCCGCCGCGTCCCAACCATGCGTTCGATAGTACTCTTCCTCGTCCACCTTTTCCTCCTCTTCCTCCTCCTCCTCCTCTTTCTCCTCCTCCTCCTCTTGCTCATCCTCCGCCCACTCCTCCTCCTCCTCCTCCTCCTCCTCCTCCTCCTCATCCTCCTCTCCTCCTCCTCTCCTCCTCCTCCTCCTCCTCCTCCTCCTCCTCCTCCTCCTCCTCCTCCTCCTCTTTTCGCTCTTACTCCTCCTCCTCCTCCTCCTCCTCGCTCCTCTCCCTCCTCCTCCCCCTCTCCTCTCCATTCTTCATCGTCCTCCTCCTCCTCCTCCTCCTCCTCCTCCTCCTCCTCCCCTTATCCTCCCCTCCTCTTCTCCTCCTCAAGAGTGGGGGTCGGGCCTGTGTGCCCCCTGGTGCAGGCGGGGAGCACCGGGCCTTCAGGGCACAAGCCCCCGCACCTGGGGACGGCCGCCATAAGCGCGGCCTTCCTTCCCCAGGGGGGTCGCCAGGTCCCGTGGCCTCCCCCAGGGCGGTGCAGGGTTCCCACCCTGCACTCGCCGCCCTGGGGCGGGTCCGGCGGCTCGTCCCGTCGTTGTCGCTCGTTCGTGTCGTGTCGTTCGTGTCGCGTCGTTCGTTTCGTCCCCCTGTCGTGTCGTGTCGTGTCGTGTCGGAGTCCCGGGGTCCGAAACGCGGCCACCCATGGAGTGGGTGGTGGGTAAGGTTGGCGCGGAGCACGTGCTCCTGCGCCCCCTACCCCGACCAGGGAGCGCGGAGCACGGTCTCCTGCGCTCCCTGGTCGCGCTTAGGTCGCGCCACGGGGGCACGGCCCCGACCGTGGCGCGTCCGTCTTTTTCTCGCTGGCACTCGCCACGCCAGCGGAGTCATGTGGCTGTTCATGGGTCGATCCTAAAAAAAAAATCCTCCTCCTCCTCCTCCTCTCCTCCTCCTCCTCCTCCTCCTCCTCCTCCTCCTCCTCCTCCTCCTCCCCTTTTCCACCCTCCCTCCTCCTACTCTTCCTCCTCCTCCTCCTCCTCCTCCTCCTCCTCCTCTTCCTCCTCTCCCTCCTCCTCTTCCTCCTCCTCCTCCTCCTCCTCCTCCTCCTCCTCCCCTCCCCCCCCCTCCTCCTCCCCTCCTCCTCCTCCTCCTCCTCCTCCTCCTCCTCCTCACTCTCCTCCTCCCTCCTCCTCCTCTGTCCTCATCCTCCTCCTCCTCCCTCTCCCTCCTCCCTCCCACCTCCTCCGTCCTCCGTCCTCCGTCCTCCTCCTTCCATTCCTCCTCCGTCCTCCCTTCTTCCTCCTTCCTCTTCCTCCTCCTTTTCCTCCTCGTCCTCCTTCTCCTCCCTCCTCCTCCTCCTATTCCTCCTCGTCCTCCTCCTCCTCCTCCTCCTCCTCCTCCTCTTCCTCCTCCTCCTCCTCTTCCTTCTCGTCCTCCTCCTCCTCCTCCTCCTCCTCCTCTTCCTCCTCCTTTTCAGGCGCATAGATTTTGTCGTGGTGCCTCGTTCGATTGCGCGGCAAAGCAAATGCCACCCTACGGTTCTCGCCTCCTGCGCCTGCTCCTCATTCCGGAGGAGGAGCAGACGGTGGAGGAGCAGCAGCAGCAGCCGCGGCAGAGGCTGAGGACCAGGACCAGGATGGCGGGGACGACGCTGGCAGATGGAGGCGACATTGGCCGCCAGGGGGATGGCAGGACGGCGTGGGTTGAGGAGGGGAGGCGGCCACGAGGATGAGGACTCCGCTGCCCGGAGCGGCGCAAGGCGCAGCCCGAACGAGGTGCGCACCACGCGCTTCACGCCGCTGTCGTGGTTGCCGAAGTCGCTAGCTGGTCGGGCTGAGCCAGCGGCACGTTGGGAGTCTTGGCGGTCTGGCGGGGTGTTTGCTGAGTGTGATGTTGGTTGGATCCTGATGGGGGGAAGGGAGGGCATGAAGGAAAGAGGAGGAAGAAGGAGGAGGAGGAGGAGGGAAAGGAGGAGGGGGAGGAGGAGGAGGAGGAGGGGGAGGAGGAGGAGGGGGAGGGGGAGGAGGAGGAGGAGGAGGAGGAGGAGGAGGAGGAGGAGGAGGAGGAGGAGGAGGAGGGACGGGGGAGGGGCAGGAGGCGGAGGGGGAGGATTCGCTGAGGATTCGCTCGCAACGAATAGTCGAATCGGCCGAAGGCGAGGCGACTACGCTCGAAAACGGAGGTGCCCTTCATCCCAGGCCTGTCCTGGGCAATCTGAGGCGTCCGAAACTCTGATTGGTGGTGGGGTGTTTGCCCTGCCACAGACGATTCAGACGCCCAGCTAAGACCCGAGGATTCCCCCCAGGGCAGCTGGTCATCAGACCCCTCCATCGGCTTGTGGCGTACCTCGCGCACTTCCGACAGAGTACTACTGCTTGCAGGCGCACCGTCTGGTGGCCTTCGGCTTGGGCCCTCTGGATCAGCTCTTCGAGCCCCACGGGGGGCCAGGGCGGGAGGTCCACGGGGCCCGATGAGGGCGGTGGAATGCCCGCAGGGCTCTCCACTCCCTCACTGGGCGTCGGGGCGGGGGCGGGGCTGCCCTGGGCCCCCGAAGGCCCAGGGCCCTCGGAGGTGTCCTCGAGCCCGTGGCCGAGGACACCGACGTGCGCGGCGAATTCCAGGATGTCTGAAACCAACTGGAACCTCTGGATGTACGCGGCCCTGTGCCAGGCCTCGTGCTGGTGCATCTGCGCCCCACGCTTTGCGTAGGCGTCTGCGAACCTATTCCCTATGACATCCTGGGGCCCTATCGAGGCTCTTTGGGCCCTCGTGGCGTGGGCACGGACTTTACAGAAGCTTATCCCCTGCTCACCTATCCCACCGTTTTCCTGCACAAGCCGCCAGCATTCCTGCCAGACCTCTGGGTGGGTCGTGTCGGCTCTGGCGGCCCACTCAGGGCCTCTGGCGAAGCCGTCGATCACCGACTGGCAGTCGCTGAAGACCCGCACTGGAAGGACCGCTCTCCTCAGGGCCTGGAGGACCGCCATCAGCTCGCTCTTGTAGACCGACTGGTCGTGCTGCGATCCCTCCAGTGGCCCGAACAACGCAAACTCCATCGTGTTCTCGCTGTCGAGCTTCACGACTGCCCAGCCGCCTCTTCTCAGCGCTGGGTATGCCCCGTACAGCAGGCTGCCATCCGTGTAGATGTCCCCGTGCACTAGGCCGTCGAAGGAACCCTCCATCTCGCATTTGGACGAGGAGAGCAGTTTCCGGAGGCCGTACTCCAGCGCTGGGTCCGCTGCGAGCCCTCTTCCCCAGAGCGCTTCGGAGGTCGCCAGCTGCTTCTCCGTCGCCCCGGGCCATGTCATGGCACCACGATGGCATATGTGGTGCCCTCCCACTCTTTGTCGGTGACTCTGCCTGGCCGAGCACACGAACGTCCTGTGGCGGTCCGTTCCTTCATGCTCGTGGCAGGCCTTGCACGTGCTGTCCTCTGCTGCGCCCTTGTCGTAGAGCCTCCGCTGTGGCCAGGTACCGCCACACCACAAGCTGCGCACCCGTGTCTGGTGCTCCAGCGTCCACTTCTTGCTCAGCGGCCTCCTGAGCAGCGTGGCGACGGGCTCCACGAGGAGGCTGTCCAGGCCGTGCTTCTCGCCGTGGATGCGCAGCCAGTCGCTCTTGAGGCCATCCTCGGTGGCCGTGCTGATGAGTTGCCTCCGGTGCCTGAGAGGCAGCGTCCTGAGGTCTAGGTGCTCGTCGCCAATGGTGATGCTGTGGGCCGCGAGCGTCCTCCAGCCCAGCCTCCTGCACCGTGGCTATGAAGGCCCCCGCGGGCCCCCGCACCTGCTGCCATGGGGCTCTGGATGTCCCCACACGTACTACCCACTTCTTCCACGCGCTCTGGAGCTGCTCCTGGAGGCCGTCCTGGTTGGCTACCTCGTGCCATGCCATGGCCCAGTTCAGCAGCGGCTCCGTGTTGGCGCGGGTGGCGGGGTCGGCGCCTTGCGCGAGCAGCGTGAGCGGCGTCGACCTCCCCATGGTGTTGCCCCTGAAGGAGGTCGCCACACTCTGCCGCAGGGTGGTGGAGGTGGAATTGGGCATGCCCATGACCTGCGCCCCGTACATCGCCGACGGCACCTACCCCTGTCTGATGATTGCCTGCGCAGGTCCCCCTGCTCGGCGTATGCGGGCGATGCGGTCTCGCCTCGCTGCGTACTTGCTGGCCCTCTTGCTGAAGGCGCTGACTCGTCTCCTCCTGCCCGCCGCGGTGGCGGCGCCGAGGTGGTCGGCGTGTCGCGCCATCTTGATGCCGAGCGGGTTCACTCTCCTGGCGAGGCCGTCCTGCAGCGCGGTGGTCGAGGCCATGGTGACCGTCTTGCCCTCCGCGCCTTTGGATGCCTTCATGTCCAGCCTCCCGAACATGTCCACGAGCTCCTGCACCAGCTGGGTGTGCCAGTGCTGCACGAACAACCTCGCGCCCCGCGTGGCGACTGCCAGGTCGTCGAAAAAAAGGCAGACCGAGGCCCACGGGAAGTTGGCGATGACCCCGTCCAGCTCCCCGAAGATGACCATCTTGAGGCAGAGGGACGCTAGGCGGCTGCCTGCGACGATGCCACGCGCCCATCTCGACCCCCCCGTGCATGCGTTGTCCAGCACGATGCGCCGCGTCATCGAGTAAATGCGCAGCACCATCTTCAGGATCACCGTGTTGAATCCTGATCTCGTGCCTGCTTGCCACACCTTCTCGTGCGTGACGTACTCGAAATACTTGACCAGGTCGAAGTACGTGACAGCGTACTCCATCCCTTGGGCCACCGTGGCCTCGCAGAACAAGGCCTGCTCCCAGGCGGCCCTCTCACTGGACCTCCCTCTCGCAGCCCAGTCGTAGCCCCTGCGGTGGCAGTGCCCCCATCTCCTGGCGTACGGCATGCGGGTAGTCCCCCGCAGCCTGGCCAGCTCAGGAATCAGCCCGAGGTTGCGGTACCCGCCCGAAGCCTTTGCCAGCAAGTAGAACAGGATGGTGTCCTGCGCTTGCGGCCAGGGCGAGCCCGCCTCCAGGGCGTTGAGGGCGATGGCCACCCTCGCCGCTCCATGGATGCCCCCTTCGCGCCAGAGTCCCGGGTGTCATCCCGATCCCCCCAGCCCCGTCTTGGTCCTGAAGCGGCCGCAAGCCTCGATCACCTGCTGCGGGGTGATGGGCGGCGGCTTGGACTCTGCCCACTCGATCTCCGCGGGCGGCTGGAGCCACGTCGCCCTCGGCACGAGCGGGTCGTGCCAGATGCTCTCCCACCCCTTCGGCGCGGCATCGGCGGCCTTCTGGGGGTGCGTGAGCTCGTGCATCTGGTCGCTGTCGGCCCCCGCTGGCGCTGCCTGCGGCTGCCAAGGCGCTGGGGCCTTGGTCCACTTGTGCAGCGCTCCTGCTCCTCGCTCTCCGTGCGCGGCGACCCACTGCCGCCGCTGCGCCGCGGCCGCTCGGTGCACCATCTTCCAGTACTTCCTGCTGGCGATGTCCAGCAGCGTGGCAGTGAAGCCCAGGTAGTCCTGGGCGCGGTCGCCGATGTCGGTGACTCGCCAGTCTCGCAGCGTGTGTACGATGAGCGGCCATCGAATCGTATTCCACGTATTGGGGTCCTGCTGGCCCTCGGTGGGAGGCGCTCTGACCGCGAATCGGTCCTGCACCCCTTCCGCCTCCTCCCGAGGGGCGCCCTCCGGCTCCAGCAGCCCGTCCTCCTCGTCCGTGTCGTTGCCTGCCTCTGTCTGCCCAGGCGCCCGCTCTGCGAACAGCGGCGTGACGATGTCGTGGCTGAGTAGCCCATCAGCAATGTGCTGAGCTCGCCGAAGCGCGCCTGCGTCTCGCCGCTGCTGCCGCGCGTTGGCCAGTGACCTCAGCTGGCGCAGCCGCCGCGCAAGCCACTCGGCAGCCTCGGCCCACTGCTGCTGCTCCTGTGCCGCGGTGCAGGGCATGGGCCTGCGCGGCCTCTGCTTGTAGTTGGCCTTCTCGAAGTGGCCCTGTCTCTTGCCCAGGTCGTCGCCATTAGGCCTCGCCGAGCTCACTCCAGTGCTCTTCGACCTGGCTCTGCGTGTACTTATTGTGTGCGAGCGGCCTAGGCCATGGCACTGGCTGCGAGGGGCAGCCCGTGGGCCGTGTCAGCGGCCATGGCGCCCGCTTACACAGCACGTTGATGATGTAGTCGCTTCGCTGATGCACTGGGACCCTCATCTTGACGGGCATGTGCGGCGACGTGTTGTACCCTTCTTGGACTTCTGCCTTGAGCGCGTGTGCAACCAGGCCGCGCGAGACGATGAAGTAGTCCCGCGTGCTCCTCGTGCCATCTTGCTTCAGGCAGCTGCCCTGCTGCGTGTCTCTCACGATGGTGTCATTCATCTTGCGGACGATCTCTGACTGCTCCAGCATCTCTGGGTCCATGTTGAAGTCGCCGCCGAGGATCCACTCCTTCTGGATCGCGTCCACGGTGGCGCCCCACTTGGCCAGGATGCGCTGGTTCCTCTGCGTGAGGCCCTCGCTGTTCCACAGGTACGCGGTACCTAGCACGAGCCCCTCCTTGCTGTAGGCGTCGACCCAGGCCACGGCGAGTCGCCCCGTGGACTCTCGCGGGCTGATGTCCCACCTGGTGAATCCCATTGCGCACGAAGTCCATGCCCCTGCTTCGTGGCGTCGCTATCAAAACTCCAGCACTGTGACCCGCCTTGGTCTTCGCGCTGCTCACTACCCCGGTGTTCCAGCCCTCCTTGCGCATGCGGGTCTCGAACAGGTCGAGCTGCGTGCCGCTGGCCTGCAGCTCCTGGCCCAGGACGATGGCGTCCTGGTCGTTGTCCCTGATCTGCTTCATCACTCGCTCAAGCGACTTCAGAGTCGCGCCTTTGGGCAGCGGTGGTTGGTTCCGCCGCTACCCCCGCTGCTGAACCCACTGGGTTTTGCTGATGGTGAGGGCGTGGCCAGTCTGCAGCTCGCCCATCAGCAGCTTAAGAGGAGCCGCCACCTTGCCAGCCTGATCTGGCGTGACCCCCACGTCGACGAGCGCCTTGCAGATGTCCTGCTCGCTGGCGCCTGCGGGGATCTCGAGGAGGGCCTCCTTGATGGGGCTCTCGGGGCAGCTGCGCTTGCGGTTGTCAGCGCTGCCTGCCCTCTCCTTGGCGGCGCGAGCCTGCTCCGCCCTGGCCTTCTGCTGGAGGCGCTCCGCGTGCTGCTTGGCCCTCTCCTCTTCCAGTGCCTTCTGCTCCTTGGCGTGGGCGACCGCGGCGACGAGCTGCTCACGCTTCTCGCTCTCGTCGTCGTCGACGCAGCGCTCGGCCTGCTCCATGAAGGCGAGCGCTGCCGCCCATCCCTTCCCTGGGGCGGGGACGGACAGCTCCTTGATCTTCTTGTCCAGGGTCTCGAGCTTGCTGTCGAACTTGCCCGGCTTGCTCTGCTCGTCGGCGAGCTTCTCGTCGAGCGCGTCTCTCTGTTCCTTGAGCGCGTCGATCCTATGCTGGCACTTGTCTTTCTGCGCTGCGACCCTGTTCCTGTCTCGCACCACTCTGCATTCGGTGAAACAGCGCGGTACCCCCGTCTCCAATGATGCCTGCTCGGCGGCGAGCTTGTCCTTGAGCTGCGCCACCTGCGGCTGCAGGGGCTCCTCCAGGAACGGGTCCTTGGCGAGTTTCCTGAGCTCAACCAGCTTGGCACGGTAGTGCTGCACCTTGGTGAGCTTCTCGTCGTGGCTTTTGTCCCCGAGGGTCTCTCCTGCCGCCGCGCTGGAAGATCCTGCGGCTGCTGCGGTCGGGCGTGCACCCCAGCACTTCCAGCAGTATTTGTACTTGGCTCCGTTCTTGACGTTGCACGGTTCGCACCGCCACGTCGTGTTGTTGCTGCCATTGCTGCTGGCAACCATCCGTTGGCTCCGACACTCGTGGCCACTCTGAAGTCTGAGCGTCGTACACTCGGGGCCTCCTGCAGGCGAAGGGGGCGCGACCGAGCGCAAAATGGCTGCGGAGGGGGAGGAGGGGGAGGGAGAGGGGGAGGAGGAGGGGGACGCCCAGCCCCGCGCCCCGCTGCTTGCACCACGATCCTGACAGCCACCCCCCATCCCTGCACACCCTCCGCCTGCCCCGCCCGGTCAGGGATCGCCCTCGATCAACGTCCCCGACACCCTTCCGACGCCTTCCCCGACGCCCGTCTCGACGCCCTTCTCGACGCCCCGCCCCGCGCCCAGCCGCTTGCACGACGATTCTGACAGCCACCCCCCATCCCGGCACACCCTCCGCCTGCCCCGCCCTAGTCGGGGGTCCCCGTCGTGGTGCCCGCAGCCGCGCCGCGGTCGGCGGGTTTTTCCCCCAGCCCTTGGCCCGGTCCGCCTGATTGCGCCCCTGGCCTGGTCCGCCTGATTGCGGCTGTGCCCCCCTCCCTCCCTCCTCGTCCCCAGACCCCCTCGGGCAATGAACAAAAATCATGGCGGGAGGTGTTTTGTTACGTCCGGCCTATGGGGGCCCTTCTATGCCGCCCCTCGAGAGCGTCAAAACACGGCTCAGGATGAAAAGCCGGTCCAGGGGCATGGGTCGAGACATCCGGGGCCCCGCATTGAACAAATCATGACGTTGGGGGTCTGGGTCATCCTCCCGTTTGTTCTTCCCTTTTCCTCCTGCTCTTGGCCTGCTGTCTTCGCCTGGCCCCCGCTCCCGCGTGCCCGCCCGCCCGGCCGGCCCCGACCTCCCGCCTGCGCGTTTCGGGCCGGACGAAGGGGGGGGGGGATAGGGGGAAAGGGGGGGTACGAAATCTGCTGCACGCAGCTGGTTTCGGACCTACCGAGGGGCCCACTCCTCGATACATGGCCGCCTCCGGTGCCGGGAGGCGCCGGGAGAATCGGGTATACGTGAGCTGATTCTCCCCCCCCCCCCCCCTCTGCTATCCCCCCCTTTCGCCCAGCCCGAGCGCGAGCACGGGCAGCACGGCCTGTCTGGGACTCGCGTGGTGGCGCGCCGATTCCCACTTGGCGCGCACACCTTGCCTCTTTCTCCTCCTCCTCCTCGTGCTCCTCCTCCTCGTGCTCCTCCTCACCCTCCTCCTCCTCCTCCTCCTCCTCCTCCTCCTCCTCCTCGCTTCCTTCCAGGCATCGATAAGTACGAAGCCACCTCGAACCTCTTGCGCGGCGGCCAAGCTGCAGTAGGCTCCAATGTCATTTCTGTGGTGATGCACGCGCCCTGCCTGGGTCCTCGGGTTCGCTCTCCCGTGCGGTCTAATCGGTTTCTGGGCTTGTTCCTCAATCAGTGTTTGCAGTGAGGGGGTCCTGGCAGATGTTGAGGAAATGTGCGCACATTCCAGACCGATGTCGGTGGGCTGCGCTCGGGGTTGGGTTTTTTGTTGGCGGGAAGGTTCTTGTTCCATCCAGTGGATGGCTGAATTGCCAGGTTCCAAGAGCAATGCGAGAGTACGTACAGAGATTCGGGAGTAGAGAAAGTAGGCATAGCAGGTGACCCTCCGAGCTGGGGCCCCTTGAGCCGTTAGCGGCCGCGTCGCGTGAGGCACGAGGGGGGAAGGCGGGAGGGACTGACCGGCCTCTGGCCACAGAGATGGCTGACCAGCCAGCACCGCTGCTAGACGGTCATGGTGGCTGGCATGGGCGGTTCTTGTTATAGCAGGTGGCAGTCCGACCATGGTTTGGACATGCCTCTTGTGGCACTGAATGCGCTGAAGAAGGGGGAAGGGGGGAGGGGGAAAGGGCGATGGGTGGGAGGAGAAGGAGGAAGAGGAAGAGGAGGAAGTGGAGGAGGAAGAGGAGGAGGAGGAGGATTAAAGGAATGAGGAAAAGGAGGACGAGGGGTGGGGTGGGTGGAAGAGGAGGAGCAACATCAGCACAAGAAGCAGGAGCAGGGAAGGATGAGGGATGAAGAGGGGGCAGGGAAGGGAGGATCCTGTAGTTTCCCTGTGCGCCTTCGTGTTCATCCCACGGGTGACGGCGGGTTTTATCAGGCTGCCGCTCCTTGTCTTTGACGTCGTGGAGGGACTCCCGTGACCGTTGATCGTCATTCTCCATTGCGTTCCGCTCCTCAATTATGGCGCCGGTTGGGCTCAGCATAAAAGTGCTCGCACCGTGCGTCGTAGATTCCCATGGCGCGCCGACAGCGATGACGGCGGCGACAGCGCCGACGAGGCATGTGGTTTGGCGGCCGTGCAGGCGGGAACAGAAGAGGCTTAGGTGGGGGGGGAGTGGAAGCGTGGCAGGAAGAAAACGTGGAGGAGAAAAATGAGGAGGCAGAAGAGGAGGACGAAGAGAATGAGGAGGACAGCGCAAGGGGATGGAGCCAGGGATGGGGGCGAGGAGCCGGATGACGAGCATTGAGATGGTGAGAACGATGAGAAGCAGAAGGAGGAGTGGGAGGAGGAGGAGGAGGAGGAGGAGGAGGAGGAGGAGGAGGAGGAGGAGGCGGGGGAGGAGGAAGAGCAGCATGAACAAGAACATTGTTTGCAGGTGGAGAGGCACGACCTTGAGCGGCTGCCCCCGTCAGTTTAAGCTCGTGAAGGAGAAGGAGGAGAAGGATGAGGATGAGGAGGAGGAAGTGGAGACGGGGTAGGAGGTGGAGCAGGCGGGAGTGCAGGTGGGGCGGGGAAGGGAGGAGGAGGAGGAGGAGGGAGGAGGAGGAGGAGAGGAGGAGGAGGAGGAGGAGGAGGAGGAGAGGGAGGAGGACGAGGAGGAGGGGAGGAGGAGGAGGAGGGGAGGAGGAGGAGGAGGAGGAGGAGGAGGAGGAGAATGATCCAAGATTATCAGAGATTCTCGATTCATCCTCACCCGATGCTATACTCGTCCTGGCCACGTGCCAGAGGAGCAGGAGGGAGGAACGGGAACAGGAGGCAGAGGCGGAGTTCGGAGGCGGAGGGGCGGTGGAGGCAGAGGAGAAGGATGAGGAGAAGACGGAGGAGGAGGACGAGGAGGAGAAGGATGAGGAGGAAGAGGAGGACGAGGAGGAGGAGGAAGAGGAAGAGGAGCAGGAGGAGGAGGAGGGGGAGGGGGAGGAGTCGGAGGAGGGAGAGGGGGGAAGAGGGGGAGGGGGGAAGAGGAGAACGAGGACGAGGATGAGGATGAGGCCAATTCACCGACCGCCCTCCCAGTTTTGTCGTGATTTGTAACGCCCGTTGCTTTACGCTGGCTGTTAACCGGCGGCGTCGCCGTGGTGCGCACACCCATGAGGCTCGAGGAATGTGATGAGTTTGTTTAACATATTTGTTGTTGTTTAGCTTCCGTTGGCGTCCAGACGCGTTTGGACTCTAGGGACGCTCCGAGGATCTGTACGAAGCGGGTCGAGTCCAGGCCGATGTTGTGCAGCAAGTGGTCATCCGTTGCAGAATTTCCGTGACTCTACGCATTAGGCTGGTTGATCAAAAGGGGTCTGGAACGTGTGTCATGCGGCTCCTCCGCCTGTGCGGTTGAGAAAGGTATGGAGAACACGATCACTCAGTGTGGATGTCACCATCTGTTGCCCATCCGTCCTTCCCCTTCTCATCTCGTTCTGTCTTCCCGCCAGTTCCAGCGCGTCGCCAATGTGTACTTCCTCCTGATATCCGTGCTCGTGCGCCACGCTCAGCTGGCCGAGGAGGAGGTGAAGGGCAGAGGTGGAGGAGGGAGGGAAGCAGGACTTAGTAACTGATTGATGACACTTATCGGCCAAGTGCCGAAAACCCTAATCTAAAGGATCATGAGTTTCATCGGGCAACGTCCGAAGACCTGGTCTGGAAAGAGCGAGAAGGAGAAGAAACGGACGGGGCTGGGACGAGGGTGATTCCGTTCCAGAGCGTTCCGGGGGGCTCAGAGAGTTCGGGAAGGCTCTGAGAAGCCCGCGGCGCCCGAACCATCTTCCAGATCCGCCAAATCTCAGAGATCTTCGATTCATCACCACCCGATGTTATTCTCGTCCTGGCCTCGTGCTAGAGGAGGAGGAGGAGGAGGAGGAGGAGGAGGAGGAGGAGGAGGAGGAAGAGGAGGAGGAGGAGGGAGGAGGGGGAGCAGGAGGCAGAGGGGGAGGTCGGAGGCGAAGAGGGCGGTGGAGGCGGAGGCGGAGGAGGAGGAGGAGGAGGAGGAGGAGGAGGCCCCAGGCTCGCCGGGGGCGGGGGGGGGGTCGTGGCCCCACAGCGGTGGTCCGCGCCGCCGGGTGCGGCCGTGGTCCTTTGCGGAAGCCGCTGGGCGTCGCTTCATGGGGAGGCGGTACCCTGAGATCCGACGCCCCCCAACAAAAACTGGAGCGGCGGGATTTGGGCAGTTTTCGGCCTCCGGGGGCCCTAGCCGAGCCTCGGGGGCGTCAAAAAAGACTCAGGACGAAAAACCTATCCCGGGGAAGTTGTCCGGACCTGGGGTCCACGCACCAACAAAAATTGGAGCAGCCGGATGTCTGGGTACGTGGGGGGGGGGGGCGGGCCATAACGGCCCCCTTTGGGCCCTTTCAGGGGCGCCACAGGGTTTCTTTTCTGCAGCCCTCGGTGCGTCCCTACTTATCGCCCCTCCTATCACGCGACGCCCGAAGTCCACGGGCGTCGGCGGGGCTCGTCGTGAGGCGCTGGCTGGGGCAAGTGGGGAGTTCGCAGACTGCGTCGCGGTGGGGGGGGGACCCTTGGCATGTCCCCCTGGTGTAATCCTGGCATGCGAGGGGGCGGCAAAGAGGAGGAGGAGGAGGAGGAGGAGGAGGAGGAGGAGGAGGAGGAGGGAGGAGGAGGGAGAGGAGGGAGGCGGGAAGAGGAAAGGGAGCAGGGAGGAGGGAGGAGGAGGAGGGAGAGGGAGGAGGGAGGAGGGAGGAGGACAATCAGGAAGGGATGGGGGATGCGGCGGCGGGGAGTCTCGCCCCTCCGCTTCCCCTCTGCCCCGGCGTGCTCTCCGCCGCGAGCGCGGGAGAACCGGAGGTGCATCCCCTCGGTCACGACCAAGAGCTGGAAGAGCAAGGTCCTCCCCTTTGCCGGCGTGCTCCTGTGGACGGCGCTGAAAGATTTGTACGAGGATTCCAATAGGCGAGCGGTCGGGGGGGGAGGGAGCGGGGAGGAGGAGGAGGAGGAGGAGGAGGAGGAGGAGGAGGAGGAGGAGGAGAAGGAAGAAGAGGAGGAGCGCAAGGAGAAGGAGGAGGAGGAGGAGGAGGAGGAGCGGAAGGAGCGTAAGGAACACGTCTTGCATTCTTCTGTGGGGCGCCCGCTTAAGAATCAGGGAGATCGCCCGTCCGTGCCCTGAGCAGCCGGAAAGTGCATGCCCTCGGAGTATTTGAGAAGTGTAAGGACCCTTCGTCTCCACGCCTGCAGGTGCCAATCCTGACAGCGCGTCACTATCCGTAAGTCGGGCTTGCCCTTCTACAGGAGGAAAGTTCAAACACTGTGTAAACATAGTCTGGGTACATTGTTTGGCCTATGTTTTCAACTACTTTCGAATATTGCTTGAGTATGTTTGATTGTTCATCCAAACTCCCTGTGTAGGAGGACATGACCTAACACTATTCTGGTTGTTCTGTTGCCGTGCGGGCGTCGTGCGGCATCGGAGCGAGAGCCGCCGTGAGCACGTGGCGGCAGGGTGACCATGCGAAGGAGGCAGAGGAGGAAGCGTCCAGGGAGGAACACGAGGAGAGTGTGGAAGAGGAGGAGCAGGAGGAGCAGGAGGAGGAGGAGGAGGAGCAGGAGGAGGAGCAGGAGGAGCAGGAGGAGCAGGAGGAGGAGGAGGAGGAGCAGGAGGAGGAGGAAGAGGAGGGTCCGCGCCCCCGCACGCCGCCCTCGCTCGCTCGCTCGCTCTGCTGCCCTCTCTGCCTGCGGGGAGGGCTCGAGGGGTGTCGCGTCGGTCGGCGGCGGCCCCGCCAGCGGCGTTCAACCTCGAGCGCCGCGGGCGACCCAGACTCGCTCGGTTCGGGTATGGCCAGGACCCCGGGTAAGGGGGCCGGGTCAGTAGTAGGGTCCCAGAGCCCCTAAATTGGCCAGAATCACTAAACCAGGTCTGCCGTAGCTGGTGTTTTTTCGGATGATGGTAGCTCCGATTGGTGAAATGGGGCGGGGGGGGCGTCCCTCAGTACACATCACTAAAGCAGGTCCCACTAAACCCAGTTCTGCCAACGCCCGATCGGTGTGGAACGATTTGGACGTTTCGAGAACGGCCGATCGTTCAAGGTTGAACGATCCCCGCGGTGTCAGAAACCAACGCCGAAGTCGGCACGACACGAACCTGGTGTGGGAGGACAGTGCGGAAGTAGATGCGCCTATACAGGCGCGTTTCGATTCCTCCTATTCGATTTGATGTCGATGGCTTCCAATTCCGATTCGATTCGACTTCGGATTCCGATTCGGGCTCCGATTTCCCAATGGAGGCGTGCTAGCTTGCCGATGTCCACCGATTCGACTTCTCCTGGTTCGGCTGCCGATTTCCGCCGATCCGATTCGTTTGGATTACCGGTCCGATCTATCGATTCGATTAGCGGCTCCACCATCACGTCATCATCATCATCAGCATCAGCATCGTCATCATCATCATCATCATCATCATCATCATCATCATCATCATCATCATCATCATCAGCATCATCATCATCATCATCATCAGTATCATTATCATTATCATTATCATTATCATCATCATCATCATCATCAGCATCATCATCATCATCATCATCATCATCATCGTCATCGTTATCGTCGTCGTCATCGTCTTGGTCGTCGTCGTCGTCGTCATCCTCAGCAACAGCATCATCATAGTTGTTCGAGCTGGGGGCGGGGGGGACGCTGTTTCTGCCATTCTGAGACCTCCTGGGGAGGCATACGAGGAGTGTGTAAGAGAAGGTACGCTTGTACGGCCTGCGGAAGCCGCCGTGGGGGGCGGTCGCCCAGGCCCCTTCGGCGGTGGATTGGCGCTGGCGGCTGCAGGCGGAAGCGCTGTTCCCGCGGACGCGACATCTTCCTCTCCCTTCCCCTCTGGTCTCTCCGTTCCTCCTCCTCCTCCCCCTCCTCCTCCTCCTCCTCCTCTTCCTCCTCCTCCTCCTCCTCCTCCTCCTAGGAGCTGCTATGGCTCTCAGCACAGCAGGAGCTCCCACCACACCTGCCACACCGCACAACCCATGGGTGGAGGTCACTAACATGCGGGGCGGCAGGCCTAGGCTGGCCTGCAGTACCTACTCTTCCTTCCCTCCGCCCGCAGGAATCGTCTTCGCCATGGCATTGAGAGTTTTGGCATATAATGTTAAATGGGATGATCACACTCGCCTGGAGGAGATATCGACTCTTACGCCGACCGCCGATATTCTGATGCTCCACGGAACCGAGCGTGCCGCAATGAAGGACGAGGACGTGGCGCAGGTCAACTTGCCGAATCACACTTGCGTGCAGTTCGGGTCCAGAAATTCATGGAGGTCAAACCGCTCCCGCGGCCTGGCGGTGACGTTCAACGCGGGGATGAAGGGCACTATGCAGCAGACCTTGTTCCTAACAAGGTCCAGGAGCATCGCAGGGCGGATCGCCATGACTAAGTTTCGCATTGGAGCACGCACGGTGGCTGTCCTTCCTTTTCCTGTTTACCTGCCGCCCAAGGGTACTACGCCGTCATTGTCGAAAGAGGCGGTCGATAAAAGTATGTCATGGTCCACCAAGACAGCTGACAAGCTTGGACATCAATGTTTCAACATCCTGGGAGGAGATCTGAACTGCACATTCGGCATCCGAAGAGACGCCACTGGGCACAAGTACTATCGAGCCGATCATGTAGTTGGGATTTTTTTTTAAAAAAAAAAAACCAAGGGATGGGAATAGCAGTTTCACAGCGCGTTCGAGACGCGATCGAGGAGACTAACCTGACCCTCGCAAACAGTTGTTGGGATACGGGGCTAACATATCTCATCGGCGCCGCTAACAGCAATATCGGCCAGTACATCGCGCCCACCGAATCCATGCAGCGCATCCTCACCATCAAGACGCTCCGAGTGCTCGGACGGCGACTGCAACGGAGTGTGACTACCCTGCCGCAGGACCTTGTCCCACTGCACGATGAGGGTGAGAAGTGCAGGGGGGGGAGGGGGGGGGGGGGGGGGGGGGGGGGGGGGGGGGGGGGGGGGGGGGGGGGAAGTACTTGACATGTACGAGTTACACGACGGCACAGCTTGCGGAGCGACGCTTCCGATTTTGAAGGCACTCAATGCACATGTCAATTTTGCACATCAGCTACGCAACGAGTACTCACTAGCCGTTCGTACGAATATGAGCCTATGGTATACGACAACATATGCGAGCAAGGTATCTGCAATCGGCACGCGCGGACCATGGCAAGCAAGACGCCGAGAACGCGCCCTACTCGATCGGTTTCGTTTAAATTTCGGCCCGAGCCTGATCCACCTTACACGTGTGGACATTGCGGCCTCAACCATGAAGATCTTCATACACACATACTTCACGTGCGCGAGCACGTTCCTGGGCCAGAGCCGCAAGATGATGGAGCCAGCGGACTGGATGATGACGGCCACGGGGGTGCGACGACGTGCGAATGGTGGGACTGGATTCGGAACGCAGGCAGAACACGTGGAGGTGACGACCCTGCAGCGCGCGACCCTCAGCACGACGCAGATGCCCGTGCACTCGGCGGGCTCGGACTGGGACTTCTACTTAGAATGAGGCGACGGAGCAGAGCACAGAGATGGGCACAGCCCACGCGGAGAAGGCCAAAGCAGGCGGGAAGGACGTGGGCAGCCCGTACATGCGCATCGCGATCGCCTTCTTCGGGGGCCTGGCGCAACTAGATTTGCCGAGCCCATCGAAAGAGATCTCCGAGGGGTTCGTCATATTGGTGAGCAAGATGCCACGCATGCACGTGGGGGACCTCATCCAATACTACCGAGTCAGGGCCGCCTACGCCCGGAAGGACCGGCCCAAACAGGTCAAGGTGCAGATAATGCGTGAAGCCACCCTGCTTGCCGCTGATTGACACGCAATTCCATCGGCGTCAGCAGTTTCTCGCAGTACATGGCCACCACTACATCTCTCTCATCAGCCGCGCGCTGGGTACAGACTACAGCATACCATTCCTTGTCATTGCCTTCATGCTTCATATGTTCCACAACCACAGCCTCATATTGGAAGTGGTAAATGGGATGTGCGTCACATTGAGTTCTGCCCATCAAGATCGAGCTCCGCTCTCACTGCCATGGCGAAGTGGCAGCCACGACATCTACGGCAAGGATTCTTGCTCTCTAAGACTCTTGAGCGCGGTGGCACTGGCACTATAGAATAGCAGCGCCACGTTCAATGTTTCACACATGCATGCATGTCGTGTAGCACGGCGCAGTGAGCACGCGATGCGCAGACCTGTATACAGAGTGTGCCCTAAGCGTCCACTAAGCATGTAACTACGTATATAGTTGCAGGTAGGGAGGGTTGAGCCCAGAGTTTCGCCCTCTCGTTTTGCTCTAAATAGGAGGTTGGAGACGGCCTAGGGCCGACGAGGGGCCCAAGGCTCTATAGGCCCTCGCGGGCTCCCCCAGGTGTCCCTCCGCCTCGCCTAATGACAGAACCAGCAGCAATTCAGGACGCTGACAGGCGCCCAAATTTGTTAGGCTCGTGCCCCGTGCCCGAAGTCGAACTGCTGCCGAGGTCGCTCGCTCGCTCGCTCCTCCTCCTCCTCGTGGTCCTGGGTGCGTCCCGCCACGGTGTCCCGATGGTGTCCTGTGCGCATGGGAGGCCCGGCTGCCCCACGCGGACAGAGCGCTGTTGCTCCCCGGGCGGACGGCGCGGCGCGGTGCAGGCGTCCGCGGCCGGCGCTAAGTCGGGCCTGTCCCTCTACAGGAGGAATAATCAAAAATAACAAAACAATCGTCAGGCGAGCTTTTGCGGATTATTTTGTAAATTCTTCGTCCAAAATCCCCCTGTAGGGGGACAGGCCTGCCCATGGACCAGCGTGGTGGCGTCGGCGGATGGCGGACCCCCTCCTCAGGGCTCGTTTCGATTCTCCCGATTCGAGTCGATTCGACATGGATGGCCTCCGATTTCGATCCGACTTGCATGACTTTCCTGAGTGGAGGTTTGCTGGCTCTGCCGATCTCTGCCGATCCGACTTCTCTCGACTCGGTTGCGGACTGCCGCCGATCCGATTCATTTCGATCGCCGATCCGACTTATCGATTCGATTCTGGGTTTTCCTGTCCTTTCTCTTTCTATATATAGATATAGTTACGCATGTGTGCATTAACATATAGATATATATATGTATATATATATGCGTGTATAGGAATATGTGTGTATGTATGTATGCATGTATGTATGCATGCAGATAAGCATGTGTGCATGTATGTATGTGTGTATGTATGTGTGTATGTATGTCTGTATGTATGTGTGTATGTATGTATGGATG
The DNA here is from genome assembly GCA_963575745.1 of Prorocentrum cordatum. NCBI lineage: Eukaryota > Dinophyceae > Prorocentrales > Prorocentraceae > Prorocentrum > Prorocentrum cordatum. Next base: position 26,012 of record CAUYUJ010019096.1, read on the forward strand.
TATGCATGTATGTGCGTATGCATGCATATGTATGTATGTATGTATGTATATGTGTGTATATGTACGCCTGTCCGTCTGATTGTACGTAGGCATGCATGCATGCATGCATGCATGTATGGATGCATGTATGTATGTATATATGTGTGTATATGTGTGTGCATGTATGTATGCATGTATGCATGCATGTATGCATATATATATATATATGTATGGTTGTAGGTGGGTGTATGTGTGTATGTATGTTTGTGTTTACGTGTGGTTGTATGTATGTGTGTGTATGTATGTATATATATATATGTATGTAGGTATATATATGTTTATGTATTCATGTATTCATGCATGCATGCATGTATGTTTGTATGTATAGTCATATATATGCATGTATGTGTGTATGTATGCACGTACGTGTGTGTATGTATGTTTGTTCTGCGTGTGTACGAATATGTATGTACATGTATATGTATATGTTTGTACACACATATATATATATATATATACATATATAAATGTATACATATGTGTGTTTGGATGTGTGTGTATGTGTATGCGATAAACATATATATATATATATGTATATATATAATGAGAGAGATACATACATATTGTGTATCCCCCCGATCGGGCGGCGGCGGCGGCGGTGTGGTCGGCGCCTCCTCTTCCTCCAGTGGCGGCGGGTGGCGTTCGGGCCGAGGTTCTGCCAGGGCGCGGGGCGGCACGGTTGCGCTGCCCCGGCGGCCTCGGAGCGGAGGGTTCCCAAAAGGGCTTTTGGGGAGGGGGTTTTCCAGAGAGCCCCCCAGGGGCCTCGGAACCTTGTCAAAACAAAGGGGTGCGCAGCCCCTGAAGGGCCCCCCTGGGGTGCGCAGCCCCTGGGGGGCCCCTCCGGTCAGAGAAGGCTCGACGGCGCACGCGCCGGCCAAAGGCTCGGGAGCATGCGGTAAGGCCAAGAAGCGCCCACCGCATTCTCACTCTTCGGGCCTCTTTGGGGGGCGGCCCGTCCGGCGCCGTGCGGAGCCGCTTTTGGGGGGGGGCCTCCTTGAGAAGCGACGTGGGGCCGCCGCGATCCTCGTGAGGGGTCTGCCGAAATACCCCGAGGTCCAACGTACTGAGAAAATCGGGGCGGAGGTTTTTTTCGCAAATTCCGGCCCCCAGGGGCCCTCGGTGGGCCTCGGGAGCGTCAGCAAACGACTCGGGATGAAAAGCCGGTCCTGGGGAATGGGTCGACCGTTCGGGGAGCCCGTATTCCCTTATTTTTCGTTTCCAGGCAAAACCAAGCCATACCACGCGCCTCCTCGTCAAGCGGCCTGACCAGTACAGGCTGCAATTTGGCATCGTTTGGTATCTCTTGGAAGCGAGGGTGGTCAAAAGCGAGGTAGGTTTGTTTTCCCCCTAGTGTTGAAAAACTACAACATCGTATCTCTGGGTATGTGGCGGGGACGCATGCGGGCTGCGCCCCTGGGACCTTCGGTGGAGCTCGTGCGGGGTGTGCCGAGACAGAAGCAGAAGCATGCGGATGGCAGAGGCAAGGACGGGAGAAGGGAGGAGGGGGAGACGGGTGAGAGGAGAGGACGTGCTGCAATTGTAAGTACCGTTTGGGGTGGAATTCCTTGGGGTAACGCCCGCGGGGTGTGCCGGAACGGGGGTGGCGCCCACATGCGGGCGGCGCCAATGGGACCTCAGGGACCTCAGGCGAAGTTCCCTATGGAGCTACGAAGTGTGTGAGAAGTGTACCGAAACCGGGGTGGCGCCCACATGCGGGTGGCACCAATGAGACCTTGGGCGGAGTTCCCGATGGGGCCATGAAGCGTGTGAGGGGTGTACCGAAACGGGGACGGCGCCCACATGCGGGCGGCGCCAGTGGGACTTTGGGTGGAGCCCCCCTATGGTTTCACGAAGCGTGTGAGGGGTGTGCCGAAATTGAATGCGGAGGGCATAGGCAGGGATGGGAGGAGGGAGGGGGGCAGCGGGATGAGGAGGAAAACGAGGAGAAGGAGGAGGAGGAAAACGAGGAGGGAGAGAAGGAAGAGGAGGAGGAGGAGGAGGAGGAGGAGGAGGAGGAGGAGTTGACGCGGGGTTTTGTATTTACAAAACAAGGAACCAACACCACAGGATGGCTGAGAACGACCAGCTGAAGTTCAGCACGCTGGGCACCCCTGTGATAAATCAACTTGGGGCGGCGGATCTAGCGGACTTCGGCCCATCTCGCCACCGCCCTTGTGTTGTAGGTCCGAGACCTTCAGGGATGCCTGTGGAGATCTCTGGCGAGGCCTTTTCGGAGGCCTCTTGGATTAGGTTTGGGGTGTTTGCGGGGCCTCTCGGGTGTCTCTTTGGTGCCTCTTGGGGGGGGCTAATTTGGGCCTCTTGGGGGCGCCCTGGAATTTGAGGGGCGCCTCTTGGGGGCCTGCTGGCGGTTTCGGGGGCTATCTTGGGGCGAAGAGCTCGAAGTGTCGGTTCGTGTTCCCCCTCTGGGGCCTCTGTTGGGCCCCCCTTGTGGTCCTATTGGGCCGTCATCGGGGCTTCTTGGTCATCTCGGGCCGTCTGGGGGCGTTCTCGAGGGCGACCTTGTCGGCATTTTGGGATGTCTTGGGGCGTCGAACGCTCGAAAATGCGAGCGCACTGAAAATCTGTCAAAAGCGTCAGGGTCATCAATGATTATGAATTACGGCATCTCGGGGCCCTCTTGGGGGGCCTCTTGGAGCCCTCTTGGGCGTCTTGGGGGCCTTTTAGGCTGTCAGTGGGCCATCTTGGGCGTCTTGGAGCGATATTTGGGCGACTCGGGGCCATCTTGGACCGTCCTGGGGGCCTCTTGGCCCGTCATAGGGGCCCTCGGGCCTTCGGAACAGTCGCGCGGGGAAGCCCGGGAGCGCGCGAGACCGCGCGGAGGTCAAGAAGATGTTGGGAATTCGGGCTCACCTGAGCCGGGTTGGGAACAGATCACGACTAGATCCAGAGTGCCCATCGGTTATTGAAAGCAGGTATTTTGGGATTCCCAGATTCCAATATATTTTCAGCGCCTTTCTACTTCAATGATCGAGTGGCTCCAACTTCTCCGTCAGCCTCAGGGGGCGGACGGAACCCAATATTCTTACAACGTTTTCCTACTTCATGTTTCTACTTCATGGGCATAGAGAAGTCCAGAAGCCTGTGCAGCACTCGACTTCGTGCCGCGAGGGTACGGTGGCGGAGACGTCTGGGGAGTCTGCGGGGGGGGGTAGGAGACGTCATCCCCCCAGCTCGGCGGCAGGCGCCGTGACGACCGCGCGGAGAACGAGAGGCCCTGCCATGTGTACAGCTGGCCGCGGGGAGCGCTGGAGCTGGTGCCGTGGAAGGCGTGCGGCGTCGGTGATCTCGTCGCGGTGCACAAGGAGACGGGAGCCCTCTGGCCTCCTCTCTCCCTCTCGGCCGGAGCTTTGCGTGGCGGGGCTCCCGCCCCGCAGTGGGGAGGCCGGCAAGCTGCGTCAGGAAGTGGGGGGCGGGACGGCGGGAAGACAGGGGGTTGGAGGAGGGGGCGGAAGATGTAGGGTGAGAGTGGAGGGAGAAGGAGGAGGAGGAGGAGGAGGAGGAGGAGGAGCAGGAGCAGGAGCAGGAGGTGGCGTGAGACATGAGGACCCTCCACCCCCTGCCCTTCGGACCCCCAGAACGGGAAGGCGGCACGGCCCCCGGGGCCGAGAGGCCCAGAGGTGGACGCTGCGCGCACCCCTAGGCGGGAGAGTGGCCCTGCCCTCCCCTTCCCCCCCCCTCTCCAGCCTCAAGTCGGGCGTGTCCCCGTACAGGGGGATTTTCGACGAGAAATAAGAAGCACTAATAAAACAATACTCCAACAGGGTCAAACAATACTCAAAAAATAGTCCCTTGATATTTTTCAAAAACAAAAAATGAATATATCGCCTGTAGAGGGACAGGCCCGAATTAATTCCAGCCCCCCCAGGGGTCCGCGGCACCTCCAGGCTGATGTGGGCGAGAGCGGTCCATCCTCCGCCGCTGTCCTGTCCTTCTCCCCCTTCCGGGGGCGACCGGCTGGCAGCGCGAGGTGCCGATGTGTTGCTAGGCAGGCCTGCCTGGCCCCAGCAGCACCTCAGTAGTTCAGTATCGTTTATCCGACCCCCATCCCCATCCTCATCCCTTTGGAGACCCCCACCAAATTACCCCCCTAGTTGGGGATACACCCCTCGAAACCCAAAGGGGACGGCCTGTAACCCCATCTAGGGGGGTAAATCGGCCAGTGGGGCCCAGGCCACGCCGCTGGGGATGGGGATCGGTTAAACGATACTCAGTAGTTACGGATGCGGAATCCAGTTCCGGTTCCAGATTGATGATGTCAATCCATAACCCCAATCCCCGGTCATCCCTTCTGGGTGGTTCCCAGTGCACAGGCCACACCTGGAAGTTGTGCCAGATTCGGATGCCGGATCCCGATCGGGTTCCGGATCGGGATGACCCTAGTCCTTCATCCCAATCCCCGATCATACCTTATGGGTTCTCAGTGCACATGATGTTGTGCCGTATGTGAAGGTCGGGTCTGGAGCAGGTTCTGCATTCGGATCACCCCAATCCCTAACCCCAATCCCCGGTCCCAGTGCAAGGCCAGACCTGGACGTTGTGCCGGATACGGATGCCGGATCCAGATTGGGATGTTCACAATCCCTAGTCCCAATCTTTGGTCATCCATTATAAGTAACCCCGCATCTTCCCTTAACGCTTGGTTTATGATTCTCCCTGGGCTGCATATTGTTTCACACTGCCACGACAGGCGGGGGCGAATTTGATTGTCACCCCCAAAGTTCGCATCGTAGCTTTTTCCTTCATGCCATGCATAGCACGATGAGTATTCCTTCTCATCTTTTGTGTGAAGATTCGCCGAGTTCGCGTCCATCAGCTTTTCGAGGATGCCTCAAGCAAAACGCGTGTTGTTGTAAAGATCACTGTCGCGAAAAAGAACTCTCAGCTCCTCCTTCTCTCTTTCTTATATGCCTTTTCTTCTTCTCCTCCTCTTCTTCTCGCCTCTGTCTCCCGTTGCTCTTTACTTCTTCTGTCCCCGGCCCGAGCTTTTTTCACCCCAGGTGTTTAATTACAACTTCCGAATAATAGCGACCATGAGAAGTCTTACGCGACGAGTTGAACACCACCACGGAGCGTTGAGTTTTACAACTCGTCTTTGATAGACCAGGAACTTGACATGTTCCGGAACTCTTCCTCATCCTCCTTCACTTCTCTCCTCCAGGGAGGCTCCTCCGAAATGATTCAATGCACCACTTCACAAGAGTACTTCAGGATAAGTGCTCATCTGACATTTCCAAGAAGGCGCTCCGAGAGGGACCATTGTACCACTTCCCCAGTGTATGTCATAGCAGTTGTGCTCTTCCCACATCTCCAGAGATGTCCTCCAGAAGGATCATGGAGGCTCCGTCAACGAGGCGCTTGAAGACCGATCCAGACATCCGAACACCGATATTCCCGGGAACAGCTCTGATCCTTCCTTGGCCCCGAACGTTATTACCCCCTGCGGGATTTTTCTCGCCGGCAGAAGGCAACGGGGTCCACATTCGCTGATCTATATGGTGAACCGCCGGTGGCGCTACGGAGGCGGGGCTTGTGACATACAGCCTTGAACCACCTTCGGCTGGAACGCGCTTCGCCGCGGGCTGGGTTATCAGGCGCGACGCGGGGTGCAGGCTAATGGATGCCGGCTCCGTGTGTACATCGGGGTCCCTGCTTCTGGCTTGCTTGGTCAGGCCCCAGGAGGCAGCCTGTCAGAGCCCCGAATCATCAGGGGTAACTCGGGTCAGGGCTAACTCGGGTTCGTTTGTCGGGAATCCAAACCCGACTTACCCTGGACCCGAGTTACCCCAGATAATTCGGGCGTCCAGAACCCCACATCATCAGGGGTAGCTCGGGTCAGGGCTAACTCGGGTTCGTTTTTCGGGAATCCAAGCCCGAGTTACACCGGACCCGAGTTACCCCAAATAACTCGGGCGCCCAAGCCTGCCGGGCAGAGGGTCGAGCCCTCTGTTACCCCCCCCCCCCGCGCAGGAGAATTAGTGTAGCTCCTGGTCGTTGGCCCGCTGCGGCCGCTGGGCCTGGCTTGTGGCCTGGTGCCACGCCAGGCACGCAGCAGCCTAGGTTTGACACTGCCCTCTCGAGAGGGGACGGTCCCTCATTGTCATTGCGCCTGTTGTCCCAACGGTTCGCGGCCCGTTCTGACTCTGTGCGTCATGGCGCCGTGCGCCTGCGGTGCATCTTAGCACCTAACTCTGGTGTTGTGAACATTCTCTTCGGGTCCTTCCATGCCACGCCATCCCCCCCAATCCTCGAAGGAAAGGCGAGGGTAGGGGCTGAGAGGTCGCCCCCAGAGGATGAGCCCTTCCCCGTCGACATGGTCGTGCTGTCCTCCTCGGACTCTTTGGGGACGTGCTTCATTTCAACAGGACTGCAGCTCGCGACCGTCGCCGAGGAGGAGGAGGAGGAGGAGGAGGAGGAGAAGGAGGAGGAGGAGGGCGAGGAAATGGAGGGCATGTGGCTCCAGGACTTGCTGCTGCGACCGCGGGCGGGGTATTGACTGACCAAGCTGCAAGCTGCACGGTCCAACGCGGCCTCGCGCTGCACTGCGTGTCGGACACAGGGATGAGGTTCTTGCGCCATGGAGGCGGCCTCGGAGTCCGAGCTGATTTCCACCCAGCGGCGCTCCAGGTCGCTGGAGGCCGTCTCGGGCCCAGGAAAGCCCAAGCATGTCCAGGCACCTCGGTCCTCGATCGTCTTTGTTTTGTTATGCATTGGTTCGCCGATCTGCGCTGGCCCCCGCCCCCCCCCCTCCTAGACCTGTCTTTTTGCTGCTCTCGGCGGCTGCATTTGGCGACTGGCCAGGACCCCTTCCCCCAAATCTGCTGGCGCGACTGGCAAAAGCAAGCAGATCGACTAAACACCAGCCCAGACCCAGACCCCAACCCCCTCCCCCACCATTCGGCCAAATATCGACACCCAGACCAAGTAGAAACGCCTGAGGATCCTCGAGGGAACCCCAAGAATCTTTACTTTTGCATCCCCCCTTGAATTTCTCGGCGGGGAACAAGCTCGCCTCTCCTCCTCCTCCTCCACCTCCTCCTCCTCCTCCTCCTCCTCCTCCTCCTCCTCCTCCTCTGCTGGGGGGGGGGTATCGAGAGACCCGTTCGGGGCCAGTGGAGCCCAAGTCCAAGGCCTTCGCAGGGGCGCGGCAGGGCGGGCGGCCGCCGGGGCGCGGCACGGCCGCCCGCCCGCCCGCAGAAAGGCGCGGCGAAGGCCGGCGCAGGCAGCCGGGCCTCGGCGGAGGCCGCCAGACCCGTTCCCAGGCATGAGTCAAACGACGCGAAGATCGGGACAAAATCGGATCGGGATAAGTCGAAATCTCTGAGGATCGGCGGGTTTGGAGGATGTATTGGGCGCCGCGGCCGCTCCAGAGCGTTCCAGAACGCTCTGAGAGCGCTCCGGAACGCTCTGGAGCGATTTATCCCGATCTTAGCCCTGTTTTTATGAGACTCCACAGATCCAGCGTATTGAGCAGGGGAAGCGAAGAGTGACAGAAACACAAAAGATCGGAGGTCCGCGCGGATTTCTCGGGTCCGCGCTGGGGCCCCTCTGGCGGCGCCTCTGGCGCCGCCCCTGGCGCGCTCCGCGTGCCCGGGAGGGGGGTCCAGCGCCGATCCGAGAAATCCGCGCGGACCTCCGAGGTTTTATGTTTATGTCATTCTTCGTTCCTATTCCTCTATTGGAAAAATCGAGACGGCGATGTTTGTCGTTTTTGGCCTCTCGGGACCCTCACCGGGCCCCAGGACCGTCAACAAAAACATTCAGGATGAACAGCCGGTCACGGGGAATGGGTCGAGACTTCGGGGCACCCCGCGTGGAAAATAACAAACAAGCACGACTTCGGATCTCTGGGATCGCGTCGCGAAGAAATAACGACGTCCGAGGAGGAAAAGGTACCTGAGGTACCCATACTGCTAACTTTCGCCCGTTTTTCCTTTTTGGTGGTCTCGTGGGAGGCCGTCGTTGCCACCGCTGGATTCGCTTCGAAATCCTGGTCAGATCTCATCCTGGGAGAGGTCCCGGGAGCAGCGGCATCGGTACCTGCTGTTTTCCGCAGCGTCTACAAGAGATCAGGACGGGAGGGTTTTGGCCATGTTCGGCCTCTGGTAGCCCTTACCGGGCGTGGGGACCGTCAAAGACGATTGAGGATGAAAAACCGACCCCGGGGCAGGGATCGAGCCCTCTGGGGGTCGACGTTGTCAAAGAATCACGACGTCAGGTTTAGTGGGGGTTTGAGAGCGGGGGCCTCGCGGCGGCCGCCCATGGCCTCATGGCGGCCAGACGTGACCTCATGGCGGCCACCTGTGACCTCACGGCGGCCACCCGTTGCCTCGTGGCGGGGCTGGTAGTCCCGTCTCCTGGATCCGGACCTGTGGCGGCCTCGGCGCGCCCCATTCCCACGAGGGGGAGGGTAGCGGCGGTTGCTGTCATGGCGGACCCCGGAGCCTACGGCCGACCGCGAGTAGTGTGCGTCGTCCCGGAGGTCCCCGAGAAGGTCGTTCAATTTTCGACCATTTTCGGCCTCCCAGGGGGTTCGGCTATTATATTTCCGGCCTCCGGGGGCCCTCGCACGGCCCCGGGACCGTCAGAGCACGGCTCGGGACGAGAAGCCAGTCTGGGGGAGAGGGGTCGGGATTTCTGGGGTCCTGGGCGCCCCCAAGCGGTGTGGTGGCCACACCGTGTGGTGAGTTTGTGGGGATTCGGGGTCGCCGCACGGTTTTGGGGCTCGAGTCCCTCTCCGAGGATTTCTTGGGCGACAGGGGCCTCCAGGGTTCCAAAACCGTGCGGTGACGGGCCGTGCGGTGAGGTCTTGGGGTATTTCGAGGTCACCGCACGGTCCGTCACCGCACCGTTTTGGGACTCCAGAGATCCGCGCGCAGTGGGACCCATGCCAAGAAGCACCCTGTTTGCCTCCAGCGTGCCCTGGGTTTCTTGGGTCTCGATGGCTTTGGTGTGAAAAAAGCGTGACGTTCTCACGCCAGAGGGCTAGGGACGTCCTGGGATGACAGGGTTGGGTTTCTTGTGGAGGGTCTCTTGTGGTGTAGCTCCTACTGGATTGGAAACATCGGGGCGTCGCATGTCCGGGAAGGGCGGCGCGCGTGGACTCTTCCTGCCGCTCTGGGCACTCGAGCATTGGCGAAGCGTCTTGATTTGCCTGCAGATCCACCAAATAATGGTATGAGAACCTTTCTGGTGGTTTGAACGAAATGGTCTCAGAACATTTCTTGCGGAGGCCGTCTTGTTTTGACACATCTGCGTTTTGTTATAAGAGCGTTGTGTCCTGTTCTTAGAACGTGATTTCGTGATCAGAGAGTTTCGTGGTAGGACTATAGGGCAGCGGGTGGACCAGTCGGGCGCGGTCGTAGGCAGTGGTCCCGAGCGTGCACGAGTGGGCTGACGAAAGGGGAGGCTGCGACTTCGGCCCCGCCGCCGGGTGTATTCGTGAATGCATGAGCGCCTCTCGGCGCCAGGAGACGATAGGAAGACCAGCTACGTGAGATGATTATCTACCCTACCTTTTGCTATCCTATTTTCTCCGGCAGCAAATCGTGGGAGCCTGGTACACCTTCTCAATTCCGTCTTAGCGTCGATTCGCGTTTAGGGGGTCGATGAGATAGCGCTGATTCAGCGTCGGTTAGCGTCGATCTAGCGTCGGTTAGCGTCGATTCGCAAGAGCCGACATGATGGTATGGGTCTGGAGCGAAAGAAGGACGTACACGTAAATGAATCCACGTTGGAAACGAGAGTACGTATTGCGCGAATGTTCACATCACGCGGCGGGTCTCGTGGATCGAGGGGCCGTGTTGATGTACATAGCTGGGCACGTACGTTCTTTGTGGGCTCCCTAATGGGAGGCTCCCATGAGTTGCCACCGAACCTTTCGTCCCCCCCCACAAAACAAGGGTGGTGGAATGTTGGTCCGCGTGGAGCTCCCCAAGGGTGGCTCTCGACGTGTGGTGGTCGACATGCCCGCGGACAGATCACGCCCTTCGCTCGGCATTCGATGTGAGGGGATGGTTGATTGCTATTGAAATTTCGTGTGCTCTATATATGGGGGCCAGGAGGGAGGAGTCCCAGGAAGTGGCGCGTGCACCGGAAACGCGGCCGCCCAAAGTTGCAACGGGTTCAGTGCGTGTACAAGTTAATACAACACACGCAGCCGTAGTTTGGTAGCGTGTTTCATTATTCCTCCCTCTCCTTCTCCTCCATTTTTTTATTTTGCCGAGGCGCCGTTGCGTTGCGTAGATGGCTTCGAGGATGACTGGCTTCGGTGGCAAATTACCGTCAGAATTCCGTCTTCAGCGCCGAGTAGCGTCGATTAGCGTTTGCGACTAGCGTCGATAAGCGTCGACTGAGCATCGATTATCGTCGGTTTAGCGTCGAGTTGCGTCGATTCGCAAGAGCCGACAATGTGGTATTGGAGGCCCCCATGAGTTGCCACACAAATTGGTCATGTTGTTTGTGCATGGCCCCCTGACGCTAGGTTCTCTGATCTTGAGCGCGGCTTCCTGAATCTACCTGTCCCTCCCCCACCCCCACTCCCATCTTTGTTGCAGTTCTTCCTTCCTCCCTCCCCCCCTCCCTCCACCAGACCACTTCACTCTGAACCTCCTGCACCGTCCCCCCCTCCTCTCCCTCTTCCATCCCTCCCCCCTTCCTCCCTCCATCTCTCCCGCCCGCTTCCCCCTCTCCCTTCCTCCCTCTCCCCCCTCCCCCCCCCCCTTGCCCTTCTCTCGACCCGACCCCTCCTCATCCTCCGCCGACCAACAACGGCCCCTGGAGTATCCCTGGACGGCGAGACGAACCTGAAGGAGAAGCGCGCCCTGCCGGCCACGCAGGCCCCTCCTGGGCAGCGAAGGGGGGGCCTTGTTCTCAGGCAGCGGCGAAGCGCCCTGGCTCGCCGCCGATAGGCCCACCAACGAATGTTCTAAGAACGTTTCTGGCCGAGGCTGTCTTACGTTGACCTGTCGGCCTTGTGTTAGAAGAACCTTGTCGTGGTTCTTCGAACATTTGTGGGTTCCAAGAACAGCACACCAGAGAAAAAAACAATCAGTGGCTGGTTTGACGAATCGTGGGATCGATAAAGAGATCAATAAGGAGATCGACCAGGAACCCGGGAACCTGGAACCCACCGAAATCGGCCTGGAACCAATAACCAGCAACCCAGGAACCCGGGAACCCAGCCGGCTACCAACATCGGCGGGCAATATTCACCAAATCTTTCGAGTTCTCTTATAGGACCCCTTCAGTGCAAGCATCGGTTGAGGAATGTTGTGGTAGGCCTATAGGAGTTCGGAGGCGGCAAAGACAGGGGTGATGACTAGGGGGGGGGATATCATGGCGGGGGCCATGATGTTTTACCAGATTTGATGGCGCCTCTTCTTGTTTGATTACGTCCCTGGCCCCCCCGCTGGGCCGCGCACATGCCGCCGGTCATGATTTGCACCCCCCTCCTGGACACCTTCCTCCCTGGCCGCTCCCAAGGAGTGCCGGGGCGGTCGGCCCCTCCTGGAGCAGCGACGGGGGACCCCCTGCTCGAGGCACGCCCGCCTCGGCGGCTCGGCGGGCCGACGGCGGCGGCGGCAGCGCAGGGCAGGGCAGCAGCGAGAGCACCGAGGGCGACGGGGGTGCAGCACCGCGGCCAGCCAGGGGCAGGCGGAGGAGGAGGAGCAGGAGGAGGAGGAGGAGGAGGAGGAGGAGGAGGAGGAGGAGGAGGAGGAGGAGGAGAGGAGGATGAGGAGGAGGAGGAGGAGGAGGATGGAGAGGAGGACGAGGAGGAGGCGGAGGAGAAGGAGGAGAAGGAAAGAGGAGGAGGAGGAGGAGGAGGAGGACGACGACGAGCGAGGGGAAGGGGCTCCCCGTCATCCGGGAGCCAGAGAGAGGGTGGCAGCCAAGGGGTCGCCAGATCAACTGTGTGTTGGCAGATCTGTCATCGTTCTGAGCAGATCCACCAGGTTTTGATACCCGGTAGCTCCGCCTCCTCCTGCTCGCCCCTTTCCTCATCCTCCAGTAGTACGCCGTCCTCCACCAATCCCCTCCTTGCTCCTTCCTCCATGTTTCTCCCTTCTCCCTCCTCTGTCCTCCTCATCTCGCTCTCCTGCCTTCCCCATCCGCCCCCCGTTCTCCCTCCGCTCCCTCGTCCCCCCCCCTACTCCCTCCTCCGCATTGCCCCCTCTGCCTCCGCTCTCCCCCCCACTCCCTCGGACCCTATCTCCTGCCCCCTCCCTCAGGATGAGCAGCCCAAGGTTACCCTTGCATCATTCCCCCTTCGGCCCATCCTCGGCCGCTTTCGCTGGCCGCGCCGTCCGCAAAGTATCGACATGGCCTTCCGAGGCCCTTGCATCCTTGTCGTGCGTCCTCATTCTGCGGGTCGACTGCGTTGAGGCTTTCTAGGTTGTGTGGAAGCCGGGGGAGGAGGAGGAGGAGGAGGAGGAGGAGGAGGAGGAAGAGGAGGAGGAGGAGGAATAGCAGGAGGAGGATGAGGAGGATGAGGAGGAGGAGGAGGAGGAGGAGGAGCAGGAGCAGAAGGAGGAGGAGGAGGAGGAGGACGAGGGAGAGGATTGGAGGGGGGGGGCTGTGTTGGCTGTACCCGCCCCTGGAGCCCGCCGAGGCGGCGAGCAGCTCCGCGCTGGGGCGCGGCGCCGAGGAGGCCGCGGGGCTGCTGCGCGCGGCGGAGGTCGAGGTGCTGATGGAGGTGCGCGCGCGGCAGCGCGCAGAAGCAGGGACGGGGGAGGGCGAGGAGGACCAGAGGAGGAAGAGTAGGGGAACGACAAATGACAGAAGCATCAAAACTCGGAGGTCCGCGCGGATTTCTCGGGTCGGCGCTCGATCTCCTCCCTGGCGCGCGGAGCGCGCCAGGGGCGGCGCCGGAGGCGCCGCCAGGGGGCCGCAGCGCCGATCCAAGAAGTCCTCGCGGACCTCTGAGTTTTTATGTTTTTGTCATTCTTCGTGCGCCTAGAATTGTCCGAATACCGCTGCCCTCGCCCCGTTTTGCCCTCTGTGGGCCTCCTGGGCGGCCCTCGTCGCCACCGCTGGCGTCGCCTCGAAATTCTGGCCAGGACGCATCCTTGGCGAGGTCCGGGGAGCAGCGGTATGGGCGGTATGGGCGGTGGAGGGGAGGGTCGAGGATCGGGGTTGGCAGGTCGACGAGGAGGAGGAAGAGGAGGAGGAGGAGGAGCACGGAAACGAGGAGGATGACAGGATAAATCCCGTGGCCCTCATCTCCTCCTCTCATCCGGCCTTGTCTCTTCTGCGCGGCATGGCGCTGCTCTCTGTCTCTCTGTCTCTCTCTCTCTCTCCCCCTCTCTCTTTCTCGGACCTGCGAAGTCGGGCCGCGTGCCCGTGCTGCGGGCAACAATCCTGGGCGTCCGCATCGTGACCGCTGGTGTGTGTGCGTGTTTTTGTTTTATCAACTTTGCTCGATCAGGAGATCTACTACAGAATTGACTTACCCCAACATTGATTTCTCCTTTCGAGTCCACACGAGCGCCGTGGATTCGGCAGACAATTCCATGTGGGGGGTATCAATTCTGCAGTCGATCCCCTACTCGATTCGCGTCGGGCCCTTCAATTCTCATGGAGTACCAGCTGGGGTCGCAGTGCGGTCGTCGGTGGCCTTCATCGGTGCCTGCCAGGCGGTCGCGCGCCTTCGTGACCGTCACCGTGGCGTGTCTTCGCTGTGCCAGTGCTGCCCGCCCTCAACACTGTAGTCATGTCTTTGTGTCGGCCGTCTGGTCCGCGGCTCATTCTTCCCGAAGTCGCTGCGGATCTTGACATTCGGCCCTGGGCAGACCCCCACCCCGACACGTCGATTAGTGCATCGTCCGTTTTCGGTTCTTGAGGGGGGCCGCGGCCGTCATTTTCCAGGTTTGCGCCTGCCAGGTTTGGGCCCGAGGTCGATCTCACTAAACCACGTTTTGCTAAAGGGGGCCCTGCCCATCCCCGAGACATGACCTGATGTCGATCACCTGCGCCTGACCCATGGCCGTTGGAGGGTAGGCATTGGCGCAATGTTGGGCAACGCTTAGGTTATTACTGGAGCTAAAGTGTGATCCTAGGGAGCAGATTGGGGCCGACTTGAGGCCCTGTTGGACCATCATCTTTGGCGATTGGTTGGAGATCGAGAGCTGTTGAGGCAATGTTTGGCTAACTTGGTGCGACTGAAGAATCACAGGACCCTCTTGAATCCATATCCGGACGGCGTGGGAGCTGAACAAGCGACAAAAGCATCACATTAAGTTGTGAATAAGGTTCCACGTTGTCTTCTACCTTCTCGGAGCGGTTTGGCGCCTCTCGGCCATCTTGGGTCGTCTACGGCTCTGGGGTATTTTGGGGGGCCCTCTGGGAACGTGTCTAGAAGCTTCTTGCGCACTCTTCGCCTCCCAGTCTCGTCCTTATGGGAGTGCAGACCAGGGGCTGAGGTACACACATTCCCCAACATATTGCGAAGGCCTGACTGCTGGTGCAGCCGACCCGGAAGGGTAACGACGACGGCGGTGGCGGTGACGACGACGCTGACGTGAGTCAGAGTCCTGCGGGATGCTTCTTGGGGTCTCTTCGGAGAGCTCTCGGGCGCCACTGGGGGGCAGTTATCGGGAGCCACTTGGGGGCCTCTCGGGAGCCTCTTGGGGCCTCCCGGGAGCCTCTCGGGGCCGAGGTCTCGAAATGTTGTTCACCCTTATGGAGCAGTCTTGGGGGCATATTGGGCCGTCTTCGATGCCTCTGAGGCCGTCCTGGGGCCCTCTTGGGCCGTTTCTGGGCCCTCTCCGACGCCTAGTAGAAATCATTGTGGATGTCAGTGGATTTGCCTCCTGGGAGTGCTCTTGTCGCCTCTTGGTGCATCTTGGAGGCCTCTTGGGATGTCTGGAGGCTTTCTTTGTGGCCTCTCGGGTCCCCCCTGGCGGGGAAGGGATCAGAGGGAGGGTATTCCTGCTCGATTCATCTAAGACTTGCTCAATTTCGCTTTGGCTGGCGTGCTTGAAGGGGGGGGCGGCGACGCCTACGCCTGCGCCGCCGCCGCCGCCGACGACGACGACGCCGACGCCAACGCCGACGCCGACGACGACGACGACAACGACGACGATGGCGACAACGACGACGACGGGTCAAACGAAGCAGCGCCTCGCACACGCCGACAGGGTCGGTGGATTTGTTGTTTGGGGGCACCGTGGGAGGCCCCCGGTAGAAATGAGACAGGACGGGAGAGACAAGGGACAGGAAGCAAGGAGTAGGATGACGACTGGAAACGAGACGACCAAGCACGCGATGGCAGTCCAGCGCGCATGAACTCAGCCTTGCGCCCCCGAGGGGGGCCTGGCGTTTCATGGTTGCCGCTCGGCTGCGACTGGCGCCTCGGTGTGCTTACCAGCGCTCTCGCGGTCCTCCGCGCGCGCCCCCCCCCGCCGCAGGCACCGAACCCGAACCTGGGCGAGGCCAGCGGGTCCGTGGCCTGGCCAGGCGCCGCGCGCGCTCTCGACCGCCGCGCCCTCTCGGCAGGCCCCCCCGTGTCCCCTGCCGAGCGGGAACAGGTCAGGGCTCGTGTCGGCTCCCCCGATTCGATTCGACCCGATTTCGATGGCGCCCGATTCCGATTCGATTCGACTTGGTTCCGATGTCTTGTACTGGACGCATACCAGTCTGCCGATGTCTGCCGATTCGGCATTTCCCGACTCGGCTGCCGACATCCTCCGATCCGATCCATCTCGATCGCCGATCCGACTTATCGATTCGAGCCTGGGCTCCCCTGACAAGATACCGATGCCGCTGCCCTTTCCTCGTCGCCACCGCTGGCTCTGCCTCGAAACGTTGGCCCTCACGCGCCCCCGGAGAGGTCCGTGGAGCAGTGGCAGAGGCATCGGTGTGGTTTCCCCCCCCCTCGTATGTGTTGTCTCCGGGTGTGGGCTCGGACCCGGGGTCCGTCTTTGTGCTGTCAGGCCTTCGGCCCTACGGGGATGCCCAGGGCGCTTGGTATGTGGATCCGATGGCGACCATTGTAGGGCATGCGACCTGCAACACGTATGCAGGCATGATGAATGTGGTGCACGTGATTTCGCCCACATCATAAGTCAAGGTTGCATTTTGCCACGTTGGCGCGTGTGCCCTGCAAGTGTTGGTAGGTCATGCCGCTAGGCGTTCTTCGCTAATCCGTTAGCAGGGATATGATTAACTACATGCTGCACTCACCATATGGGTTGTTGACCGAAATGGCAAGATATAGCTAAGTAGACTAACTCAAGTTCTGCTAACAAGCTTAGCAACGTGTGCGCCACCAGTTTTCGGAGCAACGGAGCGCCTGTGTCGTAAGGTGTGGCGCAGGTTTCGCGCAATAGGCAGTGTGGCTCGGTCCAACCGAGTCCTGCTGCAAACTGTGAACTGAGACCATTGGCGTCTATATTCGATGTTCGGTTTTCTTGAGACTGTGCCCTTGCCGCCTTCTGTTAGTGCCAGCCCATAGCAATGTTAGCGGCACAGGGATCACTTCTAAAGAGCCACACGATTAGTCATCAGTTATGTTGCGTACTCGTTCCTTGTATTGGGTTGGTCATGTCAACGGCCGAAAGCTTAACAGAACACCTGGATGATGTTGCGCCGCAGAGAGACAGTTTCTGATTCGTTCGCCCGCCACAAGTGGTTCCTCAGATGCCACTGCCATACCAGCGGCGGTTGCACATATCGAAGCCTAGTTGGAAGGAAAACAAGCCGGTTTACATTCACACCAGGTTTCCGAACTATTTTGCGTGTCAGCCAGGCAGCCTTCGAACAGTTGACGTGGAAGTGGGCGGCGTCCGCGATATACAATCTTACATGTTACGTGATGGAATTAACGGGCGATGAGGCAGGTCAGCAGATTGTTGTGAGGTTTGTTCAAACACTAACGTATTCAACAATCATTTCCAATTCAATAGCATCTTAATTGAGCGTAGTGGTGAGTCCTTGGCGTATGTGAGCGAACACGTCATGCAATGCCTAGACGTCGTTTGCTCGCCCTTTCTGCAGGGACTTCGGTGCATCATGTTTGGCAGCCAGGGCAATGGCCCTGACATTGTCGATAAATCTGACAAAATAGTCCAAGAGATAACCTTCACAGCCTGCCCCCCCCCCTCCGAAGGACGGCCGGCTCGCTCACTCCCACCCGCTTTCCCGCCGCATACGTACCACCCGAGTCTCAGGCTGGGCAGGGGCTGTATCGACAATCATCGGGCACCACTGCACATGCCAACCATGTGCAAGGCACCCGCAAGGTGCGCCGCGCGTGCCAGGACACCCACATCGCTCCTGTCAAATAACACTGCAGAGTGATCATGGGGAGCCCGCGCATGATCAAGGTTTTGCCGCAAATCTTGTGTTCGCACTGATCTTCGACAGGGATGATTGGCCTGCGAGCAGCAGGCAAGATGCTGCCACACCCTTTCCTGGCAAACGAAACCACACTGCGAAACGATCCCTTGGCGCCCGCGCATGGTCCAGATTTTGCTGCAAAGTTGTAATGTACGGTTTGTTGTCAGGGATGGCAGGGGAGATTGTTGGCATTGTCCCTGGTTTGTCGTCGGTCGGGTGGGCGATGGGGTGTTCACTAAACGAAGCAGAGGTAAAACCTTCTCCCGAAAGGGAAGAAGGGGTTGGAAACATATGCACCGTAGACCAGCTCTGCCCAGAGGACTGGCAGGATTGTGCAACACATCGCGCCCACTGTCATGCCATCGCCCACATCAAGTTGGCACATTACTCAGGCCTCTTGTTGCTGATGGGTTGGGTACGTCACAGGAGAGGCATGTTTTTTTGTTTTAATGCTGTGCCTATACAGCAGCTTGTGCAGAGCAGGAGCAGTTCTCCGCCCCTTGTCGTGCCTCCTGGAGCCTTCCGTCGCCACGGCGGGGTTCCCCCTCGAGATCTTTGTCGGGGCGCACCCCAGGGTGGGTCCCGGGGACGACGACGGGGACGGCGGCGACGACGACGACGACGACGACGACGACGGCGGCGGCGGCGGCGGCGGCGGCGGCGGCGGCGAGGGCGACGGCGACGGCGACGGCGACGGCGACGGCGGCGGCGACGACGACGACGACGAGGACGACAGCAAGGACGAAGAGGACGACGAGGGCGAGGGCGACAGACGACGACGACGAAGGCGACGACGGGATTGGCCTGGCGCTGCCCTCCTCCAAGGCGGCCGCTGCGGCGCCGGGTTGGACAGCTTCCTGCCGCGCGGCTGCGTGCTGAAGAACACCGCCTGGGTGCTCGGCATGTCCGTCTACGTGGGCGCCGTGGGAAAGGGGGGCCCCCCGCCTCCCCTCTCAAACTCCTCCTCCTCCTCCTCCTCCCATGCTCCTCCTCCTCCTCCTCGTCCTCCTCCTCCTCCTCCTCCTCCTCCTCCTCCTCCTCCTCCTCCCCTCCCCCTCTTTCCTCCTCATCCTCCTCCCTCCTCCTCCTCCCTCCTCCTCCTCCTCCTTCTCCTCTCCTCCCCCCTCCTCCTCCTCCTCCTCCTCCTCCTCCTCCTCCTCCTCCTCCTCCTCCTCCTCCTCCTCCTCCTCCCCCTCCTCCCCCTCCTCCTCTTTCTCCTCTGGGGGGGTGGGGGCGCGATCCTCCGAGGTCTCTGTCGGGATGCCACCAGCCTGCGTGCAGATCGCCCGCCGTGGGGGCGACGGGGAGGAGGAGGAGGAGGAGGCAGATGAGGCGGAGGACGACGACGGCGACGGCGAGGCCGCGAGGCAAGATGAGGGGAAGGATGACAAGACTCGATGAAGAAAACACGGCAGAAGCATACAAGTTTGGCGTTCCGCGCGGGTTTCTCGGATCCGCGATGGGCCCCTCTTCTTCTAAAGACGAGGGGAAGGATGACAAGACGACGGCGTCAGCCACGACGACGGACACCGAAGAGCCGCGAGGAGGCGGGAGCTCGGGCGCACACCTGGCCGAGGCAGTGTCCCCCGCGGCCGCTCTGGACGTGTCCTCGGGTTGGCTGCCGCGTGCCAGTCTGTAGCTGGAGCTGGCGCGACCTGCCCGGAGGCTCCTACAGTCAGAACTCATAAGAAGGACGCACGGCTGTCCTCGGGGTACACTTGCGTGCCAGCCTCTGCGGCCCGCCCTTCGCGGTTGTCATTGGCCAGCTCTTAAGGGTGTCGGCAGCCCGCCGCCCAAAAAGTGGCAACTTCGGCGTCCAAGGTCCTTGCGCCCTTGCCGCCCGTCCTTACTGTAGATTGCGCCTGTAATGGCATGCGGCCAGACAACACCACTGCGCCGCAGCCCGTGGATCTTCGTGCTCCTCCAGCCTGCCCCCACTCGAGCAAGAACCAGGAGGGGGAAAACACAGGCAGAATCCATCTCGGAAGATATAGGAACAGATATATGGGAAGTGGGGGGGAATGCGAACACTCCCAGAAGATGGGGGAATCCTGGAATTTGGGTTTATCTATTTTGCGTGTCCCTGGGCTCGGCGTCACCCCAACATACTTACACGATATGCGCGTCGCCCCCCAGGGGCGACGCGCGCACCGAGACATCTTGTAGTATATGCGTCTTGGCGGGCGCTTGCTGGCCACACCGCTGGGGACACGAGATACCACAAGATGGGTATACTGTATGTCCGGGTTGGACTCGCTCCTCCGAGGAGAAAATATAGTACCGGTATGTCTTTGTGCGTCCCACGGGCCCCTCTAAAGAGAGGGCTGTATGACAGATCCACTTTCGGAGGTCTTCGCAGATCTCCTGGACTGGCGCCGGAGCCGCCCGGCGGGCGCGCCTCCAGCGCCGCCCCCGGCGAGAGGGGTCGAGCGCAGCTCCAGGAAATCCACGCGGAGCCCCGACCGTTTTGCACACTGGTCGTTGGAAGTGGGTATTTTTGGATTCCCAGAGATCCAGCGTATGGGAAACATCATGACGGAGGTTTTTCGCAAATTTCGGCCCTTAGGGGCCCTCGCCGGGCCTCGGGAGCGTCAAAAAACGCCTCGGGATGAAAAACCGGTCCTGGGGAATGAGTCGAGATTTCTCGGGACCTCGAAAAATAATCACGACATCCGATGCTTGGGTTCCCGTAATTATCCCAATCCTTGTTTACGTGCTTTGTTATTTCAATGGTCGAGTGGTTTCCCCTCTTCCCGCCTCCTCAGGGGGCGGGCGGAGCCCAATCTGCTTTCAGCGCATGCCTGCTTCATGCTTCTGCCTGCTTCTTCCGACCGTTGGAGATGCCTGCGCTGTTGTCTGCTCTACCTTGGTCTTTGGTTGTGAATCCTCCCTCCTCCTTTTCGTCGTCCTCCTCCTCCTCCTCCTCCTCCTCCCTCCGCCTCCTCTTCCTCCCTCCGCCTCCTCCTCCTCCTCTCCCTCCTCCTCCTCCTCCTCCCTCCTCCCCCTCGTCGCTCCTCCTTCTCCTCCTCCTCCTCCTCCTCCTCCTCCTCCTCCTCCTCCTCCTCCTCCCCCTCCTCCTCCTCCTCCTCCTTCTCCTCCTCATCATCATCCTCCTCCTCCTCCGCCTCCTCTCCTCCTCCTCCTCCTCCTCCTCCTCCTCTTCCTCCTCCTCCTCCTCCTCCCCCTCCTCCTCCTCCTCCCCCTCCCTCCCTCTCCCCCTCCTCCTCCCTCATTCTTCCCTCCTCCCTCCTCCCTCCTCCCTCCCCCCCCCTCCATGTGAGAATTTTGGCCTCTGCTCGGCCTCGCCCTGGGGAGGCCCCGAGACCAAGCTGCGCCTGAACGCCGCGGAGGCGCCGACCAAGGCGCCACCGCTGGCCGCCACCGCCAGCCGCCGCCGCCGCAGACGCGCCGCCGCTGCGCCTGCCATGGCATCGTCGTTGCCATTGATCGGGAGGGGGAAAAACCTCGAGATCCAACGCATTGAAGAAATCAATACGCAGGTTCTTCGCACATTTCGGCCTTTAGGGGCCCTCGCCGGCCTCGGGACCGTCAAAAAACGACTCAGGATGAAAAACCGGTCCCGGGGAATGGGTCGAGACTTCCGGGGACCCCGTATTGAAAAAAGCTCGGATTTATGGAGACGGAGACACAATTCATCGTCGATTCCCACGAACATGCGGGAAATTATGGGAAATGGAGGGGGAGACGAAAACCCTGAACAGATGGGAGAATATAGGGGATCCTGGGATTCGTGTCGATGTATTTGTGCATTCCTTGGCCCCTTCCATTGAGGCCGTCGCCGCCGCCGCCGTCGCAGCCGACGCCGCCGCTGTCTGCCGCCGCGCCGACATCCTGCGGCGCCCTCGTACACGCCGTGGCGCCGCCGCCGTCGTCGCCGCCGTCCTCGTCGCCGCCGTCGTTTTCCGAGCCAGAAGCCCGAAGGAGGAAAAGGAGGAGAAGGAGGAGAAGGAGGTGGAGGAGGATGAGCAGGAGGAGGGGGAGGAGGACCAGGAGCGGGAGTAGGAGGAGGAGGAGGAGGAGGAGGAGGAGGAGGAGGAGGACGAGGATGAGGAGGAGAGGAGGAGGAGGAGGAGGAGGAGGACGAACAAGAAGAAGAGGTGGAGCAGGAGCAGGAGGGAACAAGGAGGAGCAGGGAGGAGGAGGAACGAGGAGGAGGAGAAAGGGAGGAGGGAGAGGGAGGGAGGGAGGGGAGAGGCAGGAGGAGGGGGAGGAGGAGGAAGAACAGATGGGGAGGAGAGGAGGAGACAGCAGCAGGAGGACGAGGGGAGGAGAAAGGAGGAGGAGGAGGAGCAGGGGGAGAACGAGAAGGAGGAGGAGGAGGCGGAGGCAGAGGCGGAGGTGGAGGTGGAGGCGGAGGCAAAGGCCGAGGCGGAGGCGGAGGCGGAGGAGGAGGTGGCGGCGGCGGCAGAGGAGGAGGAGGAGGAGGAGGAGGAGGAGGAGCAGGAGCAGGAGCAGGAGCAGGAGCAGGAGCAGGAGCAGGAGAGGGAGCAGGAGCAGGAGCAGGAGCAGGAACAGGAGGAGGAGGAGGAGGAGGAGGAGGAGGAAGGGGAGGAGGAGGAGGAGCAGGAAGAGGAGGAGGAGGGGGAGGAGGAGGAGGAGAGGGAGGAGGAGGAGGAGGTGGAGGAGGATTGTCACGGCTGTCGTTCAAGGCACGGGTAATGTTTTACCGCTTCGTGCCCTAACAATGGTGGCACGCCATGTTCTGGATGCAACACTTGTGAAGATGCGGCTACTACCACGCCTATGCTGTGCAACACTCGCGCCAATGCCCTCCACTGCGCGGCCTATGACCGCCCATGGCCTACACGCGGGCCCTTTGCACGGTGGCTGGTAAGCCCCCCACCCCCATGCCTGACATTGCCACCTATGCCCCGCGTGCAACTGCGGAGACCCCAGGCTTGCTACGGCCTACTATGGTCTGCGAACTATCAACATGTCAAAGCATGAACCTACCTGACTGTTTGGTATGCCATGCTAGTTCAAGTGGGATGCAACCTGGAATGCACGAGTAAAGTCCCCCACGGCTGCGAAGCAGGATGGTTTACAACCGCCTGGCCTCTTCCCAGAGGAGGGCCACCCCACGACTGTGAAGCACACGTAGCTGCCCCGTGCCAATCCCCGTACTCCCATGGATGCAACACTTGTGAAGATGCGGCTACTACCACGCCTATGCTGTGCAACACTCGCGCCAATGCCCTCCACTGCACGGCCTGTGGCCACCCATGGCCTACACGCGGGCCCTTTGCACGGTGGCTGGTAAGCCCCCCACCCCCATGCCTGACACTGCCACCTGTGGCCCGCGTGCAACTGCGGAGACCCCAGGCCTGCTACGGCCTAATAAGGTCTGCGAACTATCAACATGTCAAAGCATGAACCTACCTGGCGACTCCTCCACGACGTGTCTGGGGCACGGGGCAAAAAGCACGAGGAGGAGGAATAGGATGAGGAAGAGGAACAGTAGGATGAGGAGACCAAATAACGCAATACCAGACAAGAGACGCCTCTTCCGTACCAAAACGACCACCCTTCGGGTGATAAGGAGGTTCCGGGGGGGGGGGAGTAACCAGCGCGCACGAACACGAAACCGAAACCGATTTCCCGGTAGGGGGGCTCTCCGTTCCACTTCGATCTCTCCCCCTCACCTCCGATTTACATGGGACATCCTCCAATGCGCGGGGATTGCGTGTCCCATAAAAGGGACTGCGCGTCCCATTTGCCAGGACTGTGTGTCCCATAATCGAGACTGCGCGTCCCATTTGCCAGGAATGTGTGTCCCATAGCAGGGACTGCGCGTCCCATTTGCCAGGGCTGCGTGTCCCATAACAGGGACTGCGCGTCCCATTTGCCAGGACTGTGTGTCCCATAATCGAGACTGCGCGTCCCATTTGCCAGGAATGTGTGTCCCATAGCAGGGACTGCGCGTCCCATTTGCCAGGACTGCGTGTCCCATAACAGGGACTGTGCGTCCCATTTGCCAGGACTGTGCGTCCCATAATCGAGACTGCGCGTCCCATTTGCCAGGAATGTGTGTCCCATAGCAGGGACTGCGCGTCCCATTTGCCAGGACTGCGTGTCCCATAACAGGGACTGTGCGTCCCAGTTGCCAGGACTGTGCGTCCCATAATCGAGACTGCGCGTCCCATTTGCCAGGAATGTGTGTCCCACAGCAGGGACTGCGCGTCCCATTTGCCAGGGCTGCGTGTCCCATAACAGGGACTGTGCGTTCCATTTGCCAGGACTGCGTGTCCCATAACAGGGACTGTGCGTCCCATGTGCCAGGATTGTGCGTCCCATAATCGAGACTGCGCGTCCCATTTGCCAGGAATGTGTGTCCCATAGCAGGGACTGCGCGTCCCATTTGCCAGGACTGCGTGTCCCATAACAGGGACTGTGCGTCCCATTTGCCAGGACTGTGTGTCCCATAGGGAGGAGGAGGAGGATGTTTTCGGCTGTCGTTTAAGGCGCGGGTCAAGTGTTACCGTAGCGCGCCCTAACAAAAAGGGAACATGACCGTCAACCTAATGAAGCGAAGCGGCGGCGGCAGCGGCCAGCCTCACTGTATATGCCGTACCCCGACCGCTATTACTCGGGTGCTATGTAATCTACCTACGGATGCCTACCAGGCGAGACGCGGCCCTCGACTGTGAAGCCCGTTATATGGAATGCGCCACCGTCCTCCTTCTGGAGGGGGGCCGCTCCACGACTGTGACGCCCGCTTAACTACCCTACTCTCATCCTCCCTCAACAGGAGGGCCGCCCCACGACGGTGAAGCCTTATTATCGCCAAACTCTTACCTTTGCCCTTCGCTGTCGCTTGTCCCCCCACCACGAAATGGCAATTCATCCTTTCCCCCAAACGGTTCCTCACTTGCAGATTCCCAGTCCATGAAGGGTGCTGCGTTAAATTGGGGTGCCAAGGGGGTCACGCTCCCAGCCCCTTAGTCCGAGGGGTCTGGGCCCTTCTGCCCCCTACAAGTGTGAACCCTACATGGTGCATACGGTCTCCGTTGCTTCTCTACCCCCCTGGCGTGGCTGGGGACTGGCATTCGCCCCAGCCCACGCTCTGATTCTAGCCCTTCCCTAACCCCCTCAGGCGGTTACTCTTTGTGCTGGGTGGGCACTTGAACGTGCCTCTTGCCACTGTCGCCCCGCTGTTCACTCCCCTGGGGGCTCTGCTGGGGTGCTCGTCGGGCGTGGGGAATCCACGCCCTTAGTGGCGCCCCGTGCGTCCCCAGCCGACTCCCCCAGAGGAGTATAGAACAGCATTGGCACGGGGGGAGAAGGAGGAGGAGGAGGAGGAGGAGGAGGAGGAGGAGAGGAGGAGGAGGAGGAGGAGGAAGAGGAGGAGGAGGAAGAAGGAGGAAGGGGAGGGGGAGGGAGGGGGGAGGGGGGGAGGGAGGTGGGCCGGGGGCCGGGACGGCCGGGAGGGGGGAAGGGGGCAGGGCAGGAGCAGGGGGCAGGGGGAGGGGGAGTGGTGAGGGGGGAGGGGGAGAAAGGAGGAAGGTGTGAAGAGGGGGAGGCGGCAGGAGAGGAGGAGGAGGAGGAGGGAGGAGGAGGAGGAACAGGAGGAGGAAGGGAGTTAGAAGGAGGAGCGCAGCAGGAGGAGGAGGAGACGAGGACGAGGAAAGAGGACGAGGACCGAGAGGAGGACGAGACTAGGAACGAGGAGGAGGAGGAGAGGAGGAGGAGGAGGGGAGGAGGAAGGAGAGGTGTCCGACATGCAGCGGCTGCTCAGCCTCTCCGTGGTGGGGCTGCTCTGCGGGCTCTTTGCCCTGTGCCTCGCGTCCCGCCGCGGCTCCCGCCTCATTACCGCCGCTCTCGCCCTGGAGTCCCGCACGTCACATCCTTCTCCTCTTCTTCCTCCTCCTCCTCCTCCTCCTCCTCTCCTCCTCCTCCTCATCATCATCATCATCATTCATCATCATCATGCCCTCCTCCTCCCTCCCTCCCTCGCCTCCCTCCTCACTCCTCCATCCCTCCCCTCCACTCCTCCTCCCCTCCTCCCTCCTCCCTCCCCGTCCCCCGTCCTTCTCCCTCCTCCCTCCTCCTCTCCTCCTCGTCCCCCTCTCCTGCTGCTCCTCCTACTCACTCTCCTCCTCAACCTCCCTCCTCCTCCCGTCCTCCTCCTCCCTCCTCCCATCCCCCTCCTCCCTCCTCCTCGTCCCCCTCCTCCTACTGCTCCTCCTCATCCTACTCCTCCTCAACATCCTCCTCCTCCTCCTCCCCTCCTCCTCCTCCTCCTCTTCCTTTTCCTCCTCCTCCTCCTCCTCATGTTCCTCCTCCTCCTCCTCCTCCTCCTCCTCCTCCTCCTCCTCCTCCTCCTCCCGCCTCATTTCCGCCGCTCTCGCCTTACATTCCCGCACAGCGTAGAAAGGCCTGTGGCAGAAGCCTTCGCAGCAAGAGGGGGGAGAGGAAGGGGGGTGAAATCGAATAAGAAACAACGCCATATCAATAAACTTTTGGCAGTCCGCTCGGATTTCTCGGATCCGCACTGGGCCCCCCAGCGGCGCCTCTGGCGCCGCCCCTGGCGCGCTCTGCGCGTCAGGGAGGGAGGTCCAGCGCAGATCCAAGAAAGGCGCGCGGAGCGCCCCAGAGTTTATGTTGTGGAGTTGTTTCTTCTGGGGAGGGCGGGGGGGGGACAGCAGGAGTAGTAGGAGCAGGCGCCTGCGAGGACACGGCGGCCCATCGGGGCCGATGGTAGTGCCAAAGGGGGGGAAAGAGAGAGAGAGAGAGAGGGAGAGAGAGAGAGAGAGAGAGAGAGATTGAGAGGCGGGGCTGGGTGGGGGGCGGAGGGAAGGGAGGGTGGAAGGAGGGGTGAGAGGGGGGAGGGCGAGCTTTGTTGTTCTCTCGACTCGGCCCTGGATGTTCCGAGGACGCCCGCCCGCAGGACGACGAAAGGAAGGCACCGCGCCCAGGCGAGGCAGTTCCGCGCACGCCTCAGCGGCGTCTGCGTCGTCGGAGCCGGAAGGGAGGCGGACGCCGCAGGGACAGCGGCGATGGTGCACGCACTCGTCCGCGCGGAGCACCGGAGGAACCTGCCGGGCCCCTCCGGGAGCGGGGCGCAGGTGCTGCGGGCCGTGATGTGTGCGAGGGCGCCCGACGCAGCAGTGAAGGTTCTCTGGTTTGGGAGCTCACGGTAATAGAGGAAGAGTTCGTAGCAAGGCCGCACGGACGTCCCTAGGGTACCCTTGCGTCCTTGCCTCTGCGGCCCTTT
Source organism: Prorocentrum cordatum (assembly GCA_963575745.1). Taxonomy (NCBI): domain Eukaryota; class Dinophyceae; order Prorocentrales; family Prorocentraceae; genus Prorocentrum; species Prorocentrum cordatum. Next base: position 52,641 of record CAUYUJ010019096.1, read on the forward strand.
CTTCGCAGTTTTCGCTGACCAGCCCTTCAGGGTGTTGGCAGTCCGCCGCCCAAGCAGTAACAATTTCGGCGTCCAGAGCCCTTGCGTCTTCGCCGCCCGTCCTTACTGTAGACCTCGGCTTTAGAGCAGCAAGGATGGTGGAAGGACGTCGGCGATGACGAGAGGGCACGTGCAGGACCAGGAGGTGGTGGCCAGTCTTCTTCCCCGTGCGCTCGCCCGTCCCCGGTTTGGGAGACCACTTGGCAGGCCTCAACATTGGCACGCAGTCGTCTCATGACCGTGCTCTGTCGCGCAGAGGCTCCCTCCAGGACGCCTCGCGCGGCAGGCGAGGAGCAGAGGGAATGCGCGCGGCCGCGCTGTCGGGGTTCAAGAGGGGCGCAGGGAGCCCTTGGCACAGGCGGGGGCCTGCAACCTTCGCGTCGCACCGTGCTCCTCTCCCAAGAAGAAGGGGTGGGTGCGCCACCCGAGCTCTGGAGCAGACGCACCAAGGAGAGGAACGTCAGTCCCAAGGATGCACGTTCGCTTCGGGGCCGTCGATGCCATGTTGAAGTGCACTGATAGCAGCCATGCTGACCGCAGCGAGGTGGCGAGCACGTGTGTACGTACACCGAGGATGAGTCCGCCGCAAAGGTGATCCCTCCCTCCTCCCTCCTCCCTCCTCCTCCTGCTCCTCCTCTTCTTCCTCCTCCTTTTCCGCTAGACCAACCCAAGGTTTCCCTGTGGCGTTCCTCCCCCTCCTCGTCCTCCTCCTCGTCCTCCTCCTCGTCCTCTCCCTCCTCCTCCCTCCTCTGTCCTCCCTCCTCCCTACTCCCCCCTCCCTCCTCCCTCCTCTCCCTGCCGCAGTCTCACCTCGGCCTCCCACGGCTCACAGGCACGGGGCTGCGGGGCGCGCACGGGCTGTCACGGGAGTTCTTCTCGGGCCTCCAGAGTTTGGGGCACTGGATAAGGAGAGACGGAGGAGGAGGAGAGAAGGAGAAGGAACAGGAGGAGGAGGAGGAGGAGGAGGAGGAGGGGGAGGTGGAGGAGAAGGAGGAGGACGAGGAACAGAACAGCAGGATGAGAAGGAGGAGGAGGAAGAGGAGGAGGACGAGGAGAAGGATACCCTCCTCCTTCCCCCGTATCCCAGGTTCCAATTTACTTTAAGCGCCTTCCTACTTCAATGACCGAGCGGTTTCACCTTGTCCGTCCTCTTCAGGGGGCGGGCGGACACCCACGTCATGTTTCTACCTGTTTATCCCGACCGATGGGTAACAGAAGTATGAACTTCTGGTTCTGGGGTGCCGAGCTGTTCAATTTCTCGCGACCGTGCGACAGAAGTGCGGATGAACTCGAGCACTCTGGGCTCGGGGAGCGCGCGGCAGGTCGGGGGGTCAGAGTTGTCAGGATTTCCCGCACGGGAGCCCTGGTTGATGCCCGAGGCGGCCCAGATTTGAGGCGCGCAGGGCCATCGTCGACCAAAAAACACGGGGAGCGAGCGTGGAAGAGTACGGCCCGATCGAGAAATACATGATGGGCACCGGTGGCGGGGAGATCAGCAGCAGCCACGCCTCAGATCGGGTATAGCCAGGGCCCCAGACAAGGGGAACCGATTAGTGATGAGGCACCAAGGCCAAAGCATGTACCGGAATCGCTATAAGTCTGCCCTAGCTTGAGTTTGTGGGGGTGACGGCAGTTCTGGTTAGTGAGATAGGGCGGGGCAGCCGCCGCAAAGCACACATCAGTAAACCAGGTCCCCCTGAACCGATCAGATATGAGAACTCAACATCGCCATCCTCCTGCGATGTAGCATGGACGGGACGTTAAAGGATTCGGATGGCTAACGCCAGCACGCTGTGGGCGGTGGACAGCGGAGGCTCGGGGCTGGTGCGCCTGAGGATCCCGAGGCACCACAGATGCAGACGCATGTCTCGCCTCTCTCTCTCACTCTCTTCTTCTCCTGTGGAATCTCTCTCACTCTCCTACGACGGGGTCGAACACCACGACGCTCAGCAGCACGAGGGGTTCCATCACCAGGAGTCTCACACCTACGAGTGTGACGAGCAGTGCAACGGGCACCACGTCTTCGAACAGCACGGAGGGACCAGCACCTCGACACTCAGCAGCACGACGGAGTCGAGCACCACGATGTTGAGCAGCACGACGGGATCCAGCAGGACCGAGTCGAGCACCACGACGCTGAGCAGCACGACGGGGTCGAGCACCACGACGTTATGCAGCACGGAGGGATCCGGCACCAGCGGCTCACATCTAAGAGCGAGACGAGCAGTCCAACGGGCACGACGTCTTTGAGCAGCACGTTTTGGACCAGCACCTAGACACTGAGCCGCACGATGGAGTCGAGCACCGCGGTGTTGAGCAGGACCACGGGATCCACAACGAATGAGTCGAGCACCACGACGTTGAGCAGCACGACGGAGTCGAGCACCACGACGCTGAGCAGCGCGACGGGATCTGGCACCAGCGGCCTCACACCTACCAGTGAGACGGGCGGTGCAACGAGCACCAAATTTTTGAACAGCGCGTCTGAGACCAGCACCTCTACACTTGGCAGCACGACTGTCACGAGTAGGACGAGTTCCGCCTCGACTACAGCGCGGCTGTAAATTGCCACGGGTAACAGTATCCCAGCATTAGCGGCATGTCTGAGAGCACCAGTTTGATTCTAACGCCCACGAGTGGGACATGTACGACCGTTAGCACCACGCCGATGACCATCATAACAAGCTGCAGCCGCGAATTGGTGAGCAGCACACCCAGGAGCGACAAGTCGACCTTGACGACCACGAATGGGGCGAGTATTCCCTTGTCGACGCGCATCTCGACGTTACGCAGCACGTCGCCGACCACGGCTGTTACAGCAGCACATCGCTGAACAGCACGATCGGGCGCAGCATCGCCTCGACGTGCACAAGCGGGACAGGCACTGCCCCGACCACCACACCGTTGAGCTGCATGATGGGTACTGCTAGCACCTTAACGATACGCGCATGGGGGGGTACCAGATGGAGTACCACGTCGCTGACCACCATGACCGGCACCAGCCGCGAATCGGTGAGCCGCACGACCAGGAGCAAAGGCTCGACCCTGACGACCAGGTGTGGGACGCCCACCGCCTTGAGTTCTGCCCCAAGTCCTACCAGGTCCATGGCCCAGTACTCCCACGATCCGCGTTGGCCCACCGGGGGGGGGATGCGTGCCTCGGCTGATTTCCAAGAGCCGCATCGGCCCCCTGGACGTGGGACGCGGGCTTCGCCGTACTCCCACAGGCCGCACTGGCCCACCGGGGGCGGGGGAGCACCAGCGGCACCCCCGCGTGCAGCAAGCACGGACTGCCCGGATAGCCCCTTCCAGGAGCCCGCTTGCCCTCGGGCGCCGCCCCAGGCGAGCGACCAGGCGCGTCTAGGTGCCCACCTGTAGCACTCCAGGGCTGCCTCCTCCTCCTCGTCCTCCTCCTCCTGCTCCTCCTCCTCTCCTTCCTCCTCCTCCTCCTCTCCTCCTCCTCCTCCCCCCCTCCTCCTCCTCCCTCCTCCTCCTCCTCCTCCTCCTCTCATCCTCCTCTCCTCCTCCCTCCTCCTCCTCCTCCTCCTCCTTCCTCCTCCTCCTCCTCCTCTCCTCCTACTCCTCCTCCTCCTCTTTATGCCTCTCCTCCTCCTCCTTCTCCTCCTCCTCCTCCTCCTCCTCCTCCTCCTCCTCCTCCTCCGTATCTTTATCCTCCTCCTTTTCCTCCTCATCTCCCTCTTCCTCCGCTGAGATGGTCGAGAAGCACGAGTAGGGCCTGGCGTGTATCCCTGGGGCCACGCCTTGCTCTCGGATGGCCCAGGGCACACTGCAGGGCTCCGTGGATTGATGGCAACTCTTCCGTAGTTCTCCCTCCCTGGGGGGGCTCCTTGCGGGGGGCGCTCTAAGGCGGCGCTTCTCGTCGTTGGGCGCTGCTGGGGCGCGCGCGCCAACCCGCGCCTGAAGCCGGTGCCCCTCTGTGCGCACTGCCGCAGACGGGCCCCCGTGGGGTCCGATCGCGACAGACCGTCGCTGTTTCCAGCCGCGGGCCCTTTCGTCCGCGCCACGGGGGAGGTCATCCGACCGCCCCTGTTTTGAGCATACGGCGCCTCCCGCTCTGCGAGGCGGGAGGCGGGTCCGTTGAGCAAGCGTGGCCCGGGGACCCACACGGTGACACCGTCCGCAGTGGTGTGGTCTCTTTCTCTCTCTCTCTCTCTCGCTCTCTCTCTCTCTCGCCCTCCATCACTCTATATTTTGTTTTATGTTGTTATGTTTTTTTTTTCTCTCTCTCTCTCTCTCTCTCTATATATATATATATATATATATATATATATCTCGCACTCTCATTATCGTGTTTGTTTGTTCTCTCTCTCTCTCTTTCTCTCTCCTTCCCCCCTCTCCCTCTGTCTGTCAGGGGGCTGGCACCCGCAGCAGGCCGAAAGGAAGAGGAGGGAGGAGGTGGTTGAGGATGAGGAGGGTGAGGATGTGGAGGAGGGGGGGAAGGGAGGATAACATAGCAAAGCCGAATAGAGGAGAGGAACAGAAGGCAGAGAAGGCGGGTGCGGGGGGACGAGGAGCAACAACATGGCGAGGAGCAGAGAGGAGAGAGGAGGGATGATGAGTCGGCAGGAAGGGAATGCAGGGACACGGGAATGGAAACGGGAGGAACGTTGGGAGGAGCGTGCAGGTAGTAAGCAAGGCCTCGGCATGCGTGGTCGGTTCCTGGCCGATGGGGCTCGGCGGGTTCGCCCTCGCGGGGCGTGCTGCCGGGGTGGATCGCGGGATGTTCGTCTCGTTCCTGAGATACGTCGTGACGCTGTACCACGTGGTGCCCATCTCGCTCTACGTGATGTTCGAGCTGCTGAAGCTGATCCTCGCGAGGCACGTCGGCACGGACCCGCTCCTGGTCGACCCCGAGACGGGGCGGCACGCCGAGGCCCGCACCTCCGACCTCGTGGAGGAGATGGGCCAGGTCGGCTTCGTGTTCAGCGACAAGACCGGCACCCTGACCTCCAACGAGATGCGCTTCGCCTACGCCTTCGCCGGCGGCTCCCGCCTCGGGCCCTTCCTGCCGGGCGCGGCGCCGCCCGCCGAGTACCTGCCCTTGGCGGAGGTGCGGCGCCTGCTCGGGGCCGAGCCCGGCGCGGCGCCCGCCCGCGCCGAGCTCGCAGCGGCACTGCTGGACCTCTTCGAGCTGCTCGCGGTCTGCCACGGCGTTCAGCTCGACGACGACGGCGGGTACCAGGCCTCAGCGCCGTGCGACCGATCCCCATCCCCTCTGGGCCACGTTACAAACGGTGTTTCCCTGACCCTCGCTTCGCCTCGTCTTTCAGGCCCTTCGTCGATCCCCTTTTTCGCCGTCTTCTGTGGCTGTAGGCGCCTGGGATCCAGCGCTTGACTCCTAGCCCACGCCCCCAGCAAAAATCAACCCCACCAGCTCACACTCCCAGGTGGGGATAGCCCGCGAGACCGGAAGAAGCAGGCACACGTCCCCACTGGCCTTGGCGACCCACACGGGGGGGTGAAGAAGAGGGCCTTTTTAGGAGTTTTCTCTTCACGCCCGCTTTGGGTCACCCCCCACTGCCACCCGCCCGATGGACAGTGGGGCCAAGGCCACTACAGTGGGGAGGAGGAGGAGGAGGGGGAGGAGGAGGAGGAGGAGGAGGAGGAGGAGGAGGAGGAGGAGGAGGAGGAGGAGAAGGAGGAGGAGGAGGAGGAGCGGTTGGGGAGGAGGGTGAGGAGGCGGAGAGGTTGGGAGGAGGAGGAGGAGGAGGAGGAGGAGGAGGAGGAGGTGGAGGAGGGGGAGGAGGAGGAGCGGTTGGGGAAGAGGGGGAGGAGGCGGAGAGGTTGGAGGAGGAGGAGGAGGAGGAGGAGGAGGAGGAGGAGGAGAGCGCTGCCCCTTGAGGCCGCCTCGCCCGACGACGTGGCGCTGTGCGAGGGCGCCCGGGCCGCGGGCCTGCGGCTCGCCGCCCGCCGGGCCCACGGCGGCGGGGCGCTCCTGGAGGTCCACGGGCCCGCCCCCGGGCAGTGCGGGGAGCACGCCGTGGCGCAGGCGCTCGGAGGAAGCGAGCGATGGGCGCCCGGGTTCGCCTCGACACCTCGGCCGGCTTCGCCCCGAGGTTCTCACCGAGCGCTCCACTACTCGCAGAGTGCCTACTCGCAAACGTCCGAAACAAGCATAGCTTGCTCTGTGCAATGGATCTTACATCCCCCGCGGCGGATCCAGGCCATCTGCGAGCAGTGACTCTGCGAGCAGCGGAGCGCGCTTGTCTGGATTCGAAGGTGAAGAACGTTCTTAAGCCTATACGTTGTTGTGATCGTTTTCTTATTCGTTGTTTTTCCGATCGTCGCGGGCCCTCGCATCCCCCCCCCTATGGAGTAGATTTTGGCTTTTGTGGCGCCTGTTTGCAGGCGGCTGAGGTCCCCCCCGCAGCACGCGCTGCTGCAAAGAGTCGCATTCAGCAGAGGTCCAGAGCCAGAGCCCCCCCCCTTCCTTCTCCTCCCCCCCTTCCGCCCAATGCCGAAACGCCAGATAAAAAAATCGTTCACTTTGGCGCTCCGCGCGGATTTCTTGGGCGCGCGGCCCAAAATGTTATGCCTGTGCCGTTTCGTGTTCCTCTAGAGCCAGACCTTCGCGGCGCGCACGGGGGAGGAGGGGGAGGGGGGAAGGCGTCTTGGAAGCAGGCTGCTCCTCGGAATGCGCGGGCCTTGTCTGCAGATGTAGGGCCAGCGCCTCCTGAGAAGCAGCCTCCTTGCGAGAAGCCTTCCGCCCTCCCCCAGACCTTCCTCGAGGGCTAGAAAATAGCTCCAGGACCTCCAGGACCTCGACCTCTAAAATCCTGTCGAGGGGGTGCACATTTGCGTGTGAATGGCCGCTCGGGGCGTCTTGGAGGCCTCTTGGGCGCTTCTTGGGCCGTCTTGGGCGCTCTAGACGGTCCAAGAGGGGTCCAAGACGGCTCCAAGACGGCCGAAGATACCTTCACGACGGCCCAAAATCGCCCAAGATGGCCCCAAGACGCCCCAAGAGGCTTCCAAGACGCAGCAAGAGGCGCCCAAGAGGCGTCCCAGGAGGCGTCCCAGGAGGGCCCCAAGAGGCCAACATCATCGATTTCCTATAGGAAAACGTACAGTTCTAGCATATACGGCTTTTCGGCTTTCACGGCATTGAAGACGGTCCAAGAGGCCCCCAAGAGCACCCCAAGACGGCCCAAGAGGTTCCCAAGATGCCTCCAAAACGGCCTAAGAGGGCCCAAAGACGGTCCAAGAGGCGCCCTAGACGACCCAAGAGGGCCCCAAGACGGTCCAAGAGGCGCCTAAGACGGCCCAAGAGGGCCCCAAGACGGCCCAAGAGGAGGACAAGACGGCCCAAGAGGGCCTCAAGACGGCCCAAGAGCGCTCCAAGAGAGCCCGAGATCGACCAAGACGGCCCGAAGACGGCCCGAGAGGCGCCCCAGAGGCGTCCCAGGAGGATCCCGAGAGGCAGGAATCGCCGATTTCCGTTAGGAAAACGTGCATTTTAGTATATACGGTTTTCCGGTTTTCACGGCGTTCAAGGCTCCTAGTACGAACAGTGGTGTGAGTAATGTCGGTTCGGGTTAAAACGGCTACGCGGGTTAAAACGGCCATGCGGGTTAAAACGGCCATGCAGGTTGAAACGGCCATGCGGGTTCAAACGGCCATGCGGGTCAAAACGGCCATACGGGTTAAAACGGCCATGCGGGTTAAAACGGTCGTGCGGGTTCAAACGGCCATGCGGGTTAAAACGGCCATGCGGGTTAAAACGGCCGTACGGGTAAATAAAATGGTCACGCGAGTTAAAATGGCCATGCGGGTTAAATCTGCCATGCGGGTTAAAACGGCCATGCGGGTTAAAACGGCCATGCGGGCCAACGGCCAGGCGTCGGAAAATGCCACCACCCGCCATTTTGCTTGCGGGGTGAAATCTCGATGCAGGGGGAGGGGGATTGCTTGTAGCGCGCTACAGAAGCACGCGGCCTCTTTTCCTCTTCTAATGCTACAGACTACCCCTTGCCGTTTTGCCCGCGGGCGGATATGTCGCGTTAAAATGGCCATGCGCGTTAAAACGGCCATACGGGTTAAAACGGCCACGCGGGTTAGAACAGCCATGCGGGTTAAAACGACCTCGGGCAAGGTTCTTGAAGCGCTCTTTCCGTTTCCGTGCCGAGCCAGGTAACGGAACGAGCGAGGTACGAGTGATGGCGTTTTGGTGTGGGCGAAGCCCTAAAGGGAGGGTAGCGTGCGCATTTGAGTGTTAATGGCCGTTGTCGGGTTTTCTTTCGGGTTTTTGCATGTTTTTCGGGTTCCCCCCCAAGACGGCCCAAGAGCGCTCCAAGAGAGCCCAAGACCGCCCAAGACGGCCCAAGAGGCCCCCAAGAGGCGCCCAAGGGGCGTCCCAAGAGGGCCCCAAGAGGCCGATCCAATCGATCATCCAGCGGAAAACGTATATTTTTAGCATATGCGTTTTGTCGGCTTTCACGGCGTTGACGACGGCCCAAGAGGCCCCCAAGACCGCCCCAAGACGGCCCAAGAGGCTCCCAAGAGGCCCCCTAAAACTGCCCAAGGGGGCCCCGATGAGGGTGATTGTGTTGATAATTCAGGTGACGATATTGATGATGATGACGACGATGGCAATGATGACGATGGTGATGACGATGTTGCTGCTGATGGTGGTGATGGTGACGATTGTGATGATGGTGATGGTCATGGTGATGATGACGACGCCGCTGACGATGACGCCAGATATGATGGTGATGAGGATGGCGATGATGACGATGACGATTATCCCAGCTAAAACTTGAGCGCGCGCGAGGCGCGCGCGATGGTTCTAGTGTATATATGTGGCTATGTTTACATACGTAGCGCCTCGTCGTCGCGGATAAGGGTGAAGGGACGGCGGGGATGTCTGCAGTCTGCGAGGCTTTGAAGAAGTTCGCAAAGCCTTTCGCCACACGACGCTCCCAGGAGGCCCCAAAAGCCCCCCGAGAAGCCCCAAGAGGCCCCCAAGAGGCGTCCCAAGAGGCCACCAGGAGGCCAAAATTATTGATTTCCGATGGGAAAAGGTATATTTTTAGCATATGCGCTTTGTCGGCTTTTACGGCGTTGACGACGGCCCAAGAGGCCCCCAAGACCGCCCCAAGACGGCCCAAGAGGCTCCCAAGAGGCCCCCAAAACGGCCCAAAAGGTCGCCAAGACGGCCCAAGAGGCGCCCGAGACGGCCCAAGAGGGCCCCAAGACGGCCCCAAGAGGGGGACCACGAACCGAAAAGTCTAGCCTTTCGCCCCAAGAAGCTCCCGGGATGCCCCCAGAGCCCCCCAAGAAGCCCCAAGATGCCCCCAAGAGGTTCCCCTTCAAAAGGGCCCGACAAGGGCCCCAATAGGAGTCCCAAGAAGGCCCAGAGACGCCAAATAGAGAGCGATCGGTAATGCAAAAAGCTCTTCACACCAAGGCTCCCAAGAGCGAAGGGTGACGTAAACAAGCTGATAAGACCAAGGCTCCCAGCAGAGAGCGGTGACGTAACAAGTTCCTGACATCAAGGCCCAGCCAAGGCTCAGGAACGGGCGGCAACGCAACAATCTCTTTAACAGCAAGGCTCCCAAGAGCGAGGGGTGACGTAACAAGCTCTCAACGCCAAGGCTCCCGGTACGAACGGTGGTGTGAGTAATTTCGGCTTCTGTTTCTGAAGCGCTCTTTCCGTTTCTGTGCCAGCCCAGGTTTAATGGTTGTTTTCGGGTTTTCCCTCGGGTTTTTGCATGTTTTCCGGGTGCCCCCCCAAGACGGCCCGAGAGCGTTCCAAGAGAGTCCAAGACCGCCCAAGACGGCCCAAGAGGCCCCCAAGAGGCGCCCAAGGGGCGTCTTAAGAGGGCCCCAAGAGACCAACATCATTGATTTTCCAGCGGCAAACGTATGTTTTTAGCATATACGGCTTTTCGGTTTTCACGGCGCTGACGACGGCCCTCGGGGCCCCCAAGACCGCCCCCAGACAGTCCAGGAGGCTCCCAAGAGGACCCCAAAACGGCCCAAGAGGGCCCCAAGACGGCCCAAGAGGCGCCAAAGACGGCCCAAAAGGGCCTCAAGACGGCCCCAAGAGGGGGTCCACGAACCGAAAAGTCTAGCCTTACGCCCCAAGACGCTCCCAGGAGGCCCCAAAAGCCCCCCGAGAAGCCCCAAGAGGCCCCCAAGAGGCGTCCCAAGAGGCCACCAGGAGGCCAAAATTATGCATGTTCTATAAAAAGATACGTTTGTAGTATATTATATCCGGCTTTTCGACTTCACGGCGTTGAAGACGGTCTAAGAGTCTAAGAGGCCCCCACGATCGCCCCAAGACGGCCCAAGACGTTCCTAAGATGCCCCCAAAATGGCCCAAGAGGGCCCCAAGACGGCCCAATAGGCGCCCAAGACGGCCCAAGACGGCCCCAGGACGGCCCCAAGAGGGGGACCACGAACCGAACAGTTTAGCCTATCGCCCCAAGACGCTCCCATGAGGCCCCCAGAGCCCCCCAAGAAGCCCCAAGAGGCTCCCAAGAGGCCTCCAAAAGGGCCCGACAAGGGCTGCAATAGGACTCCCAAGAAGGCCCAGAGACGCCAAATAAAGAGCGATCGATAATGCAAAAAGCTCTTCACACCAAGGCTCCCAAGAGCGAAGGGTGACGTAAACAAGCTGATAAGACCAAGGCTCCCAGCAGAGAGCGGTGACGTAACAAGTTCCTGACACCAAGGCCCAGCCAAGGCTCAGGAACGGGCGGCAACGCAACAATCTCTGAACAGCAAGGCTCCCAAGAGCGAGGGGTGACGTAACAAGCTCTCAACGCCAAGGCTCCCGGTACGAACGGTGGTGTGAGTAATTTCGGCTTCTGTTTCTGAAGCGTTCTTTCCGTTTCTGTGCTGGGCCAGGTCTGGATGGGCTAGTTAGTTTTTAGCTTTCTGGAAGGCCAGGGCCCCTACCCCCCGTGCGCGCCGCCAAGGAGCGCGCCCCAGGAGAGGTCCTTGGAGCAGCAGCATGAGCATTTCTTTGTTCTCCTAGTCGGGCCGGGCGAAAGCGTAGGATATCAGAGTAGGAAAAGGTATTCATACCGCTACCTTCCGCCCATTTTCTTCGTTTTTGGCCTCCTCGGGGGCCCTCGTCGCCACCGCTGGATTCGCCTCGAAATTCTGATCAGAAGGCACCCCGGGAGAGGTCCGGGGAGTAGCAGGATCGGTACCTTTTGGTGGTCTCCCTAGGATATGAAAGGGGGGGGGGGTACGAAATCTGCTGCATGCACTGGTTTCGGCGCCGCCGCTGGCCCACTTCTCGATACCTGGGCGCCTCCTGGCGTCGGGAGGCGCCAGAAGGACCAGCTGCGTGAGCTGGTTCTCGACCCTGCTCTGTGCCATCCTACCTCCTCGCCCCCCCGAAAGGTGCTCGAGTTCGACTCGGACCGGAAGCGCATGAGCGTGGTGTGCGCCCAGGCGGACGGGTCCGCGGTCGTGTACACCAAGGTCAGGGGCGGCCTAACCGACCCCTGGCAAACCATCCCCTTCCGTGACGCCACCCTCGCCTCACCCGAAGACGTATGTTTCGGATGCAACTCCTGGGAGGTCAAATTCTGATTTTGTCCTGGTCCGAAATCCGGCATAATCCCGCTTCATTCCGCTGAATCCCGCTGAATCCCGCTGAATCTCGTTTAATCCGGCTTAATCTTGCTTAGTCCGAGGCCCACTCCAGCGTAACAGCTCCCAAATGGGGCTTAATCCTCCTTATTGCTTCCGACGAAAACCTCCCAGTAGTTGCCTCCTAAGTATGCAACGCGCAGAGGGCGGTAGGGGGAGGGGGGGGACAGGCATTTTAGAAGCACCCCCTGATTCTTTGCGGGCGCGGGGCTCGTGCATGGATGTAGGGCCAGCGCCTTCTGAGACGAAGCCTCCTTCGATCGATTCAGTAAAAACGCGTAAACATAAACTTTTGGCGCTCCGCGCGGATCTTTTGGATCTGCCTTGGACCCCCCTCCCTGGCGCGCGGAGCGCGCCAGGGGCGGCGCTGGGCGGATCCAAGAAATCCGCGCGGAGCGCCAAAATGTTCACATGTGTGTCGCGTTCTTTGTTTCGATTCTAAGAAGCCTTCCCCCCTCCCCCACCCTCGCCGCAGCAGCCGACGGCCCCTCCTTCTCCTCGTCCTCCTCCTCCTTCTCCTCCCTCCCTCTTCTCCTCCTTCCTTCCTCTCCTCCTCCTCCTCCCCTCCTCCCTCCTCCTCCTTCCCTCCTCCTCCTCCTCCTCCCACTCCTCCTCCTCTTCCTCCTCCTCCTCCTCATCCTCCTCCTCCTCCTCCTCCTCCTCCCCCTCCTCCTCCTGCGCGCCGCCAGTAGGGGT
>CAUYUJ010019096.1:67500-77500 GCA_963575745.1 Prorocentrum cordatum
GGTCCCACAGCGCTGGGGGACGGGGGTTGGCTGCCCGCGGACGCGTGGATCCTCTTGGACCATGGTCCCGTTAGATGCCTTGGTTGTGGGTCGGAGACCTCTCGGATGCTTGGGTTTTGTGTTGGGGGCGTCAGGCTCCCCACCGTGCCTGGGTTGTGGGTCAGAGACACCTCGGATGCTTGGATTGTGCGTCAGGGACCTCAGACTCGCCACGCTGGGCAGATGCCTGAGTTGTGTGTTAGGGACCACAGGCTCGCTACCGCGCCTGGGTTGTGGGTCAGGGACATCTCGGATGCCTGGGTTGTGCGTTAGGGACATCGGGCTCGCCACCGTGCCTGGGTTGTGGGCCAGAGACATCTCGGATGCTTGGGGTGCGCGTTAGGGGCGTCAGGCTCGCCACCGTGCTTGGGTTGTGGGTCGGAGGCATTTCGGATGCTTGGGTGGCGAGTTAGGGATCTCAGGCTCGCCACCATGCCTCGGTTGTGGGTCAGAGACATCTCGGATGCCTGGGTTGCACGTCCGGGACCTCAGGGTCGACACCGTGCCTGGGTTGTGGGTCAGAGACATATCGGGTGCCTGGATTGTTCGTCAGGGACTTAATGACATAACACATGACAACAAAAAAAGAACAACACATATATAAACACAAGTGCCTGGGTTGTGGTTCTGAGACTTCTCGGGTGCCAAGGTTGTGCGTTAGGGACCTCTGGCTCGCCACCGTGCTTGGGTTGTGTGTTAGAGACATACCGGATGCCTGTGTTGTGCGTCAGGGACTTAATGACATAACAAATGACAACAACATATAACAACAATATGGAAACACAAGTGCCTGGGTTGTGGTTATGAGAATTATCGGATGCCTGCGTTGTGCGTCACGGACCTCAGGCTTGCCGCCGTGCCAGGGTTGTGTGTCAGAGACATCTCGGGTGCCCGGGTTGTGCGTCAGGGACCTAATGACATAACAGCGACGACAAAATAGCGCCCGAAAACTATGAAAACACAAGTGTTTGGGTTGTGGTCATGACACTTCTCGGGCGCCTGGGTTGTGCGTTAGGGACCTCAGGCTCGCCACCGTGCCTGGGTGGCGTGTGAGGGACGCCCTTGATGCCTGGGTGGTGCGTCAGGGAACTACATCTCGCGACGAGGGCTGGGGCATCCTGGGTGTGGCGTAAGTGGCGGATCCTCGTGTGGTCCAAAGCGCCACCCCCCAGGAGCCCCAATGGCCTAATGGCATAACAAGCAACAACAACAAAAGAGCAACACAAAATAGGGATGCACAACTGCCTGGGTTGTGGTTATGAGACGTATCGGATGCCTGGGCTGTGGGTCATACACACTTCGGATGCCTGGGTTGTGGGTCATACACACTTCGGACGCATGTCGTCTGAGGCTCGCCACCTTGCCTGGGTTGTGTGTCATGGACACTTCGGATGCGTGTGTTGTGGGTCTGAGACCTGAGGCTTGGGTTGTGGGTCAGCGCCCTCAGGCAAGCCACCGGCCCCGGGGCCGACCCCTCGAGCACGTCGTCGTTGTGCCCGCGCAACGAACCGTCATCACCATCGCCATCATCATAAGCATTGCCATCATCATTCTCGCCGTCGCGGCTCAAGGGCCCGGCGGTCACCGCAGGCGCGAGCAGCAGAGCACCAGCCGCCACGCCGCGTCGCCCCGCAGGCGCGAGCACCAGCCTCCGCAAGCGGAATGGGAGATCCGTGGCTAGTCTCCGACGAGGAGCTGGACGCGGAGGGGCCGGCGCTGCTGGGCGGGGCCCAAGAAGCGGAGCAGGCGGCGCTGCAGGACTTGGAACGGCAGGCGCTGACAGAAGCAGCCGAGGACCACCCGGGCGAGGGGCAGCCGCCGGAGGCACCGGCGCTGGCGCTCGTCTCAGCGATGGCAGCGAACGCCGGCGCTCCCTCTCGCGGAGGCCGCGGGCGCGGAGTCGCCAAGAAACACTTGAAGAAGGCAGCGCCGAAGCCGCGCGGCCGGACGCTCAAGCGGTGGGGTTCCGGCGGCCCCCCCCAGGAGTGCAGGTGGTGAGTCGCTTGGCCGTGTGGGGCCCGAAGATAAAGACACCTTGCGTAGTGTGCCCCTTGGTCAAACGGGGCGACCGCCACTTCTTCCCGCTGTCCGAGAATAGTTCATGGCTGCGGCGGGCCTGCGATGAGTCTCGCGGCCAGACTCACTGGTCCCGTGGTTTCCAGTGGGCGATCAGCAACCTCAGAGGCGTGCTCAAGGAGGGGATCTTCTCGAAGACGGACCCGAGGGCTCAGTTGCAGGCCTCCGCGCAGGCCGTGGGCTTCGACGAGGAGGACGGCGCGGAGGATAACAGGCCTCGGCGGCGCGGCACGCCTTCAAACGTCGACGCCGTGACCGTGCAGCTGGGCGACACAGAGCTTTCGTGAGGGCGCGGGAGAAGCCGTACTTGATCGAGGCGACGGAGACGTCGATCATGGCCGTGATCAAATACATCCAGACAAAGATGCGCGAGGACAGCACGACGATCCGGCTTAGGGCGGATTCGCGGTCCAAGCCATCATTCCAGATCGCTTCGGACGGGTGCCCAGCGATCGCGGGCAAAATCACACGGCACCCCTCCGTCAGGGCGTGGAGCGCCCACTACAAGACGACCGACAAGGAGGCCAATATCAAGAGGCTCGGCGTGAGGGGCCTCGGCATTGGCGAGGGTTGGGTGAAGAGCAGGAAGGCCATGTACCGGGAGGCCATCGTGTTCTGGAACAGAGAGGACAAGAGCACGAGAGATCGCATTCCCGTCCCTGATGAGTGAGTTGCTGCGGGCGCCCCAGCCCTGAAGTTACCGTGGGGGAAAATCCATGGGATCGAAGACGCGTCAAGCAGCAGTGGCACTTCCATGAGTACATTACTTTCATGTTGGCGCGCATTTGGCGCGTGGTCGGGGCGCATCTGGCGCCCTGGCTGTCATCCAGAACATGTGAAGTGCGTGGAGAGAGAGAGAGAGAGAGAGAGAGAGAGAGAGAGAGAGAGAGAGAGAGAGAGAGAGAGAGAGAGAGAGAGAGAGAGAGAGAGAGAGAGATTCGCTACATAGACATGCGTCGCACACATTGATGGTGCACGATTTGCTTTATACGTGGCGCGCCAGGTGCGCGAGCCGTGCGCCGACCGCTCTGCGTCGTCAGCCGCGCACTGGGTACTCAGCTGTCCGGCAGGGCAGACGGCCGAACAACAAAAAACAAAACAAGTCGTACAAAACAGAAGAAGTGCCAACGCAAACATAACCCAAAGCATATGAAAACATAAGTGCCTGGGTTGTGGATCAGGGGCCAGGAGGGGCCAGGAGGGACCAGGACCCTTGAGCCCAGGAGGGACCAGGAGGGACCAGGAGGGACCAGGAGGGACCAGGAGGGACCAGGACCCCTGAGGAGGAGGCGGAGGGGGAGGAGGACGAGGAGGCGGAGAAGGACGAGGAGATGACGACAGGCGCGCGCTTCGTGCCAGCACTGGCCCGGCGGGGCGCCGTCGCCGCTGCAGTTGCGGCCGCCGTTGTTGGACAGCAGGAGCAGGGGGGGGGGGTGCAGGCAAGTTTCTCCGTGTTTGGGTTTCTCTTGTCCCGCGCCCGCGCTTCTCCCTCCTCCTCCTCCGCCTCCTTCCCATCCTCCTCCTCTCCTCCTCCTCCCTCGTCGCCATTTTGGCTCGTGGCCATTTTGGCCCCAGGGCCAATTCTTCGTTGCAGCGTGGGCGAGGGCCCCGTGGGCGAGGGCCCCGTGGGCGAGGGCCGCCCGTGCGAGAATCCCTGCGTTGGTAGCGGCGCTGGCGGCGACTGCCCCGATAGGCGCGCGCGGCGGTCGCGGGGTCCAGGGCGATATCCTGCGAAGCTCTTGGGCCCGTGGCGTTTGTTCGGGGCGTGGGGGCGGCGGGGCGTGTGGACAGCGGGTCTGCGCGGAGCGGGCTGCCGGTCGAGCTCGACGCCACGCCGTCAAGTCGCGTCACTGCGGCCCCCGTTCATTTGGGAACAAATCCTGCCCGCGCACGCGCCTTGCGTTTGAGTTGAGCGACGCGGGCGCGCTGCGCTGGCCCCCGTCATTTGGAGAAAAAACGGCCCCTGTCCGCGCGCGCGATTTGCGATTGATTCAAGGGGTAAGGGCGCGCTGCACTGGCTCCCGTCGTTTGAAAAGAATTCGGTTCCTGTCCGCGCCAGCGCTTTGCGTTTGAGTCAAGGGGCAGCGGCTGTCAGGACTATGGGAGTTGTGAGAGTTCCGGGGGCTGCCATGGGGAGTTCCCGCATGGGCAATCCCCACTTGGGGAACCCGACATAGGGAATCGTCATATGGGGAATACCAATGCGGGGAATCGCCATGTACGGAATCCCAATGTTGGAAACCCTTTCATATAGGAGGTCCCCATGTAAGGCATCCCCATATAAGGAACCCCATGTATGGGGGCCTTTATATACGGAATTCCAGTATAAGGAATCCTCAAATAAGGGATTCCCTATATGGGGATTCCCTACATGGGGATTCCTCACATGGAGGTTCTTGAAATGGGGATTCCTAACATGGTGATCCCCCAACATAAGGAGACCTCATATAGGGGTTCCTTATATGGGGTTTTCCCATACGAAGATTCCCGTATGGGGTATTCCCATACGAGGACTCCCCTTATGAGGGATCCCCATCTGGGGATTTCCCATATTGGGGTTCCTTACGCGGGGAATCCCCATATGGGCTTTCCCCACATGAGCATTCCCTATGCGGGGCTTCTCTACATCGGATTCCTTATATGGGGTTTCTCCATATACGCGGCTCCCCTTATATTTTGATTTCTTATATCGGGACTCCCCATATTGGGATTCGCCATATTCGGTTTCTTTATATGGGGTTTCTCATAGGGGGATTACCAAGGGGAATCCCCCTTATGAGGAAGCTTGGGTTTCCAAGGATGTTTCAGTCAAGCTTGCGGAAGTTTGGGTTTCCCAAGCGTGGGGAACCTGAGGTTTCCCAAGCTTGGCGCAGTCAAGCTGGGGGGAACTTGGGTTTCCCAAGCTTGGGGAACCTGGTGTTTCCCAAGCTTGGCTCAGTCAAGCTTGGGGAAGCTTGGGTTTCCCAAGCTTGGGTGATCTGGGGTTTCCCAAGCTTGGCTCAGCCAAGCTTGGGGAAGCTTGGGTTTCCCAAGCTTGGGGAACCTGGGGCTTCCCAAGCTTAGCTCAGTCAAGCTTGGGGAAGTTTGGGTTGCCCAAGCTTGGGGAATCCGAGGTTCCCCAAGCTTGGGGCAGTCAAGCTTGGGGAAGCTTGATTAGGCCCAGGTTATATACTTTCCAGCGGGTGGGCAAGCGGGTGTCCACAGCGTTTTATATAGTTTTTAGCGGCTTGTTTCCCGAATTTCGGGTTCAAACTGAGGAAATTCCGGGATCATTTCAGGGGTTTTGGGAACAATTCGGAAGATTTCTGTGGTAATTAGTGGCGCGGAACGATTCGGGCGCACCGCCTGTCTTGCACGCGCCGCCGTGCGCAAAACATTCCGCCTTGCACGCGACCGTTGCGCAAGGCGTTCCGTCTTGCATGCAAAATGCGCGGCCGCGGCGCCCAGCGCGGCTTTCAGAGTCTCCGCGAGGCGTCGCCCGGGGGCCGCGGGCTCGCGCACAAGGTTTCGTCGACCTGTCTTGCACGCGCCTCCGTGTGCAAGACATTCCGCCTTGCACGCGACCGTTGCGCGCAAGGCGTTCCGCCTTGCATGCGAAGTGCGCCGGCCGCGGTGACCTGCGCGCCTTCCAGAGTCCCTGCGAGGCGTCGCCCGGGGGCCGCGGGCTTGCGTGCAAGATTCGCCGAAAGCGCTTGGGGCGTCTTTTTAGACGGTGTGATTCAGACGTAATTCATTTAAAATTGAGCGATTTAGGCGCGCAGTGAATTTAATATTGAGTGATTTTGCTCGAGTCGTTTACCTTGCGCCGAGTCGTCACGACACAAACCTACCGTAGCCCGCATGCGGCGCGGAGGTCAGCCGGAACGAGGTGTGCCAAAATGAGCGGGTGCAGCCACGAAGACCGTAGTTGAGCTCCTCATGGGGCCGCGAAACGTGTGAGGGGTATGCCGAAGTGAAGGTGTGGCGGCATGCGGGCACAACCACTGGGCCTTAGGTGGAGGTACATCTGGGGCCACGAAGCGTGTGAAAGGTGTACCAACAATGAGGGGGTGGTGGCATGCGGGCGCAGCGGAGGGGGGCCTTAGGTGGAGCTCCCTATGGGACCACGGAACGTGTGAGAGATGTGCCATAGTAAGGGGGTGGCGGCATGCGGGCGTAGTCACTGGGGCCTTAGATGGAGCTCCCTATGGGCCACGAGACGTGTGAGGGGTGTGCCAAAGTGAGAGGGGTGACGGGAGGAGGAGGAGGAGGAGGAGGAGGAGGAGGAGGAGGAGGAGGAGGAGGAGGAGGAGCAAGTGGAGGGGGGGTGGAGGTGGAGGAGGAGCAGGAGCAGGGGCAGGAGCAGGAGCAGGAACAGGAGCAGGAGCAGCAGCAGGAGCAGCAGCAGCAGCAGCAGGAGGTGGCGGAGGAGAAGGAGGAGGATATGGAGAGCGGAGTGGACTGTCTTCTCAAAACGAGGACCCAACACCACAGCTTGGTCGGGAAAATTACATGTGGAACCCGCACCCCCTAGTGGGGTCCGAGTAGATGGGGCCGGAGGATCGCGCCGCATCGCCGATGCATCGGCAATGTGGCTCGATGCGAAGCCCGTGTTTCTCAACGCCGACGTCGCCGAATGCATCGCCGACGTCGCCAGTGCATTGCCATGCATCGCCGATGCATTGGCAATGCGGCGCGATCCTCGGACCCCAGTTACTCGAACCCCATCTAGGAGGCCTCTACAGAGGGAGGAGAGAAGGCTTCGTAGAAGCCGCGAAGCCGCGGACGTGGGCGTGCTGTCGCCCACGAGGAGGAGCAGGAAGCGAGAGAAAGGGCGGGGGGGCGGGCGGGGGCGGCGGCCTCTCGGCGGCGCAGGGGAAGTTTCGAGGTTCGAGGTTGGAGGTTTTTTGTTGACGTCTGCGCAGGTTCTCGGCGGTTTCCCGGCCTCGGGATGCTTGCCAGCAGTTGCGCCTCGCCGAGATTGTCCCGGATCGTCCCAAACGGCCGCCTGAGACCCGAGTGGAGGTCCGAACGCCGACGCCGCGCGCAGAGGTGGGTAGGGGAAGGGGGAACAGCGTCCACTCGGCGGCGGGCACAACGGGGTATGGGGAAACTTTCTTAGAAGGAGGCTGCTTCTGAGAAGGCGCCGGCCCCGCAGGCATCCCGAGGCTGGGAAACCGCCGAGAAACGGCGCAAACTGAAACTTCAAACAGAGCTTCGAACCTCGAGCCCGAAACCTCCACTCCGCTCCCGTTCTCCTGGCCCCCCCCCGCCCTCTCCCTCGTCTCCCCTTCTCCTGGCCCCCCCCCGCCCCCCTTCTCCTGGCCCCCCTTCTCCTGGCCCCCCCCCGCCCTCTCTCTCGTCTCCCGCTCCTCCTCGCGGGCGACGGCACGCCCACCCCCGCGGCGTCGCGGGCCGGCCCCTGGGCCGCGGCCGCGCGGATGCGGGGGGCGCCCTGTCGCGGATCTCCGGCGCGGGGCCGTGTCCGTGCGGTCGCGCAGCCGCGGGAACGCGTCCGTCGAGTCCAGGCCGCGAGGGCGCGGGTGTGGATGCGTGCGCCGCTCGTGGCCTCCGCCCGCTTCCGTCGAGGGAGGAACGACTGCATGAGCGTAAACTTCGCAGAAGGCATCTATACACCACCACCGTGCCAAGGCAGGGCCATCCTGGGCCCCAGGATGGTGTATACGCCCTCCTGGCCGAGGCCAAGAGGGTCTACACACCGTCCTGGGGCCCAGGATGGCCCTGGCATGGCACGGTGGTGGTGTATAGATGCCTTCGTCGGATAGACTGTCGGAGCTCCGGGCGGATGTCTTGGATCGGCGCTAGTCCCCCCCCCCGGCATATGGTGGTCTGTGCCGTGTCGGACTGTGTCTTTCCTCGTGGTTGTCGCCGTCTTCCCTTCCTGTTCTTGCCTCCTCCCCCTCTTGGGGCCTCCTGGGGGCCTCCTGGAGACCTCCTGGGGGCGTGTTGAAAACCTCTTGGGGGCGTCTGGGGGCCTCTTGGGGGCTCCCTCTGGCCGTCATGGGGCGCCCTTGGGCCGTCTGGCGCTTTCAGAGTCCTTTTTGAGAACGGGGGATTCTCAAGTGGCGGCCTGGGAGCCCCAATTCTCTAAAAATTGCACTCTCGCCTCGGCGCCGCGCACATTGTTTCAAACATTGCATTTTCGCCCCGACGCCGCGCACAGTTCTGCGTAGCGGACTGGTAGAGATTCGAGCCCCAAAAGGGTGGGGAGGGAGGGAGGGGGAGAGCGAGGAACCGTCCATGCCGCCTGTGGTGGCGCATGTGGGGGGATGGATGTGCGGGGTGTGTTGGGGGGGGATAGTGTTGACAACATTTTTTTTCTTCCCCCTCCCCTTTCCCCCCAGCATTTACATCAGGTGTCAGACTGCCCCAGAGAAGGTCTCCTGTGGAGGGTTTCAACAGGAATCCTTCTTTGAACGGTTTCAATCAGAATCCATTTTGTCGAATCTTCAATTCGAGTCTTTCTGTGGAGGGTTTCGCTAGGAATCCTTCTGTGGAGGGTTTCAGTAGGAGTCCTTTCCTGGAGGATCCAACAGGAATGCAATGCCAAGTCAATGCCAACGCAATGCCAGTGCCATGCCGGCGCTTTGCCTGCGCAAGGCCAACGCAATGCCAAGGATCACCAATGCTATGCCAATTCTATGTTAGGTCCGTGCCACCGCATGCAAGCAAAATGCCAGCACATGGCCAGTGCCCTGCCCATCCGCATTCAATGCCACTTCAATGCGAACGCGATGAGTCGTTTTTCTTGTGCATTTCAGTGAAAATCCTTATGTGGGCGGTTTCAAGTGGAATTGTTCTGTATAGGAGTTCAACAGGAATCATTATGTCGAGGATTTCAGTAGCAAGTTGTCTTGTCTTGGATACCAATAGGAATTCTTATGGGAAGGATTTCAATGGAAATTCTTCCATGGAGGAGTTCATTGGAAATCCTTCTGTGAAGGATTTCATATTTTCTTGTTTTGGAAAAACCCTTCCGCGGAGGATTCCAACCGGAATCGTTCTGCGGGGCTTTCCAGAAGAATCCTTGCGCGGTGGATTTCGTATGAGTCCTTCTGTGGGGAGTTTCAACGGGAACTCTTCTTTTGTCAGGTTTCAGTCGGAATCTGTCTATGGAGGATTTCAAGAGAAATCCTTATGTGGAGGGTTTCGATGCGGATTTGTTTTGGTATCATTTCAGTATGAGCGCAACGCCAAGACAATGCCAAGGCACTGGCAGTGCTGTGCCAGCGCTTTGCCAGCGCAAGGCCCATCGCAACGCCAAGGGACACCAATGCTATGCAGCCTTTTTCTGTGAAGGCTTCCATTAGGAATCATCATGCGGAGGGTTCCGAATCAGAAGATTTGTTTGTGGGGGCTTGTCATATGAATGCAACGCTTACGAATTCAAGTGCTACACTAGCTCTTTGCCGGCGCAAGGCCATTGCAATGCCAAGGAACACCAATGGTATGCAGTTCTACGCCATGTCCGTGCCAATGCGTCGCCAGCACGATGCCAGTGCGACGCCAGCAGTTGGCCAGTGCAATGTCAATCCCCAGTCAACGCTATCCAACGCGAAATGAATGAACCTTGCGTTGTCTTACAATATTTTAATAGAAATCCTAATGTGGATGATTGAATAGACCCCTGCTGTGGGGGACTACAGTTGGAGCCATCTGAGGGGGAATATCATAGGAATCCTTCTATGACGGTCATCAGGAGGAATGCAGTGCAATTCGCGTCCAAGGCAATGCTTGTGCTATACCAGCGCAAGGCCTCGCAATGTCAAGGGGCACCTGTGAATCTTTGTTCCATATTTCAGTAGAAATCCTTATGTGGATGATTGAACTAGGAAGCCTGCTTCTGGGGTTTCAGTAAGAGCCTTCTGCGGAGGAATACAGTTAG
>CAUYUJ010019096.1:82500-95000 GCA_963575745.1 Prorocentrum cordatum
CGCCTTCCCACTTACTGTTTCTACCCACTTGTTCCGACCGAGAGGACGAGGAGGAGGAGGAGGAGGAGGAAATTCCCTGCCAGGAGGAGTGGGACGCCGCCAGCCGAGCCCTCGAGGGGCGCGCGGCGCTGGTGGCGAAGGCCGCCGCCAAGGCCTCGCGACACCCAGGGAGGGAGGCAGGCGGTAGGCGTAAGTCGGGCACGTCCCTCTACAGGATGAAAAGTCAAAAGTAGTCAAACAATAGTTTGGTGACGGTTTTGTTTAGTATGTTTAGCTAGTTGGGAGTATTTGTTGAGTATTTTTCATTTTTCGTACAACGGCCGCCTGTAGGGGGACATGCCCGACCTAACGGTAGGTGGGGCGAGGAGAGGAAACGCGAAGGGAGAGGGGCAGGAGGGGGAGGGGGAGGAGGAGCTCAGTTCAGTTCAGTTGGCCTTGGGAAAAGGTCAACTCACACCAAGGGCGGTGCCGTAAACGCTTCTGGGCGTCGCTCTGCGACGGGGGAGTGGCAAGCTAGGTGCGCTCGCGTCATGTCTGACGTCCTACCCCCCCTCTCATCCCTTACCATGTCGTAGATCTCCTCTCTATCCGCACAGTGGATGACGTAGCATGGCATAGCATTACATGGCATAGCATGGTGTTCAAGATCAACTCGTAGCATGACATAGCATGGCGTGGCGACGCCCCAATGTGGGGGGGGGCTTCTGCGGCCCAACAAATCAACAAACCGACACCGAATGTGGAATTACTTCCGATGACTTCTTCGGGGGGCATGTTCTAAATGTTGGGGCCCATTTGGAAGGACCCAAAACAATGCCGTAGCATGGCACTGGAAATACTGACGCCAGCGCTGCAGCGGGAGCACGATTCGGAACGAGCGGAAGCGCGGAAATGCGGCCAGCGCTGCAGCGGGAGCACGATTCGGAACGAGTGGTAGCCCGAGAACGAGGCCAGCGCATCAGTGAGAGCACCATTTTGATAATGTTTAAACAAGCGCGGAAGCGCGGAAATGAGGACGCGTAGCTTGACATAACATGGCGTGGCGACGCTCCGAAGTGGGGGATGGCTTTTGCGGCCCCGAAATCAACGAACCGGCACCGAATGTGTAATCATTTCCGATGGTCTCTTCGGGGGGGCCATTCTCTTGATGTTGGGGCCGATTTGGAAGGACCGAAAACCATGCCGCGGCATTGCGCTAGATATAATTGACGCCAGCGCTGCAGCTGGAGCACGATTCGGAACGAGCGGAAGCGCGGAAGTGAGGCCAGCGCTGCAGCGGGAGCACGATTCGGAGCAAGCGGTTGCCCGAAAATGAGGCCAGCGCATCATCGAGAGCAGCATTTTGAAAAAAGCCCAAGCGAAAGCCCGTTTCCCCGGAATAGGCTCGGCTAGTACGCGGAGGGGGGCCGAATATTTCCCGGACGCCACAAGGGGAGAGAGGAGAGTAGTATTCATAGTGTGTAATTGTAGAGGAGGAGGAGGACCACTGTAAACCCCAGACGCATCACCGATGTTACAATATAAACCCTCCCTCCAGTTTCCCCCACTCGTAGGTCCCTACAAAAGTTTTGCTATTGCGGGGAGTGCCGCGTGGAAGACAACCGCTTGAGAATCTCAAACTGTGCCAGACCACCATTCCAGGATCTTCAGCCATACAAGCGAATCCTTAACTGCGGCCGTACTCTTTCAAGTCGAATGTGCGCGGCACTGAAGCAAAAACCACATGTTGAAGCGCAACCGCCCTCCATCACTCGGAATAGTTGTAAATCTTAACGCATGTTAGAGCGAGAGTCGCATTTTGAAAAGAAATCGCCTTCCTTTCTCGAAATTGTAGCAGTATTTTATGACGAATGTGCGCGGCGCCTAGGCGAGGGCATCATTTTGAGAAGGATCCGGCCTCTTCCTTCGAAGCTGATACAAGTTTTAGGACGAGTGCGCGCGGCGCTAAGGCGAGAGCCACATGCTGAAAACCGCCCGGTTAAGGCGAGAGACGCATTTGGCAAAACGACCCGCCCGCCATCTTTGAAGATGTTGCACATTCCAAGCTTCAGGACCGTACGTGGTGAGGACGTCTCAGGCGAAACGTCCGGCCCGCCCTGCCGACGCGTCGGGGGATGCGACAGGGAGGAGTTGTATGTGGAAAAGGGATGGTCGGATGGGGCTAGGACGACGATCAATCTGTTCGAGAGCGTTCTGCAACGCTGTCAGAGCGTCCCGGAATGCTCTGAGAAGGCCGCGGTGCCCGAGATATCTTCCAGAGCCGCCGGCAGAGATTCTCGATTTATCCTCACCCGAATTTTCCCTCGTCCTGGCTTCGTCTTAGATGGAGGCGGCGGGGGGCGGAAGGAGAGCGAGAACGAACTGAGAGAGGAGACGAGAAGCAGAAGGGCACGGTGACGATGACAGGGGTGGGATGGGGAGGAGAAGGAGGAGGAGGAGGAGGAGGAGGAAGAGGAGGAGGGGGGGGAGGAGGAGGAGGAGGAGGAGGAGGAGGAGGAGGAGGAGGAGGAGGAGGAGGAGGAGGAGGAGGAGGCGGAGGAGGAGGAGGAGGAGGAGGACGAGGACGGGGACGGGGACGGTAACGAGGATGACGAGGATGACGAGGAGCAGGACGAGGAGGGGAGGAGAAGGGGGAGGAGGAGGAGGAGGAGGAGCAGGAGGAGGAGCAGGAGGAGGAGGATGACCGGTGCAAACCCAAGAGTCATTAACGATGCTGGAGTAGACCCTCCCTCCAAGCTCACTCTTCATAGGCCCCTACATTGGTTCATTTCCATTGAGGGAACTGTCTCGTTGGAAGACACCCGTTTGCAGACCCTGAAGCATGCCAGCACATTATTCTCGGGATTCCAGCGCCACGGATCAACCTGACTGTTGCGTCTCGAAGATCTGAATCGTGCCAGAACGCCATTACTAGGACTTAAGCACAGAGAATCACCATAATTGTTGCGCCCGCATGATCCTGAACCTTTCCAACACATAATTCCTGGTACGTTGATGACGGGAACCCGTCAAACTCTTGAACATTTTGAAAACTAATGTGCGCCGCGCTACGGCGAGAGCCACATTTTGAAAACCACCCGCCCTCAATCTGTGAAACTTTTAGCATTGTTTTACAACGAATGTGCGCGGCGCCGAGGCGAGAGCCACATTTTGAAAACCTCCCGCCCTCCATCTGTGAAACTGTTGCCACTGTTTAAGCTTTAGAGTAATACATGATGAGGAAGTCTCAGGCGGAACGTCCGGCCCGCCCTAAAAATTGGCCTCGGGGCGCGACAGCGAGAAGTTATTCAATCGCTTCGCTCATTCCGCCGGCCCTGGAGCGCTATTTGGGGCCTCTTGGGGCCGTCTTGGAGCTTCTTGGGGGCTTCTTGGGAGCGTCTTGGGGCTCCTTGGCGGCGTATTGGGCTCCCCTGGGGCATCTTGGGGGGCTCTTGGGGGCCCCTTGGGGCGGGAGGGGGGGTAGTCGTTGGCAGCCCCCCCCCTCGGAGGCCACGATCCTCGTGAGGGGTGGCGAAAAATAGCCTCCCCCTGGGGATCGCCCGGGGGTCAGCCGGGGATCGGCCGGGGTACTTTTCGTCCGGGGCCCCCCAGTGGCCGCTCCGCGCGCGCGAACTAGAAATGTTGTTAAGTAGTTACCGGAGATCCTAGCACGCCTCTGGCCCGTTGGGCCGGCGAATTCATCAGAAAGAGGAATGGAGGAGGTCGAGGCGACGACGACGGCGAGGAGGGGGGCGACGACGGGCACACGGAGTTGGACGCAGACCCAAGAAAACCGCGCGGAGCGCCAAATTTTCATGTGTGTCGCGTTCTTTGTTTCGATTCTAAGAAGCCTTCCCCTTCCCCCCCTCGCGCGCAGCAGCCGACGGCCCCTCTTCCTCCTCCTCCTTCTCCTCCTCCTCTTCCTTCTCCTCCTCATTCAGCCAGGCGTTTTTTATCTAATTCAGCCAGGCCGTTGGCTTGGCAAGCCGGATCGGGAACCTCCGCGTCACGTACCTGACGTGATGGCGTTCGTCACGCTCGCAGGTCAGGAAGCAGGTCAGAAAGGGAGCTGGTGCACGGCGTCCCTGTTGGACCCGCGGGGCTCCGAGGCAGAGGAGCTCGACGTGAAGATCAGAAGTGACGACGCGCTCGCGGAGCTCCGCCACCGGACCCGTAACTCTCGTCATTGCCACCAGAACCCTTGTTCGATCTTGTCCTCGCCGTTGCCCAGGCAAGACCGCCTACGATCCGATTCGATGCGATTCGATTCGCCGGCTGGGGCTGCGATTCCAATTCGAAGCGGGCCAGTCGGAAGCAGAGCGCGGCGATTCGATGCCGATCCGCTTCGGGACGATCCGCCTGCGATTAGATCCGCTCTCGATCCGATCCGATTCCGCGACCCGATCCATCGCAGACCTGCCAGTCGGCGGCGACGAGAAGGGCGAGCACCCCAGGGGCGGGCATTGCATGCATTCGCCCGGGCGCCTTGTCGAAGACATCGATCAGCGGCGCCCCTGGATACACGTGTTGCTCTCCCCCGGGCTATTCGCCCCGTTCGTCGCCTCCGATGCCAGGCCCGTGCCATCATCGTCTCGGCAGCGGGGCGACGGCCGCCGCGGGGCCCCCCGCCACGACCACGTCCGCCGGCTCTGTCGAAGCCGGGGCTCCTCGCGGGCAGCGCTCGTGGAGAGCGCAGGGGCCCGGGGCCGTTCGTCGTCGTCGTGACGAGGACGGCTTCGGCGGTCCTGCACAGAGGGAGCTTAAGGATGTTGCTCAAGGGGCCCAAGGAGGCACACATAGATACACACACACACAAATCCTGGGATCCCCGATATGTGTTTAATATTTGTTGGATGTTCGTCTTCCCCCCCACGTCCCACATTTTCGCATATTTTCTTGGGGAATCGTCGGTTAAGAGTGTTTGTGTTTTTTCCCTCCTGAAGTTACGGTGTACAGTGGGACCCATGCCATGAAGCACCCTGCTTGCCTCCAGGGTGCCCTGGGTTTCTTGGGTTTCGACGTTTTTGCCAAGATGGAAGGCGTGACGTTCCCACACCAAGAATCAAGGGACGCCCTGGGGTCTCAGGGTTGGGTTTCCTGTGGAAGGTTTCTTGTGGACTGGCCTCCACGGTGTTGCGGCATCGTTGGCGCCATCTTGGTGTTTCTTCGGTCCTTCTTCTCCTCGTCAGTCTCACTCTCTCCATTCGCTCCTCCCTCCCCCACCTCTCCCCCCTCCTCCCCTCCCACCCTTCTCCCCCCCCCTCCTCCTCCCCGTGCACGCGCGCCGCGCGAGACCGCCGCCCTCCTCCTCGCAGGTCGAGGTGCGGCTGCGCTTCCTGGGCATCACGGCCGTGGAGGAGATCGCCCGCCGGCCCTCGGAGTCACCGGGGGGAAGCGGAAGGGCGATGGGGAAGGGCGATGGGGGAAGGGCCCGGGGGCGGAGGGAGGCGGAGGAGGAGGAGGAGGAGGCGGAGGAAGAGGAGGATGGGAGGAGGAGGAGAAGGAGGAGGAGGAGGAGGAGGAGGAAGGAGGAGGGCGGAGGGAGGAGGAGGAGGAGGAGGAGGAGGAGGAGGAGGAGGAGGATGGGAATGTGTTCTTGGTTCGGGTGATGCTGACGCGAGCACATGCCTGTGTTGATCACGGAGGGAGTACAGCCAGGCGGAAGACTACAGTGGAGGCATATGAAATAGGGGCCAGGCTGCCAGGCTACTCGATGTATGGGACCTGGATCAACGCACAGCTTCGAGGTATCTGACAAGGTAGGTGAAAGGAATGGAGTGGACAAACACCTGTCGCAATCGAGGAGAAAAAGTGGAGGGTTCGTCAGTCATTCTGGAGACCCTGCCTGAATGATACAGGACTCCACCCGAGAAGGGTGGGCAACGCACAAGAAAAGCGCGCCTATCACAGTAGGAGCCGTGAAGGCAGCCTTCAAATCGGAAGCCTCCCTCTCGCCCACTGCCGCTCCCACTCCCCGCCTCCCCCTCCCCCATCCTTCTCCCGGCCTCCCCCCCCCTCACGGAGTCCAAGGTCTCGAACAGTAGTGATTTCGCCGCTGTTCCAGAATGCAGGTATACATCTCTACAGTCCAGTCTCGCTGGTGGCAGATGAGGATCTGAAAAATCCTCTCCTCCCTCCCCAGAGATCCGATGTCTTGATTTTCTCAGTGTGGGGTCCCCGGAAGTCTCGACCCATTCCCCAGGACCGGTTTTTCATCCCGAGTCATTTTGTCCACGGTCCCGAGGCCCGGCGAGGGCCCCTAAAGCCAGCGAGATTCGCGAAAGACTTCCGCCTACAATTTTTCAATACGTTGGATCCCTGGGTCCCCTCCTCGCTCTCCTCCCTGGGTCAACTCCCTGCCTCAGGACCGCCTGCAAGACCACGTACCCGAGACCATCGCGGCCCTGCGCGGGGGTGCGGGCATCCGGCTGTGGGTGCTCACGGGCGACAAGGTTTCTTGGGGGGTCCCCTCGAGGAGGAGGAGGAGAAGGAGCCAGATATAGAGGAGGAGGAGGAGGAGGAGGAGGAGGAGGAGGAGGAGGGGAGGAGGAGGAGGAGGTGGAGGTGGAGGAGGGGAGGAGGAGGAGGAGGTGGAGGAGGAGGCGGAGGAGGGGAGGAGGAGGAGGAGGAGTAAGGGGAAAAGCATGAGGAGGATGAGGAGGAGGAAGAGGAGGATGAGCAGGAGGAGGAGGAGCAGGGAGGAGGAGGAGGGAGGAGGAGGAAGAGGAGGAGGAGGAGGATGAGGAGGAGGAAACCATGTGCGGTCACTCCGTGCCCGCAGGTGGCCCCTGCTGGGACCGATCGTCAGCCTGGATCGTTCGCTGCGATCGATCGCGATGGGCCGCCTGGGAGGCTGGGCTTACGCGCGCCCCGTGGCCGCGCCACACTCGGCAGGGAGGCCATTTGCGCCCTCTCTGTCCCTTGCCGCGAGTCGCGGTACTGCGGCCGCGACAGCGGCCTTCGCAGCGGGGGGGCCTTCGGCGCTGCCGTGTCCGACCGCTGCAGGCGGGCGCCGCAAACTGCGGCACGGCTGGCCGGGCTGAGCCAGCCTGGCCCTTCGTCTGCGACAGCGACGAGCAGAAGCAAAGACCTCTCTCGGAGGCAGCAGCGCCGAACAGCTCCTGGCGGAGCACCATTCGTCGATGACAACATGGACGTGCAGCTGCGGAGTCAAGTTCGACGTGCAGCATGCACATGGCCCCAACTGCGGCACGCATTAGAAGGCAAGCCGGCGACAGCCCACGCAGCAGGGCAAAGGACAACAGCAATAGCAACCACAAGAAGACCAAGGACAACGACTCGACGGCGTCCAACGGGGCCAGCGGCCAGCAGCAACAGGACGTGGCACCATGGGAGGAGATGGCTGTGGCAGAGCCGAACCTCCTGTGCGTCCGCGCAGCGACACCTTCGGAAGCTCTCCAAGCCAAGGGGTGCAACAAGGAATCTGCGGATGCCAGCCCGTACATGGACGAGGACGGCAGGACGAGCTTCAACCAAAAGATTGTGGATGGCATCATTATCCTGGAGCAGCAGCTCAGGCTGGCAAGCCAGAGCTCGCAATACATCGAAGAACGATGCAGGCGGTCAAACCGCACGACCAGTAGATCTGACAGCAAGGACAGAAATCCAAATATCAAGGTTGACAAACTCAAGAAGCAGTACGACGCCCGCATGAACGCGCTGAGCCTGATCTACGACGAGATCACGGCCCACAGCAAGACCAAAGCATAGACGGCGGAGATTGCACCTCCTCCCATGGGTCCCATGAGTCCTCCATCTCGCGTTGCAGTAGAGGGGCCGCTGTGGCATCCGCTACTGCACCGCTGGTGACGAAATGCTGCGGCACCGCAGTGGCCGGCTTCGTTAAGAAGTACGACGGGTAAGTCGATATCGCACTGACCAACGTTCTCCTCCTGGCCCGCGAATTGGGGCGAAGTTGCTGCCGCACACAGGGTGTATCGGGGTGCCGCCGATTCTGACCTCAAGCTGAAGCGCACTGAAATATTTTGGCACGACCGCGGCGACAGTCAGAAGAGCCCGAATTTAAACATTCCAGGCAACAACGCCAACATGTCAGGGGGCAGGAAGCTAAACCCAACCAGCCAGACAAACTGGCCGTACGCGACGACGCCCACGTTTTGCTTGAAAAGGTCCGTGCCGATAACAGCGGACTTTGTCAGGTATGGCCCAGCTTTTTTTCGCAAGGAGGGGGCCGAGGCGTGGCTGTAGCAATCGAAGACGGAGTCCAGCCAGGCGCGGACCGCTAAGCTCTCTGCGTCTGCAAGTCCGCCCTGCCACAGCACGCTTCGGACGCAAGCGCCGCGGAACGACCGTGCCGATGCTAGCCCACGATCGTGAGGCCTCGCGCGCCACCGATCGTTTGTGACGACTTGCCTGGTGCCAAGCCTCAAGCGAGCACGAGGATGAGACACGGGAGGGGGAGCAGCGAAGGGAGGAGGAGGAAGAGGAGAGGAGGAGGAGGAGGAGGAACGCAAAGAGGAGGAGGAGGAATGAAGAAACTGGAGGAGGGAGGACGGGGTACCAAAGTAAATCAACGATGCATGAACAGTGCTGAGGTGCACCCTCTCGCCCCAACTTCCTTTTGGAAGACGTTCCTAGAGGTATTCCATCCCTCTGCGGAGGAGCGTCCCTTGACAGACGAACGCACCGTGGGCCTGCCGTTCCGGCGATGCCCCGTTTCGTATAGGACCGGATCGCCACCCTGCAAGTTGTACGGCGTGCAAGTTTGGGTCGGAAAAGAGGGGGGTGATGACTAGGGGGGGGGGATCTCATGGCGGGGGCCATGATATTTCCCCAGATTTCATGGCGCCTCTTCTTATTTCATTACGTCCCTGGCCCCCCCGCCGGGCCGCGCACATGCCGCCGGTCATGATTTGCACCCCCCCCTCTTGGACACCCCCCTCTTGGCCGCTCCCGAGCAAGCGGGCAGGGTGATGAACCTCGAAGGATGTGTCCGTCGATGTTTCTGTTCCGAGCTCTCCATCCGTGCAAATGCTGCAGGAGCACAACCAGTTATTCGCATTGGCATCCGGAGGTCTTTATTGTTGCACTTCCCACCCCAAAGCTCTGGCTCGGCAATTCGGTGCGGGGGTCGGCGACCGAATCATTTGCCCAGTGTTGATCACCATGTTGGCTATTGTGGAGGGGTATATCTCCTGGCGGATATCAGCCCTTGGGCTACTTGCAGGAGAGAGGAAATCTAAGCTTGGTCGAACGAGGCTTGTAGGACGAGACCGTGCCCTTCGTCCTCCATCATCCTTCTCATCTATGATGACCCTTTCTTCTTTTAGTTCTTTGATCATGCTTCTCTCCTTTTCTTCTTAAGTCCTTGACCGCCAAGTTCTGTCCGCTCGGGTGTCAATGGCCCGATGTCCGCCTGAGGTTCGCCTCTGTTTCTTTGTCCGTGCTCGAACGTTCAGTCTTTTGGAGCTGCAGTAGTCGCAGTAGCACCAGTTGTCGTAATTATAGTAGTCGTAGCCATCGTTGTCGTAGTCGTAGTAGTAGTAGTAGTAGTAGTAGTAGTAGTAGTAGTAGTAGTCGTAGTCGTAGTCGTAGTCGTAGTAGTAGTAGTAGTAGTAGTAGTAGTAGTAGTAGTAGTAGTAGTAGTAGTAGTAGTTGTAGTAGTAGTAGTAGTAGTAATAATAGTCGTAGCAGTCGTCGTAGTAGTAGTAGTAGTAGTAGTAGTAGTAGTAGTAGTAGCAGCAGCAGTAGTAGTAGTTGTTGTCGCAGTAGTCGTAGTATGAGTAGTAGTAGTAGTAGTAGTAGTAGTAGTAGTAGTAGTTAGTAGTAGTAGTAGTAGTAGTAGTAGTAGTAGTAGTAGTAGTAGTAGTAGTAGTAGTAGTAGTAGTAGTAGTAGTAGTAGTAGTAGCGTAGTACTAGTAGTAGTAGTAGTCGTAGTAGTAGTAGTAGTAGTAGTACTAGTAGTAGTAGTAGTCGTAGTAGTAGTTGTTGTTGTTGTTGTAGTAGTAAAGTAGTAGTGGTGACCGTCGTAGTAGTAGTAGTAGTACAGATAGTAGTAGTAGTAGTAGTAGTAGTAATAGCAATAATAGTAAGAGTCGCACCCGTAAAACTAGTAGTAGTAGAAGTAGTAGTAGTAGTAGTAGGAGTAGTAGTAGCAGCAGCAGTAGTAGTAGTAGTAGTAGTAGTCGCAGTAGTAGTCGTAATCGTAATTGTAATGGTAACAGTAATGAAACTAGTAATAGTAATAGTAGTCGTTGCAGTACTAGTCGTCTTCGTAGTCGTCGTAGAAGATTGTGGTAGCAGTAGTAGTAGTAGTAGTAGTAGTCGTCGTAGTCGTAGTCGTAGTCGTAGTCGTAGTCGTAGTTCTAGTCGTAGTCGTAGTCGTAGTCGTAGCCGTCGTAGAAGTAGTCGTCGTCGTAGTAGTAGTAGTTGCAGCAGTAGTAGTATCAATAGTAGTAGGCGTAGTACTAGTAGTACTAGTAGTAGTAGTAGTAGTAGTAGTAGTAGTAGCAGTAGTAGAAGTGGTAAAAGTAGTAGTGGTAGTAGTGGCAGTAAGAGTAGGAGCAGCAGTAGCAGTAGTTTAGTAGTCTGAGTAGTTCTAGTAGTAGGAGTATCAGTAGGGGTGACCGGCTCCTGGTTGCACGGGGGTTCCGTTCGGCGAGCCCTATGGTTCTCATTGTGTTTTTGTGTTTTCCACGGTTCCACCATAAACAAATGTTGCCATGGTGTGTGTGGTGGTGTATGGTGGTGTGGTGGGTTAGTGGTGGTGTTGTGTTTGTTGTTGTTGATGTGGTTGTGGTGGTGGTTGTTGTTGTTGTATTTGTTGGGTTTGCTGTTTGTGCTACCTTTCCTGTTTTTCATTTTGTGGGTTGTTGGTTGCTCGTGGTGTTGGGTGGTCGTTGATCTTGTTGTTGGTTGTTCCTTGATGTGTTCGGTGTTGTTGTTGGCTGTTGTTATTGTTGTTATTCTTGGTGGTTTCCGTTGTTGGGTTTCTTCGTTGTTCACATTGTTGATGGTTCTCAGTATTGATGCTGTGTGATGTTGTTAGTGTTGGTTGCTCTTGTTGTTGGTGTCGGTTGGTATCGTTTGTGTTGTTGGTTGTTATTGCTGTTGGTTGGTTGAACATTATTTATTCTAAAGAATAATTATTGTTGGGCCCCCTGGTGCGCGCCCCCCCTGCGCCGCCTAGGCCGCAGCTACATTTTCATCATTTTCGTGAGGAAGCCTCAGAAAAGAGGGTGTGTACAGGATCCGGTTGTTTTGTTGTAATCCGCTTTCCCTTGCAAAAAACAATAGAAAATGACATTTCTTGTTCTAATATAATCAAATTTCAAGAATCCCTTGCAAAAAATAAGGTAAAGTGGACATTCGCGCGCGCAAGACGAAATCCTTCCAAAACCTTAGTGTTCGCAGCGATTTTAACATAAAAACATCAAAAAACCAATGGTTTTTCAACAAAAAAATGTCAAAATCTCATCCCGCGCGCTCTTGCGGATTCGTAGGAAACCCAACACTTTTTAAACATTTCTGTCAAACGGGCTTTTGCGAGCAACTTTTTCGAACTTCTGCGACAACGGTTGCGCACCTGCCAGGGCCATCATCCCTGTCAAATAATACCATGCGGGACACATTCGTTTTTTCTTCGCGCGCGCACGCCGAAATCTTCAAAAACCATTGGGTTTCTTAGAATTTTAGCACCGCGCACTATTCTAGCGTCAGGAACACGTTACCACCAAAAACCAGTACAGGTGTCCAGTGTTGGAACAGGGGGAAAAGTCGTATACTAAGCTAGCGTCCAGAAAATGTTACCACAACAAGTCACTGTACCCATGCGCCAGTGTAGTAGCCACGGTCGTCCGCAGGCCACGAAGTGAAGTGTCCGAACGTCATAGGGCGGGAAGCTGGGTGTGGGTGGTGGCGAAGAGTCGTTTGGAAATGTGGTAGAGCTTGAACCGGCCCCCCCACAAAGTGGGGGTATTGGCGGGCGTCGTATGAAAACCCTGGCACTGGTGAGAACGGAGTGTCCCCACGTGCTAGTAATTGTTGTTGTTGTTGTTGTTGTTGTTGTTGTTGTTGTTGTTGTTGGCGACACCGTGTTTCAGAGGCCCCCCTGGGGGAGGGGGGTGGGGCGCACCGCACAGTGCGCACCGTACCGGTCGCACCGCACCGCGGGGAATCTTTAGGTATCCTAAGGACTCCCTAGGGAATCCTCAGGGATCCCTAGGAAATCTATAGGGCGTCCTACGGAATCCTTCGGAATCCTTTGGGAACCCTCAGGAATCCTTGGGTAATCTGGAGGAATCCCTAGGGAACCCTACGGGTTTCCCACGGAATCCTTGGGAATCCTAAGGGGGTTGGGAATCCTCAGGAATCCCGAGGGTGTTCTACGGAATCTTCGGGATCCTTGGGGAAGCCTGGCGGAATCCGGAGGAATCCCCCGGGAATCCTACGGAATCTGAAGAATCTTCCTCTGTTTCTCTCCCGCCCCCCCTCCCCCTCTTCCCCGTCCTCGTGCTCCTCCTCCTCCTCCTCCTCCTCCT
>CAUYUJ010019096.1:97500-117500 GCA_963575745.1 Prorocentrum cordatum
GATGATGATGATGATGATGCTGACGATGCTGATTAGGCTTACGTCGATGATGTAACTGATGGTGCCGATACTGATAGTGGTGATGATGATGAACTTGATGATGCTGATGAAGATGGTGGCACTGTTGATGACGATAATGATGATGTTGACGATGATGACGATGATGATGATGATGATGCGGATGATGATGATGATGCTGGTGATGATGATGATGATGATGATGATGATGATGATGATGATGATGATGATGGTACTGGTGACGGCGATCATGTTGATGCTGACTACGATGACGATGATGATGATGATGATGATGATGATTTGTTTCCTCGACGTCAGGGCTAAGAGTAGATGACTTGATACATCATTTGAGCTAAAAATGTTCAGGCCCGTCGCAGAGAGACAAAACTCTCGGTTGACCCCGCATGGGGCGACACTCTATGGGTGCTGCACAGGGGGGCGGCATGCCATCGAGTGGGGATTACAGCTGCATGACCTCAGCAGCTTCTTCCTCTGCGGCGAAATCGGCCTCATCGAGGTGCTCAAGAACGAAACTGTGTGGCTGTGTGTCAGGCGCTGGTCTGGCTACAGCTGGGGCAGGCGGCGAGTCAGGCGGTGGCCTAATATACTCAGGTGATGAAGAGGACGATGGTCGGGACGATCTTCGTGCCGTTATCGTGCCTGGCAGGACTCCACCTCGCAAGAAATTTATTCGTGGTCGAGCGTCTCCAACCAGTGCCCGACCTCGTCCTCGACGCTTCGCTTCGCGTATCCCCACCAGCCCATTCAGACGCCCTGCCGACGAGAGCTCACGGGAAAAAAGGGACGAAGTGGGGCACGGCGGGGCAGCCGCAAGCCCTTGCTTCATGAAGAAGGGGCGAAGAGGAAGATGGCAAACCTCCTCCTCCTCCTCCTCCATTCCTCCTCCTATTCCTCCTCCTCCTCGTCATCCTCATCCCCCTCCTCCTCCTCCTCCCCCTCCTCCTCTTCACACGAAGAAGGGGCAAGCCCCTCCTTCATGTGAAGAGGGAAGTGACAACACAAGTACGAAGATGACGAGCCTCAGAGCTGCGAGGAGGACTGCGAGGAAGAGACGGAGCAGGAGGAACACAACACATGGAGGGGCAGTGATGATGAACAGGAGGATGCGGCGGAGAAGGAGCTCCTCCAATCCGCCCGCCCACCCTGCCCGTCCTGCTGCCCCTCCCCCGTCCGCCACTCGCCCCTGCTACTTTCCCCTCCTGTCTCCTCCTCCCCGGGAATGGCGTATGGGGCGTCGTGGTCGGGAGAGGGGGGGAGGAACAGGAGGAGGGGGAGGAGCAGGCGCGGAGCACGAGGACCCAGAGGAGGAGGAAACGGAGGAGGAGGAGGCGGAGGACAATGAGGAGGACGAGGAGGAGGAGGAGGAGGAGGAGGAGGAGGAGGAGGAGGAGGACAAGGAGGAGGAGGGAGGGATGGGGGGGGGATGGGGGAGGGGGAGGGGGGGGGGGGGGGGGAGAAGGGGGGGAGTACGAGAAGGAGGAGGAGGAGGAGGAGGCGGAGGAGGAATGCGACGAGGACGAGGACGAGGATGAGGAGGAGGAGGAGGAGAACGAAGAGGAGGAGGAAGTGGAGGAGGAGGACGAGGAGGACGAGGAGGAGGAGGAGGAGGAGGAGGAGGAGAAGAAGGAGGAGGGGAAGGAGGAGGGGGAGGAGGAGGAGGAGGTGGGGAGGAGGAGGAGGAGATGGGGAACAGGGGGAGGAGACGGAGGGAAACGAGAAGAAGACAGAGGAGGAGAAGGAGACAGAGGAGCAGGCGGAGCAGGAGGAGGAGGAGGCGGAGGAGGTGGAAGAGGAGGGAGAGGAGGAGGAGGAGGAGGAGGAGCCGGAGGAGGAGGCGGAGGATGAGAAGGAGGAGGGGGAAGAGGAGGAGGAGGAGGAGAGGAGGAGGAGGAGGAGGAGGAGGAGGAGGAGAAGGAGAGGGGGGGGGGGAGGGGGAGGGGAAAGGGGGAGGGGGAGGGGGAGGGGGGGGGGAGGGGAGGGGGGGGGAGAGGGGGAGGGGGACGGGGAGTGGGAAGAGGAGGAGGAGGAGGAGGAGGGGAGGAGGAGGAGGAGGAGGAGGAGGAGGAGGAGGAGGAGGAAAAGTAGGAGGAGGATGGCGATGATGAGGAGGAGGAGGAGGAGGAGGAAGGAGGAGGAGGAGGAGGCAGGAGGAGTGAGGAATGCTGGGAGGAGGAGGAGGAGGAGGAGGAGGAGAGGAGGAGGAGGAGGAGGAGGAGGAGGAGGAGGAGAGAGGATGAGGAGGAGGAGGAGAGGAGGAGGAGGAGGACAACGAGGAGGAGGAGGAGAAGAAGGAGGACAGCGAGGAGGAGGAGGAGGAGGAGGAGGAGGACCCAGAGGGATTGGATGAGCTTGCGGGTGAGGGAAGGAATAGTAACAGGCCGAAGCAGGCGAGCATGAACGCATGCGGAGGAGTAGGAGACGGATCGAGAAGCAGAGGAGGATCTAGTAGAGAGGATGGGGCTGGAGACGGGGGGCGACGAGAGGGCGGAAGCAGGTACGTGGGAGGGAGGTGGGTGGAGATAAGGAAAACGAGGACGAGCACGACGTCACGTCGGATGTGAATCGATATCTGACGGTTGCGCCTTTGCTGTTAATCCGTGTTATTTATGTTGTTGTACGATCTTGGGGGGTCAGGGGAGGGTCTCGTACGCGTTTTAGGCTTGACTGTGCCATTCTGAGGATTCCTGGAGACGGTTTGGGGGCGTCAGTTGCCGAACGGGCCATCTCGGATGAGTGGTGAAGACGTGTTGTTGGATCGCGAGCTGGGTTAGTTTTTTTGTGTTGGGTGGGCTCTTCTGTGACACCAGAATGGGACCACTGAGCGTTGTGGTCGTGCGTCCCTAGTTCTTGCCCAGCTCTTTGTGTTGACCCCGATCTTGCTTCTGCTCTGTGCCTGCTCCTGTGCGCCACGCTCCGTCTCGAAACAGTAGGCGAAGCGACGCTCCCATCACCGACTGGCCACACGCTGAGCAATGCAACCTAGCCTGTCTCTCGAGCTTTCGTTTTGGAAGGGCAACACACCACCTAGGCGTTGAGCCTAATTCGTTTGCCGGTGCGATTCTCTTTCTCGATACTGGGTTGCCTTTCTTTCTTTCTCCTCTTTCATGTGTCTCTTTCCCCTACTC
Source organism: Prorocentrum cordatum (assembly GCA_963575745.1). NCBI lineage: Eukaryota > Dinophyceae > Prorocentrales > Prorocentraceae > Prorocentrum > Prorocentrum cordatum. The sequence goes on from CAUYUJ010019096.1 coordinate 100,665, forward strand.
CCCCATTCCATCTGTATCTTTCTCTCCTTCCCCCCCACTCTCCAGGTTGAGACTGCCGTGGAGATAGCCAAGTCCATCAGCTTGTTTGATCGAGGATCTGTTTGCCAGTTTGTGGCCTGTCGCGCTCGTTCTACCCTGCAACGCTCACCCTCGCCCCCCCCCCCCCCCCACCCCATGCTAGCATGCGGGGGAGGATGACGGAGTGAGGGGCGGAGGGAGGAGGAGGGTGATCAGGCGCGGAGCACGAAGACCCAGAAGAAGAGGAGGAGGAGGAGGAGGAGGAGGAGGCAGGTGAGGAGGAGGAGGAGGAGGAGGGGGGGAGCAGGAGGAGGAGGAGGAGGAGGAGGAGGAGGAGGGGGAAGAGGGAGGAGGATGAGGAGGAGGAGGAGGAGGAGGAGGAGGAGGGGGAGGGGGGGCGGAGCATGTGTGTGTGTGTGTTCGGGGTTGCCGTGGTGAAGGGGTGAGCGCGGGGTGGCCGCCGTGCTCACGAGGCCACGCCTCCAGGAGAACGGCTCGGGCAGCACACGTCCGTCGACTCGGCTGCTGGGCCTTGCCGCAGCCATCGTCGGTGTCATCGAAATCGTACAGTCGGGGCCCTGAAGAAGGAACCCTTTTCGTTGGGGAGGGGCTCCGCGTTCCTTAAATGTTTCGCAGCTTGCCTCAGGTTTTCCTTATGTTTTCGGTCGGAAATCGAAGTTCAACTTATGGAGCAAAAAAGGGGCCTCGTTCCTTATTTTGGGCTCCTTAGGTCAAAGCCCCGACTGTATGGTACCGTCGTCGAGCGTGGCCATTTCTAATACTCAGTGTGCTCGGCTGCTCCCACTCCGGAGGTTACGGTGCCACTATCTATCCAAGCCAGATGGCGGCAGGCAGCCACGTGCCAGCCGCGGGGCAACCACGCGGGACAAGCACAACGCACAATGGAATGGCACAGCACTGGAAATTGCACGGGGCAGCCACCGTGCGACTTCGGTCAACGTTTTTTCGGCCTGTTTTATCTTTTCAGACTGTCAACTCTTCTGATGCGCCTGCATCGGAGATTGGAGGGTGAGGTCGGGGCGACCCCAACCAGGACATCTGTTTCCGGTGTGGTATACGTCGTGCTTGCAGGCAATGGCGAAGTTGCGCGGGGGTGACGATGTGGCGGCATAGCTGGGACCATTCGCATAAGTTTCTCGTTCGACTGCGCGCTTTCCCACCGTGGTGACCGTGGTCGTCCCGCAATTGTCCCGTGGGTTGTCTCGCGTTTGTTCCGTGGGGTGTTTTGTGGTTGTCCCGTGGGTTGTCCCGCGGGTTTCCCGCGGGTTGCCCCGCGGCCCGTGGTCGGAGCGCTAGTTGCCGCGTGGGTAGCTGCTAAGCGAAAAGCGGAAGCAATGGCAACCGTAATGCACATCAGCACGCAAGTCAAATAATTGCAACGTCATTTCGAACGTACGTCGAAAACGAACATCGGCATGCAGTTTCTTGACGCTTCGCGTCTCCACACCAGCGTCCGTAGCCTTTAGCTCAAGTCGTCTCCTGGGGGCGTTCCTCCCCCCAGGGTCAGGGCTCGAGCACGCCCCCGGCCAGGCGCGGGCCCGCCCGGCGCCGATGGCGTCTGCTGCGGCGCGACGCCGGCGGCAGCGGGCGGCCGCCTGGGCTGCTCGCGTCGCTGGCGCCGCTGGCGCGGCTGGCGCCGCCGGTGCCGCCGGCGCCGCGGCTGCCGCGGCCGCCGCAGGCGCCGCCGCTGCTGGTGCACCGCCGCTGGCGCCGCCGCGGACGCCCGAGCCGCGGCTGGCGCCGCCGGCGCTCCCTGCGTCGCGGCTGCCGCGGGCGCCGCCGACGCAGCTGGCGCCGCATGGGCCGCTGGCGCTACCGGCGCCGCCGCGGCGCCTGTGGGCCTGCCCGCCAGCACGGCGGCTGCCGCGGCCGCCGCAGGCGCGCCTCCGCCGCTGCCGGCTGCGCGGCTGGCGCCGAGGCAGCCCTGGCTCGGGCTGCCGCGCTGGGGCCCGCGGCCGCTCGCGCCGCTGCCGCCGCCGTTGTTCCCCGACTATACCTGGGCCTGAGCGGGAGCTGGAGCTGAGGGAGTTTGAACGGGAGCTGAAACAGGGGGAAGCGGTGGTTCCTCCGTCACAGACGTGACGACGGAGGCCGCGGTCATCCGCATATGTTCGATGTGCTTGCGACGATCAGCCGCCACCCTTAGGAAGACCGCTTGCCCGATACAGTTGCGATGGTCGGTCGTGCTGCCAGCCGCGAGTCCTCCTGTTCCTCTGCCATCGTGGCCGTCAGACGCCCGCCTAAGGAAGGGCCTGGGGACGCGTCGCACCAAGGCAGTGTACTTGCGACGATCAGTCGCGCCCCTGGGGATGACGCTGGTGCGAACGGTGCGCCAGCTCTGCCCTGTCGCGACCCTGGGGAGGCACCTGGCGGAGACGACGGAGGCCGTGCTTCAGATGGAACGATCGAGAGCGGCGCTCCAGGAAGCATTGCGACCGGAGCCCTCGGCCACGCCATCCTGCGCCCCCTCGAGCCGGTTCGATCCGATCGCAACTGCCTTCGGTCCGCCGCTACCCGTTGCGGAGAGTCGCGAGGCCCCTCTTCATTTTGTGCTCGCGGCGATGAATCTTGGAGCGTTGCGAACCGTGACAATGCGCTTGCGGCGATCAGTCGCGCGCCCAGGGTGGGAGACGGCAGCGACTTCCGGGTCCATCCGCCACCTCCTCAGGAGAGTCCCGAGGCCCTGCTTCCGCGTGTAATTGCGGCGATCAGTCGCTCCCGCAGGGGAGAATCGACGGGCGTTGCAAAACGTGACAATGCGCATGCGGCGATCGCTCGCACGCCCAGGGTAGCAGATGAGAGAGAGACGAAGCTCCTCCCCTCTCACGCGACACACCAGGGGGGCATCGGACAGCGGCATCACTCCCACTGTTCCCTCTGGCCCCCCAGGGGCCTGACAAGGGCCCGAAGGCGCATCTGCCGACCGCGCCGACGGCGACGGCGACGCTGACGCCGACGGCGACGGCGACGACCCCGACGACGCCGACGCCGACGCCGACGACCTGGGACCTGGGGAAAGATGCCGACGACGACGAGCACGACCTCGCCGCCCGCGGGATGGGGTCTGGCGCTCGGCAACGTCGACGGCCTGGCGGGCTCTGACAGGCGGCAGACGACCGACGACGCCGACGCTGACGACGACGCTGACACCGATGCCGACGAGGAGTTGACCTTGCGCGGCGTATGGTCGGGCTGAGCGACGCGCGCCTCGAGCAGGCGGTCAGATCGCTCTCCGATGGGCTCGGAGGGCCAGGGGCCTCGCGAGCTCGCGGACGTGGCCGCAGCGGGGCGCAGGCGTCTTTACGCCGGCGCGGAGGCCGCGCGCGGCGCCGCGGCAGCCGGGCCCCCCCCCCCCCCCGGGCACCGCAGCCCGCGCAGGCGGCGGCGGCAGCAGCCGCCGTGCCAGTTCGCGGAGGTCGCAAGCAGGACGACGTAGCGAGCGCGCAGAGACCCGCAAGCTCTACGGCTTGGACCCCGCGATTCTGGATTGCTCGCCGCAGGTGGAGCCTCAGCTCATCGCGAAGCTGATGTCCATATTTGTCGGGAGCTGCGTCAAGTCACGTCGGCGGAGTTGTAGACCTTCACGATGAGCGACGACGCAACCGTGATTCGAGCCGACTTCCAGGCGGGCAAGGCCCACGTACAGAACGCAGCCGACCTCCGCGAGAAGCACTTGGCCGACCCGCGCCAGCATTCGACACCAGAGGCAGCGATGGGCCCCGCATGCGCGCAGATCTTCTGAGTAGTACGTGCAGCGGTATCAAGACGGCGGGGGGCAAGGTCCGGGCCGGGAACAACCGGACGCGGGGGGGGCCACAGGGCACGCCTGGGCGGCATCGCGGACCAGGAGGAGCTCTCGCTGATGGTCAGGGGTTTCCGCGTCAGCGCGGCGCACAATGAGGGGTTGGCCAAGCTGATCATCTCTCTGAGCGACTCGCAGTTGCAGAAGAGCTTCGCGGCCTGCCTCGAGCAGCAGGGCGCAGAGCACCGCGTCGGCATGGCGCCGAGGAGCAACGACGAGAGGGTCCTGGTATCAATTGTGCCGACTGGTGCTCGCGCCGATCGTCGGCGCGACAGTCTGAAACAAGTTATTCCCATTGGTTCTTCTCTCGAAGGCGCCTCGCAGGACAAGCCTGCATAACGCCAGAAAGGCTTATGTTAAAGTTCCTTGGGTATGCGCCATTTGATGGTGTTCGCAGGTGCAACTGGTCTTTGGATACTGGTGGGCGGTCTTATGCTGCTGGTACGCCCTAGCGGAAGTTGTTCATTCTGCTACTGGGCATGAAGCTGGAATGGCGTCTTCTGCGAGTGGTAGCCACTCTGGAATTGAGTGTTCTGCTACTGGTGCTGCTAATTGAGTGAGTTTGTTGGCCCATGATACGGGCCCCTCAGCTACTACATTGGGTGACGTGGCAGTGGTCTCTTCTGGTGTGAATCCTTACTCCTGTGATGTGTTGGCAGCTGTCTCTTCTGGCGTGAATTCGTATTCTCGTGATGCGGTCTCAGCAAACTGAACGCCACGGTGCCCATCGGCACCACCGCCAGCGAGACGCCGTGGAAGCCCAACCGCCCCACGTACCAGGACCAGGCCACCCGAGGCCTGCCCCCCCTCCACTGCCGCCTCCTCTTGTCTCGGTTCAAGGACTTGTTCGACTGCTTGCGCGATGATGGGCCCGAGGGGGCCCCGCTTGTTTTGATTTCCGAAATTCGCTTCTGGCATCGCTCCGAACGCTCCGAACTGTAAGCCGTGGTTGAGCGATTTCACCTCGGGTCTCCCGCCGTGGGGCTCTCGTTCTCGCACAGCGCGCACGGTAGGTCGCTCGATTCCGATGTGACCTCGGCCTTCGGCCCATTTCACTTTTGCCGCCGCCGCCTCCACCTCCTCCTCCTCCTCCTCCTCCTCCTCCCCTTCTTCCTCTCGCTGTTGCCACCCACCCGACCGGGCTTGTGCGGAGACGCCGGTCCAAACGACCCCGTTACAGGACGCTGCAGGAGGAGGACCGGGAAGGGATGGATGGGGAATCGTGGATGGGGAGGAGGAGGAGGAGGAGGAGGAGGACGAGGACGAGGACGAGGACGAGGACGAGGACGAGGACGAGGACGAGGACGAGGACGAGGACGAGGACGCGGACGAGGACGAGGACGAGGACGAACGACGAGGAGGCGAGGAGGCGAGGAGGCGAGGAGGCGAGGAGGCGAGGAGGCGAGGAGGCGAGGAGGCGAGGAGGCGAGGAGGCGAGGAGGCGAGGAGGCGAGGAGGCGAGGAGGCGAGGGCGAGGGCGAAGGCGAGGGCGAGGGCGAGGGCGAGGACGAGGGCGAGGGGCGGGAGGGGGTCGCAGAAGTCAGAGAAGGAAAAGGTAGCCATACCTCCACCCCCCGTCCGTTTTCCCCGTTTTGGGCCTCCTGGGGGGCCCTCGTCGCCACCGTTGAATTCGCCTCGGGGTGCTGGTCAGGACGCACCTCGGGAGAGGTCCGGGGAGCAGTGGTGTCGGTACCTGTTGGTTTCCCCAACGAGGGCAAGGGGCGGGAGGGGGCTGCAGAAGGGGGGGGGGGGGGGGCGGGGCGGACAACGGGGGGCGGGAGGGGGTGCAGAGAGAAGGACCGCGGGGCGGGGCGGGAGGAAGCGGGCCGGCACCGCCGGAAGCGCCGCTCACTTCTTGAATTCATGGAGCGCGAGCACCGCGAGTTCCGACGTCTGGCCGCACGTCGGCTCGTCCTCCTCCGCCTTCTGCCTCTCCGCCTCCCGGTCTCCCCCAGGCCAGCGCCGGCGGGTATCGAGCCAGCGCCACCGGGCATCGAAGAATGTTCTGAGAAGCTGTTTCGGAGGCCTCGAGGTTGACACCAGCACCAACGTCGTTGGTGTGCCCCCACCGAGGCAAGTCGATCCCGATCTCGGTGATGGTGGTACGATTCGGGCTTTTAGGTGGCTGAAATATGGCCACCAACACCGAATTCTGGGATCATCTTCCCCTGGTGGAGGCAAACCCCCTGTGTTGGTGGTGGTGGTGCGCATTTCTAAGCCTCCCACATGTTTGGGGTTTGCATGGAACGTTTTTTGAACATTTCTAACCGGGACTGTCTTGTTTTAGCGCGTCCGGTCTATGTTTCAAGATTTTGGTGTTCCCTCGTCGAGCATGTTTTATCGGAAAGGGCGCTGGCCTGGGGTTTTGGTTTAGTTGGTGAACCCAGTGCCGAGCCTCGATTTGCATAGGGCCGGCGAAATTATTTTGCGTGAGATAACGAGGTTGCGTAGGGCCGGCGAAATTATTTTGCGTGAGATAACGAGGTTGCGTAGGGCCGGCGAAGTAAAAAGTTGAAGCTATCCTTTGAAAAACAGTTGTTTTATATACGTTTGTTGAGCATGTCTCAGGCGAAACGCTGGTTTTGCAGCGTTGGGGAATGTCTCGAGCGGGGGCAGCGTCGGCGAGCAAAACTCAGGGGACGTCGCAGGCGAAATACATTTTTTCACATGCCCAGGTCGCCCATAGGGGGTCTCGAACATGGTTGTCTTTATTTAGATGGAGCTACGTGATTTCACGTGTCCAGGCCACTCAGGGGGGTATCCGAGATGGTTGCCATTTGCCCTCCGCTGGAACCACATGTGTTCACATGCCCAGGCCACCCAGAGGGGTATCTAAGATGAAGGCCCCTCGTTGGAAGCACGTGCTTTGACGTGTCCCGATTACCCACAGGGGTATCTAACATGGCTGCCCCGAGTTGAAGCCATGTGTTTTCACAGTTATTCCGGTTTGGGGCGAAAGGGGCTCTGCCGCGCCGCGACGGAATCACGTGCTCCTCATCCTGCTGCTGCTCCTCATGTTTCTCCTGGTGCTGATGTTTTCCTCCCGCCCTGCCCTTGCCACCATCTCGGCCATCGGAGGGGGAGGAGGAGGAGGAGGAGGAGGAGGAGGAGGAGGAGGAGGAGGAGGAGGGGGGAGGGGGAGGGGGAGGAGGGGGAGGGGGCGCAGCATGAGGGGAACGGTCGGACGGAGGTACATGAGGCCGAGGCCAGTGCGGGGAGGGTGCCTTAGTGTTCTTTGTGTCTGGTGAGTGTGCTTGTGCATTCTGTCCCCTCGGATGTTCTCCAGTCTGGCCGGCGGAGAGTCTCACGATCTTCAATGATGATTTTTGTTCCCAGGTCCGATCGTACGGGGGGGAATGGTGGGGGCGAAGGCGAAGATTCCTGGCAGTCCCGTCGTCGCTATTTCACCATGAGTTGTCATCGTCTCACGCTCGCTCATTGTTGCTGTACGATAGGCTCCCATCTCACCCTTACAATCAGTGGTTTGGCCACCACCATTACGATCTTGTTGCTTTGTATTATTTGAGTGGCCGTCAGACTTCATTGTCACTGCCTTGGCCATCCCCTTCAAGACTTGGCTCAAGTCTATGTGGCTTTGACCAGCATTACATTCACCATGAACACATTCCTTTACCCATCCATACCACTATTATTGTTGTCTCTGTTCATAGGTGCTGCTGGGTTGATCATCCCACCACCAGGCACGCTGGGCTCAATTCAGAAGCTAACGCGGCTCTTGATAGTCCCCTTTCCCCTCTATTTCCCTATCCTGCTCCTTCACCTTCATTTCGTTTGGTTCTTTATATTTTTCATCCTCCTCCTCCTCATTTACCGCTTGTCTGTTGCAATGTTTGTTATCTACCTTCGTGTCCTCTCCCTCCCCATTCCCCACCCCCACCCTCTTCTCGCTACTTGCACGACCCTCCACCCTCCCCTTTGCAACCCTCGCCTCTCCGCTGCGTAGCAGGTCTCACTCGTTTCTCATTCCGCATGCGGTGCATACTCGACGGGTGAGCCTTGGCACCAGCGCCCGCCGCCCGCGGGCCGGCGCCCGCCGCCCGCGGTAGGGGTCAGAAGAGATTCTGCTGCGGTCGAACTTGTTCCCTGATTTGACCTCGAGAGTTCGGGCAGCGGCGGAGGTCCTCAGGAGTAGGAGCAGGAGCAGGAGTAGTAGAAGGAGGAGGAGGAGGAGGAGGAGGAGGAGGGGCGTGGAGGAGGGGGAGGGGGCGCAGGAGGGAGGGGGGAGGGGGGGGAGGAGGAGGAGGGGGAGGGGGCGGGGGCCATTGATTCGGACGTCGTCGACAGTACCAGCCTGCCACGTCGACAGCGCCGAGGTCGGGCCATCGGCAGAGGTAGAGTAGGAGCATCGCTGGGGCCCCAAGCCCATCTTTTGGGCGGCCGAGCCGCCTCGGCCTCGCCCCTCTGGGCCTCGTCCTCTCTGGACCTCGAGAGATCCGCCTCCAGGCGGCACGCCTCGGCGCCCACCTGCCGAGTCGGCTGCCATTCGTCCCTCCCCCTCGGGCGTTGCGTCATTCTGGCGGGCGGTACTCGGTATCGTTTAACCGATCCCTGTCCCCATCCCCATCCACATCTCGAGCCCCACCGTCTCACCACCTCAGTTGGGGATATGCCCCTCGAAACCCGAAGAGAGAAGCCTACATCCCCATCCAGGGGGTAAATCGGCCAGTGGGGCCCAGCCCACGCTGGTGGGGATGGGGATCGGTTACACGATGCTCAGTTACAGCGGGGACCCGTGCCAAGACACGCCTTGCTCGCCTCCAGCGTGCCCTGGATTTCTTGGTTCTCGATGGTTCTGCTATGGAAAGCGAGACGCTCCCACACCGAACATCGATTGGCGTCTTGGGGTCTCAGGGTTGGGTCTCTTGTGGCAGGCGCCCTGCGGTCGGGCCCCTCCCGCACACAGGGGGGGGTGAAGCAAGGTGCACCTTGGGCACCCCCTGGCATCGCTCGGACGTGTGCGTTCTTTCCTCGGCGAGGACCATCGAGGAGCATCCTTGACCATCTGGCAAAAAAAACACGCAAGAAACCGACAAAAACACAGGGAATGGACGTCCGAGCGATGGCCCGAACGGGACACGAAGGGTGTACGTTCCTTCGCCCCCCCTTCTGCCCCCCCCCCCCTTCGTCAGTCGCCCCCTATCAAGTAGCGCCCAGACCCCCCCCCCCGCCTCGCCCACCACCGCGTCCCGCCCAGCACTCGGCGGCGAGCGAGGAGGGAAGCGAGGAGGAGAATGCCTCCTCAGAAGGCTCGGAAGTCCCCCCGGCCTACTGAGAAGTTTGCTGAGCCTTCCCCGAAGACGAACACTACCCTGCGACGTACCCAACCCATTTGCATCGAGAGGAAGAGACGTAGGGCAATATTGGCAGGAACAACGACAGTGCAGGCGCGGCGATTTGTTGTGCAAACATGGGATGCGCGCACGCGGCACGACTCACAGGACAACGATCGACAGGACGAGGATTGGAGCCCAAGGCTTGAAGAAGAACGGGGGAGGGAACGACGGGCAGGATAATGACGGAATTGTGGGGGCGGGGAGCTATAACGGCAGCAGCAGCATGGAGAAAGTAACGGGGGGAATAGGATGACGATGAAAGTGTTGGGAGGAAACAAAAGAGTACCGCTGTTTTCAATAGTTGGCTAAACATGCAGCGCTGTCGTATGCGGGCCCCCCAGCAGCCCTCGAAAGTGGCGACGGTTTCGCAGATCGCAGCCCCCCAGGGATGGCGAGGTCTAATCTGAATCGGCGGCGAGTACCCACTAGGCTGCCCCCCCCAGCAACCCTCGAAAGTGGCGACGGTTTCGCGGATCGCACCCCCCCGGGATGACAAGGTCTAGTCTGAAGTTGCGGCGAGTATGCTGGCACCCCAAGAAGCCCTCGAGCGTTGCGACAGTTGCACAGATCGCAGCCCCCCAGGGATGCCGAGGTCTAATCTGAATCTGCAGCGAGTACTTGTTATGCTGGTCTCCCCAGCAGCCCGCGAAAGTGGCGACGGTTTCGCAGATCGCAGCCCCCCGGGACGACGAGGTTTAGTTTGAATTTGCGGCGGGTACCCACTATGCTGGCCCCCCAAGACGCCCTCGAACGTGGCGACAGTTTCGCGGATCGCAGCCCCCCAGGGATGGCGAGGTCTAATCTCAATCTGCAGTGAGTACCCATTATGCTGGCCTCCCCAGCAGCCCTCGAAAGTGGCGAGAGTTTCACAGATCGCAGCCCCCCCGGGACGGCGAGGTCGAATCTAAGCTTGCGGCGAGTACCCATTATGTTGCCCCCCCTCCAGCAGCCCTCGTAACTGGCGACAGTTTCGCAGATCGCAGCACTCCAGGGATGGCGAGGTCTAATATGAGTCTGCGGCGGGTATCTACTATGCTGGCCCCCCAACAGCCCTCGAACGTGGCGACAGTTGCACAGATCGCAGCTCCCCAGGCTGCAGGGGTGGCGATGTCTAACTGGAATTTGCAGCTAGTGCCCACTAAGCCCTCGATCGTGGCGACAGTTTCGCAAATCGCACCCCCCCAGGGATCGCGAAGTCTAATGTGAGTCTGCGGCGAATACCCACTCTGCTCCCCCCCAGTAGCACTCGAAGGTGGCGAGAGTTTCGCACATCACAGCACCCCAGGGATGATGAGGTCTAATGTGAATCTGCGGCGAGCACCCATTATGCTGGTCCCCCCAGCAACCCTCGAAAGTGGCGATATTCTGGCCCCCCTTGTAGCACTCGAAAGTGGCGACAGTTTCGCAGATCGCAGCCCCCAAGGGATGGCGAGGTCTAGTCTGAATCCGCGGCGGGTACTCACTATGCTGCCCCCCCTCCCCCCCAGGATAGCGATGTCTTATCTGAATCTGCGGCGGGTACCCACTATGGTGGCCACCCCAGCAGCCCTCGAGAGTGGCGTGAATGTCACAGATCGCATCCCCCCAGGGATGGCGAGGTCGAATCTGAATCTGCGGCGGGTGCCCACTATGCTGGTCCCCCCAGCAGCCCTCGAACTTGGCGACAGTTTCGCAGATCGCAGCCCCGAGGGATGGCGAGGTCTAATATGAGTCTGCGGCGGGTACCCACTACACTGGTCCCCTCAACAGCCCTCGAAATTGGCGACGGATTCGCAGATCACAGCACCTCAGGGATGGCGAGGTCTAATGTGAATTCGCGGCGGGTACCCACTATGCTGGCCCCCCAGCAGCCCTCGAGAAAGGCGACAGTTTCGCAGATCGCATCTCCCAGTGCATGCCAGCTTCACACTTCGCAGGCCCCACAGGCAAGCCACCATGCGCACATGATAGGAGAGGAGAAGGGAGGCGGGAAGGCGGAGAAGGAGGTTGGAGACCGCAGTGCTCTATTCAAAACGAGAACCCAACGCAGGAGGGGTGGGAGCAACTGATCAGAAGGCGCGAGGGCTTCTGAGAAGTCCCGCCGCTTTCTGAGAAGGCCCACCCCTTCTCACTTCCCCCCCTCGCTCGCCGCGGACTTTTGGTTGTTTGGTCATGCATCGGGTCTCTGGCGGCCGTTCTGGACGATATAGGCACCCCGGGAACGCCTTCGGCGAAGCGCAGCTGCTGGCAAGCATCCCGAGGCCAGAAAACCGCCGAGAACCTACGAAAACGTCAGAAAAACCTCGAACCTCGAACCCGAAACTTCCCGGAAACACGAAGCTCGAACCTCGCACCCCGAACCCGAAACCCCGCTTCGCGTTCGAGCTTCGAGGTTCGTGCTTCTGGGAAGTTTCGGGTTCGAGGTTGCTCTGACGTTTTCGTCGGTTCTCGGCGGTTTTCTGACCTCGGGATGCTTGCCAGCAGCTGCGCTTCGCCGAAGGCGTTCCGGGGGTGCCCGGATCGTCCCGAACGGCCGCCAGAGACCCAATACATGACCCAACAAAAACAACATCGTCGGCGAGCGATGGGGGGGAAGTGAGAAGGGGTGGGCCTTCTCAGAAGACTCGGAAGTCCCCCGACCTTTTGAGAAGTGTTCTTAGCCCTACCCGAAGACAGCAACAAATTTCAGAAGGCGCGAGAGTTTCTGAGAAGTCCTGCCGCCTTCTGAGAGGGCCTTCTCCTTCTCACTTTCCCCCCTCGCTCGCCGGCGAGATAGGTCCTCGTGCGAAAGAAGTGCGTACACGCACGAAGCCGAAAAAGGCACGGGAAATCGACGTCCGAGCAATGGCGAAATCCGGCCCTGGGGAGACGGCGTCCGATGGGTCAAAGGCGGGGCCATCTGGGCAGCTGTTGTCCCTCAACATATTGTCGGCGGGTCTAGTAGCCCACGCGATGTTGGACTCGCGGCCCAGAAGGAGGAACAGCCAACTTAAACGGAAACCGTGCAACGTGCCAGTTACCAGCGTTCCCAGAACTTGGCCCCAGTCTTGCAGCTGATTGGCCGTGTGCTGGACATCGCTGCTCAGAACAGCTTTGCGCGCAGCTCTGAACACGTTATAGAAGAACCTACGACGGAACAGGATGCCAGGGGCTCTTTCACACAAGACACGTGGGAAGACATGCCCACTGATGTTTAAACAGCCTCTTCGCTTAATCATTGTGATGACCTTCCTCCCCCAATCCTCCGTCCTTTTTGTTCTTATTCCTCTCTCCTGCTCGCATTTACCCGTCATCGCATATCCTTCGCCTGCTACTCTGTTTCTTCCTTCACTCTCGTAGAAGCAGAAACATGGATTAAAGCGCGTGTGTTAACGACGTCTCCCGTTCCGCGTTTCTCGCTTTATGCGAAGGGTCACATGCAATCTATCCCGTGCGTCCAATCATACATACCATGACATATCACATTAGGTTGTCCTATTGCATATTGAAGTGTAACCCTTCCTACCCCCCCCGCTGGAGTCACCCCACATTCACATACCCAAAGGCAGCGGACCGTTCCCGGGCTCCAACATCCACACAACCTATCGAGCATTAATTGTTTGGGTTTCTAGGGCCTCCTGGGGTCCAAGAGGGCCTGAAGACGGCTCGAGATGGCCTCCAGAAGGCTTCTGGACGGCCCAAGATGGCCCCCAGAGGGCCCCCAGAGGCCCCCAAGATGGCCCCCCAGAGGGTGTTGCAAGATTGTCGCATGCCCGCCTTCTTCGACCCTCGGGGGGCCACGACGGCCCAAGCAGCCTCCAAGAGGGTCCCAAGACGGCCCAGAGGCCCAAGGGGGCCCGTCGACGGCCCTAGAGGACCTCAGGACGCCGCCCCAAAGACGGCCCAAGAGGCCCCCAAGAGAGCCACCAGGCGGCCCCTAAAGGCCCCCCAAGACGGTTTCCGAAGGGACAAGACGTCGCAAGAGCGCCCCAAGACAGCCCACGAGGCTCCCAGAAGGCCCAAAAGAGGCCCCCCCGAGCCCCCCAAGAAGCCCCCAAGAAGCCTCCAGGAGGCACCGAAAAAAGCTTCCGAACGGCGCAGGGAAACCACCAAGAAACCCGCGGAATTGTACACGAATGGCGCTGACACCTGGTACGCAGTGAATGCTCATTGCCCTCGTGGACATTCGCTCGCTCGTCCCGGCACTGAAACGGGTGGGGGTTCGCATCCGCCCCCCGTGGTGTTGGCAGCTCCCCAGGGCGGGCAGAACGGCACGGGATAACCTCGCGACAGACGAGCAGGGCAAACCACCCAGCGCCAGGTCTTTGCCTGCTCTGGACGTGCACCCCGCGAGCCTAGAGTTAGAGGAGCCCACGGATCCCTAATCGCGTTAGTGCGTGACCGACACATCCCTCCTCATCTCGAAGAAGAAAAAAAAACACCATAAACATAAACTTCTGGAGCTCCGCGTGGATTTCTTGGATCCGCGCTAGGACCCCCCCGGCGGCGCCTCCGGCGACGCCCCTGTGGTCCAGCGCAGATCCCAGAAATTCGCGCGGGGCGCCACCAGCTTTTTCCCCTTCTGTGACACACATCCCTCCTCATCGCGCTCATGGTCACCAGCGTCCCTCCGCCTCCCCTCCCCCCGGCCCGTCTCCCTCGGTGAGGCAGCCAGGCCGCCGCGGTGCAGAACGACAAGCTGCCGTGCCCCGCAGCGTCGCCGCCGGGGGGCTGGCTCTGGAGCGGGGCAGTGCAGGGAAGGGCGTCTGCAGGAGGATGCGGGGGGGGAGAAGGATGCGGAGGAGGAGGAGGAGGAGGCGGAGGCGGAGGAGGAGGGGGAGGGGGAAGAGGGAGGAGGAGGAGGAGGAGGAGGAGGAGGAAAGAGGAGGAGGAGGAGGAGGAGGAGGAGGCGGAGGAGGGGAGGGGGAGGGGGAGGTGGACGAAAGGGGGGGGCAGGAGGGAGGAAAGGAGGGGGACGAGGGGGCAACGAGTTTGGTGAGGCAAGGGGAGGGCGGAGCAGGAGGGAAGATGAGGAGGAGGGGGAGGAGGAGGAGGAGGAGGAGGAGGAGGAGGAGGAGGCGGAGGAGGAGGGGGAGGAGGAGGAGGGGGAGGAGGAGGGGAGGAGGGACCTGGAGCAATAAGCACGGAGGACAAGAGGGAATAGCGCGGGAGGAAGGGAGGACAGAAGCGAGAAGGAGGAGTAATACACATGTTGTTAATACTAGGACTACTATTAATAATAGTAATAATAACAGCAATAACAATAATAATGATGATACTAATAATAATGATAATAATAATACTAATAATAATACTAATAATAATAATAACAATGCTAATAATACTAATAATCATAATAATAATAAGAATCATAATAATAATAATATTAATAATAATAATAATAATAATAATGATAATAATAATAATACTAATACTAATAATAATACTAATAATAATAATACTAATAATCATAGTATGTAAGCATAGTAATACTAATACTACCGGACTGGGACGGGTGTGAAGATTCGGATGGCCTCCTCACCCTGTACGGCGACGGCTCGGGGGGTCAGTATAGCTCAGACCCCCGTCGCCGCAGGGTGGGGGCCGCAGTGATCGCCATGCAGTCTCGCTTTGGGGAATGGATGCCCTGGGGAGGCATCCTCTCAGGCTTGGGCGGCCCATTTCAAACGGTGCCGCGCGCCGAGATCCTAGCTTTCGCTTTGGCCCTCGAGCATTCAGTTGGCGACCTGCGCTATGTAACTGACAACATGCCCCTTTTGCAGGGGTGGAGGTCGAGCCGCCACCTGCAGCCCCACGGGGCCAACCGTGATCTGTGGCAGCGCATTGGCCGCGCGGCCCAGAACAGGGGACCTGGCGCGGTGCACGTCCTGTGGGTGCCCTCACACAGCGAGGACGCCGCCAGTGTAGCGCGTGACCCTGTTGCCTTCGCCCATACGCTAGGCAGCGCCTGTGCAGACGCGTAGGCTGGCGAAGCCGCCCGCCGTGCATGGGGCGCGGCCATAGTTGGCCCCACCCCCTACTGACTTGCACGACGCGCAGTGTGCTCTCATCAGGCGCCGTGCCCGTCGCGCGTTTGCTGATACCCTGGCCGTTGACCCGTGGATCGCAGAGCGACCCTCGCAGGCTAAGGGACAGCGCGCCACTCTGCTGCAGCGCCTTGAGTGCCAGCCCTCACTCCTTTGCGCTCCACTCGAGCAAGTACAGGTGCTCGAGCTGCGGAGTCATTGTGGATAAGGCCCAGATCCGCCCAGCCTGTGCGACGCCGTGCCAGCCAGTGGCACCCCAGCCTGTCGCAAGCGACCAGGTCGTCCCAGCACAGGGGACGGCCACACTCTGTGGCCGAGTGCTGCACGCCACACATAGGCTGCACTTCGTGCAGCAGTATTGCATGTATTGCTGCCGCAATGCGGCAAGACAACCACCGAAGACCCCAGGCACTTTGCCAGTCCGTGCGGGGGCCTCACCCGCAACGGCAAGGATAATCTAGCTAAGATAGACAGAGGCCTTTTCATGCGCGCCCGTGCGGGTCGCGACGGCCTCACTCCGTATATCCGAGCGGCGTCCCATGGCATGGAGCAGGCTGCCGCAGCCGCGCTCGCAGGCCCCGCCGCGAGTGATCCATAAGCACCGAGGGTGGCCCACGGCATGGCCGTAGTTTTTCGCCACCCCTTGCACGTGGCAGACTGCCGCTGCCGCGCTCGTAGCCCAGGCCGCGAGCGATATTATATACCAAGGGTGGTCCCACGGCAAGGCCGTGGTTTTTTGCGCCACCCTTCGCTTGCGGCCGCTGCCGCAGGCGCGCTGGCACGCACATTGGTGCGCATCATCGTAATCCTCGCAATCCTTCCCTCCCTCCCTCCCTCCCTCCCTCCCTCCCCTCCCTCCCTCCCTCCCTCCCTCCTCCTCCCTCTTCCCTCCTCCCTCTCCCTCCTGCCTCCTGCCCCCTCCCACCTCCTCCTCCCCCTTCTCCTCCTCCTCCTGCTCTGGCGCGGCCGCCGAGGGATGTCCCCCGACTGGATGGACGGTCCTCTGGCAGGTCGCGGGGGGCTCCTGCTCCTGTCGGGCGCGGGCGGCCTCAGGCATCGCAGGCCCGTGTGCCAAGACGTGTGCGGTCAGCCTGGGCTGCCGAAGGCCAGGGCAGCGCGAAGCCGATTGAGCGGCATGCCGTCATACACCAGGTGAGAGGCAAGATGCCCGGGTGGGGCCCAGGACCGTCGGCGCCCCTTGTCGGAGTCTGGCGCCAGGGAGACGATGTTCTGCAGGCCTCCGGCGCGCTCGCGCGAAGGCCCGATGTGGCTCAATCTGGAGGCTCTTGGGGGCCTGTTGGGGCCCGCTTTAGCCTCTGAGGGTGTGTCGAGGGCCTCCTGAGTGCTTTTGGAATGTCTTGGGCGCGATGGTTCTAACGAGTTCTCACGAAGCGGCTCCCTGAAGCCATCAGGGAGCTGTCGGGTCGGGTACGGAGGTTCGCCTGGAGATTTCTTGTGGCGGTCTCTGCTGAGCTGTCTCTGGGCCGTCTTGGGGGCACGTGGGCCCCTGGGGCCGAAAAGCCTCAGACGAACAGCACAATCGATATCCTATGTGTAGGTCGGTCATGTCCTCCTATAAGCGGGCTGTTGGACGGCAAATACACAAGAGTCAACACATGCTCAAAGCATGTTCAAC
>CAUYUJ010019096.1:122500-142500 GCA_963575745.1 Prorocentrum cordatum
CGCAGACCTTCCCTTCGACGTGCTGGCGCGAGACCGAGTGGCGTGCCTGCGCGGCGCGGCCTGTTTAACACGACGCGCGTGCGCGCAGTTCAGAGGAGTTTACATTCGTAGCCGCCTGATTGTTGCGGCACCGCGCCATATTTGTTTGCGCGGCGCGTAACGCTCTTTTCGGATGCCATTTGCGCGTGTTTTGCATGGGCGGATCGCCTTGGCGCAGCGATGCTTCGCGCGGCGTGGTTCGGCCGCTTTTGCGCGATGATGCGCCCGTGTGCGTGTGTGTTGTCAGAGCGGCTCTGCGTGACGGCGTGTCCAGTAGCGATTACCATGCCGTTAAGTTTGTTCCTCGTGGGCACGCGGGCCCCCCGCCCCTTTTTCCCTTCTTCGCGGCACGCCAAATTGTTGGAGTGTCTATAAGTTTGTTTCGTTGGGCGCTTGCGCATGTGATTTTTTGTGAGCATTGTTCATTTGTTGTCCACCTTTCGCGCGACCTCTTCTGGTTGCTTTCCCCCTCGTCCACTCGCATTATGTTTTGATGGTGTTTTATTGCGCACGTCTCAAGGTGGAGGGCCCGGTCCGCTCGCGGAGGGCGCGACATTGTTGACAAATCATACGCGTCGCGCGGTTGTGGTAGAAACCACGGCGCGTGCGTCATGCCGATCTGTTCGCGGCAAGTCCCGCGCACCGCGACCGCGCAGCACTCGGCGTGGCGAGTCTTCGAGCACCGCCACGAAAGCCATAACGCGCGACATGTCGTCGCCCATAGCCTTGCAAGGGCCGCAACATGTGACGCGCTCTTCCGCGCCGCTTCGGGGCGCACTCCTTCGTCTACGTCGTCGCCCTCCCCCTTCCCACGTCCCCCATGTTGTCACCCTCCCTTCTTCCATTTCGTTCTCCTTGTCTCATTATTGCGTCTCCTGGGGTTCTCACGTGGCACACATGGACAACATGTGGTATGTCATGGGTTACTGTCGGGTTGTCATGGGGGCCTCCTGGGACACTCTTGAGTCGTATATGGGGCTACCTGGGACATTAGGGGCCATCTTGGGCCGTCGTGAGTTGCCTGGGGGGTATTTTGGTGCCGTCTTGGGCCGCGTTCGCCTCCATGCTGGTTTTCTTGCTTTGCCTGGGTTGGGTCTTCAGTTACCCCCAACCCCACTAGGTTTGGTACCAGACCTCCCTTCCACCTCCAACAGGTCTGGTGGGATGCCCCCCTTCCACGTCGACCAGACCTCCCAGCGGGCCCTCCTCCGGCGAGGTGCAGGGGGCCTCCACCACACTTCCTCTGGTTCTCCTGGAGACCTCCCCCTGATCCCCCCGAGGGCTTGGGGAGGCCTTCCGGAGGCTTCCCTTGGTTTCCACAAGGTGTGGCGAGAGGCTTCCCACGGCCCCTGGGAGCACCAGGCGAGGCCTCCCCCAGGCTTCCGGGACGACCAGGGGAGGTCTCTGGGAGGCTTCCCCTGGTTCACCTGGAAGCCTCCGATGAGAGTTCCCGCAGGGGGGAGGTCTCCTGTGGGAGGCTTTCGGGAGGACCAGGGGAAGCTTCCAGGAGACCTCACCTGGTCCTCCACCAAGTTTCCCCCCGGCGGCCCGGGAGGACCAGGGGAGGTTTCCAGGGGGCCTCCCCTGGTCTCCCCGGAAGTTTCCCCTTGGAGGGAACCCTGCCAGATTTCGAGGTCTGGGGGAGGCTCCCGGACCCTGGTCCTCGGGGAGGATTCCCAGCAGGCTTGCAAGGACCAGAAAAAGCTTCTGGGAGACCTCCCAGCCCCCTTCTGGAAGTTTGCGGGAGGCCCCCAAGAGGACCAGGGGAGGTCCCCCGGCGGTCTCCCCCAGATTCCAGGAGGTCGTCAGGACACCGCTAGGAGGCTTACTCTTCGGGGCCCTGAGGCCAGTGGATCACCGGATGCAGTGCAGCTACGGTGGCGACGGCAGCAGAGTCGCGTTCAGCCTCGGCGAAACATTTGCCGCGCGTTTCCAAGCTGGGTGGCTGGTTGGGGGCCTCCGACGGCCACGCCGGGACGTTTGAACTTTGGGTCTTTCCGCTCCAAGAAAACATGGTGGACGTAAGGAAACTTCTGGTTCCTTAATAAATGCCCCCCGGGGGGCCTCGATGGTCCCAAAGTGCGAGACATCTGTCGATCCACCAAATTTAATAAGGAATTGTTGTCGCTTCGCGAATCCCCACCAGCCCATCCAGAAACGATGCCCAGAGGAATTGCCTCGATCAGAGAAGTGGGCAGCACACAGAGGAAGCCATTATGAGACATCTTGGGATATCTTGAGCCATCTTGGAGGTCATTTTGGGCTCTCCCAGACGCTCTTGGAGTCATCTTAATCCGTGCCCCCCCCCAAGAGGCCTCCATGTGGCTAAAACCTGTGTAGAATCAATGATTAGGCATTCTCGCCGAGGCCTCTTGGAGCATCTTGGGTGCATCTGGGGGGGCTCTTGGGGCCTCTTGGGGGTCTCTTGGGGGCCTCCGGGGGGCCTCTGGGGGCCTCTTGGGGCCATTTTGGGGCCATCTTGGGACCTCTTGGGGCTTCCTGGGCGCTTCTTGGGGCCATCTTGGAGGAGATCGATCAAACAAGAGGGGGGGTTTAATTAGCGTCCCCCCTCGGAAGCCCCTAAAATCGCCTCTTGGACCCCTCTTGGAACGCTCTTGGAGTGCTCTTGGGCGCTCTTGGGGCCGTCTTGGGGCTCTTTTGGGGCTCTCTTGGGCCATCTTGGAACCATCTCCAGGCCTCGGATGGCCATCGGAAGCGAAAAGGCGAGAAAGCAAAAATCATTGATTTTCCTTAGGTTTTGGGACGATTTTGGCCTCTTCGGGGCCTCCTTGGGGAGCTGTTTGGCCACTTGGAGTTATCTTGGGGCCGTCTTTGGGCTTCTTGGAACCATCTTAGGAGCCATCTCGAGCGATCTTGCGCTATCTTGAGCCATCTTGGAGCTCATCTTGGGTTCTCTGAGGCGCTCTTGGAGCCGTCTTGGGCCATCTGGGACGCTCTAACTACCCGCGGCCCCCCCCGTCCAGGTCCAGGGGAGGGGGTAGGGGGAGGGGTAAACCCCTCCCCAAGGGGAAGAGGGAGGGGGGAAGAGGATCTGCTCTAGACCACCTACGCCCAGGGGCTGGTGGGATTCCTGGGGTCCCAAGTAAGGTCCTTACTTGGGTGCCTGGCGGTCCCAGAATTCAGGGCCTTACTTGGGTCCTCGGCGGTCACAGGTCCCACAGGTTCCACAGGTCCCACGTGTCCCAGATGTCCCACAGGTCCCATAGGTCCCACGGGTCCCGCAGGTCTCGAAGGTCTCGCCGGTCCCGCAGGTCCCGCAGGTCCCGCAGGCCCAGGTCCCACAGGCCGCACAGGTGCCACAGGTGCCACAGGTCCCGGAGGTCCCGCAGGTCCCGCAGGTCCCACAGGTCCCACAGGTCCCTCAGGCCCAACAGATCCCACCGGTCCCAAGGTCTTGCAGGTGTCACAGGTCCCGCAGGTCCCACAGGTCCCACAGGTCCTACAGGTCTTACAGGTCCCACAGGACCCACAAGTCGCAAAGAAGGTGCCAAAGGTCCCACAGGTCTCGCAGGTCCTACAGGTCCCACACGTCCCACAGGTCCCAAGGGTCCCACAGGCCTCGCGGGCCCCACAGGTCCCACAGGCCCCACAGGTCCCACATGTTTCACATGTCCCATAGGTTCCGCAGGTTCCGCAGGTCCCGCGTGTCGCGCAGGTCTCGCAGGTCCTGCAGGCCCCGCAGGCCCGCAGGTCCCGCAGGTCCCACTGGGTCCCACAGGTCCCACAGGTCCTACAGGTCCCACAAGCCCCACAGGTCCCGCAGGCCCCACAGGATCCACAGGGTCCGTATTTCCCACAGGTCTCGCAGGTCGCGCAGGACCCGCCAGTCCCGCATACTCCATAGGCCCCGCAGGCCCCGCAGGTCCCACAGGTCCCACATGCAGGTCCCGCACGTCCCACAGGTTCCGCAGGCCCCACGGGTCTTACAGGTTTTAAAGGTCTCGCAGGTCCCGCATGTCCCGCAATTCCCACAGGTCCCGTAGGTCCCAGAAGACCCATATGTCTAACAGGTTCCACAGGACCCGCAGGTCCCGCAGGTCCGCAGGTGCCACAGGTCCCACAGGTATGAATGACCCCACAGGTTTCACAGGTTCTCGCAGGTCCACCGGTCGCACATGTCCCGCACCCGCAGCTCTCACAGGTCCCACAGGTTCCGCAGGTCTCCCAGGTCCCTCAGGTCCCACAGGTCCCACAGGCCCCCGGGTCCCACAGGTCCCGCAGGTCCGACAGGTCCCGCCGCCAGCACAGGTCCCACGAGTCCCACAAGTCCCGCAGGTCGCGCAGGTCCCACAAATCCCGCAGGCCCAGCATATCCCACATGTCCCACAAGTCCCACATGCCCCACATGTCCCACAGGTCCTACAAGTCCCGCAAGCCCCGCAGGCCTCGTAGGTCTGGCAAGTCCCGCAGGCCCCGCAAGTCCCAGTCCCCCCAGGTCCCACATGCCCCGAAGGCCCCACAGGTCCCACAGGCCCGATAGGGCTTACAGGTCCTACAAGGGCCACGGGGTCCGCAGGTCCCGCAGGTTCCGCAGGACCCGCAGGTCCCACAGGTTTCGCAGGTCGCGCAGGTCCCGCATGTCCCACACGTCCCACAGGCGACGCATGCCCCACAGGCCCCTCAGGCCCTACAGGTCCCACAGGCCCCACAGGTCCACCCAGCCCCTCCGGTCCCACAGGTCCCACAGGTCCCACATGTCGCGCCGGTCCCGCAGGCCCCGCAAGTTCCGCAGGTCCCACGGGGCCTACAGGTGCCACAGGCGCCACAGGTCCCACTGGTATCGCAGGTCCTGCAGGTCCCACAGGTCCTACGAGTCCCTCAGGTCCTACAGGTCCGACAGGTCAGGCAGGTGTCGCAGGTGGCGCAAGCCCCGCAGGTCCCACAGGTCCCACGGTCTCGCAGGGACGACAAGTTTTGCAATTTCGAAGGCCCCACAGGTCCCACCAGGCCCACGCGTCCCACAGGTCCCAAGGGTCCCACAGGTCTCGCAGGTCCCTCAGGTCCCACAGCTACCGCAGCCCGCACAGCTCCCACAAGTTCCACAGGGCTCACGCTCCCAACATTTCTCCCAATTCCGGCAGGTTCCACAGGTCCCGCAGGTCCCACAGGTCACCTTTGGTGTTATTAAGATGGTTCCTGGGGTGATGTTTGCAAGGCGAAGGCGCGTGTAATTGCATGCGCTGCGCGCAGTGCAGAGTGAACCGTGAGTGCAAGTGCGAAACGCTGCCATGTAAATTTGGGATTGCGCCCGTCCTGGAATCTTTTTGTGAACTTGCGGTTGCGGTGGTTTCCATCGTGGTCAGATAGCGCCCCCACCCACAGCGCAGCCTTTGTGGTGTCGAGATGGCACGCCTGCCACGTTTTGAGCACTCCCTGTGGTGCCGGAGGTGTGCCACACCCGCCACGTTTTGCGAGCTCGAAGCGGACAGCAGTCGCACCCATAGCGCATCCCCTGCGGTGTCGAGGTTGTGTCACGCCTGCCACGTTGTGCGAGCCCGAAACGGATAGCGCTCCCACCCCTAGCGCGTCCCTTTCTGGTGTCGAGGAAGTGCCACGTGTGCCACGCTTTGCGAGCCCGACACGGATAGCGTTCCCATCCCCCTGCTCATCCCTTTGTGGTGTCGAGGGTGTGCCACACTTGCCACGCTTTGCGAGCCCGACACGGATAACGCTCCCACCCCCAGCGCGTCCCCTTCTGGTGTCGAGGGTGTGCCACGCCTGCCACGCTGTGCGAGCCCGACACGGATAGCGCTCCCACCCCCAGCTCACCCCTTTGTGGCGTCGAGGGTGTGCCACGCCTGCCACGTTGTGCGAGCCCGACACGGATAGCGCCCCCACCCCCAGTTCAGCCCTTGTGGTGTCGAGGGTGTGTCACACCTGCCATGCTTTGCGAACCCGAAACGGATAGGTCCCAGGGCCCCTTCAGAATTGGCACGGGGTCAGCGCCGACCCAGTGCACCCGCACGGAGTTCCGAAAGTGTATGTTTCGGAGGTCGATAGACCCCCTACCCTGACACGTCGATTGGCGCATTGGCCGTTCTCGGTTCGCGAGAGGGCGTCGCGGCCGTCATTTTTGCGGGTCCAGGTCCGTCGGTTTCGGTCGTATGTTTTTTCATTAAAGGGTGGTTTACTAAAGGGAGGTTTTTTCCACCGCCGAATGTTTCGATATCGCTGGTCTCCCTTGCACAGGGCAGACGGTTTGACGCCATCCCCTCTTGGGCCTCCTAGGGCCGTCTTTGGGGCTCTGCGCCTTAAAAGGCCGCGGACAGGCTGATCGAGGGGTTCGAGATGTTCGGAGGCGTTCCAAAGGGGGCCTCGGAAGTTTCCGGGGTCAGGCTGCTGTCCGGCAGCCGCAGAGCCTGAGAAGGGGGGGGCGGCCGAGGCATCCCGAGCGAAGGGCGCTTCCTGGCCTGACAGGGGGCATGCGAGAAGAGTGCGAAAAGGCCTCCAGCGTTAAGTATGGCGTGTCCCCCTCCAGGGGCATTTTGGACGACAAATTAAAAATACCCCGAGAGTGCACCAACAATGGTCAAACATTGTAAAACATGTCCCCCGATTATATGTTTTAACCATTTTTGAGTATTCCTCCTGCAGAGGGACACGCCCGACTTCACTCCAACGTCCTGAAGAGGACCGGGGAGAGCTGGCAACCACTGGGGCCGCCTGGAGGCCCGGGCCCAAGGACCCACAGCAGGCAGCCCGGCAGGGAAGGGCGGCAGCGGCAGCTCCACCGCCCCGCGTCGTCACAGGCAGGGGATCGCAAGCTCCTCGAAGTCTCTCTGTGGCCAGAGGCCCACGCATGGGGGCCAAGACGCCAAGATGAGCCGGAAGACGAGGAAGAGAGGGGAGGAGGAGGAGGAGGAGGAGGAGGAGGAGGAGGAGGAGGAGGAGGAGGACGAAGAGGAGGAGGAGGAGGAGGAGGAGGAGGAGGAGGAGGAGGAGGAGGAGGAGGAGAGAGAGGGGGGCCAGGACGCCCAGAGCAAGTCCCGCGCTCCTCATCCCTCCTCCCTCCCCTCCCGCGCAGAGGATCGCAAGCTCCTGGAAGTCTCTCTGGCCAGAGGCCCACACATGGGGGCCAAGCCGCCCAGAGCAAGTCCCTCGCTCCTCATCCCTCCTCCCTCCCCTCCCGCGCAGAGGATCGCAAGCTCCTTGAAGTCTCTCTGGCCAGAGGCCCACACACGGGGGCCAAGCCGCCCAGAGCAAGTCCCTCGCTCCTCCGTCCCTCCCTCCCCCCTCCCCGCCAGACCCTGGCCCCTCTACGGGCCCCCGGGGTTCCCCGACAGGGGTGGTGCGGTGCGGCCACCGTGCCGAGCACGCTGTCCAGACGCAAGGCCCCTCAGAGTTCTCAGCAGCTCGGCAGTTTGGTCCAAGATGAGCCAAACGAGGAGGAAGAGAGGGGGGGAGGAGGAGGAGGACAAGCTAGGTGCGCTCGCGTCAACATCTGACATCCTACCCCTCCCTCCCATCCCTTCCCATTGAGCTACTTCATTGTCCTCTCACCGAATCGGGCTTCGCATCTGACCCTGTTACCTAAGAGGGAAAGGAGGAGGACGACGGCGCGATGAAAACGAAGACGACGACGACGAAGACGACGACGACGACGACACACCACGACGACGACGACGACGGCGGCGACGACGACGACGACGACGATGAGGACGACCGGCGACGAAGACGGGACGCCGCCCAAAAGGGGGGGGGGGGGGGGGCTTTCTGCGGCCCCAAAAATCAACGAATCGACACCGGATGTGTAATCACCTCCAATGTTTTTGCCGGGGATCATTTTCTAGATTTGGGGCTTCTTAAAAAGAATCGAAAACGTCGGCGCTGCAGCGGGAGCACGTTTTGGAACAACGAGAGGCGCAGAAAGTGGGCCAGCGCTGCAGCGGGAGCACGATTCGGAACGAGCGGGAGCGCGGAAATGAGGCCAGCGCTGCAGCGGGAACACGATTCGGAAGGAGCGGGAGCCCGAAAATTAGGCCAGCGCCTCAGCGAGAGCAGCATTTTAGAAAAAAACACAAGCGAAAACCCAACTCCGGGGAATCCTGTGTGTAAAAAAAACAGTACGCGGGGGGGTGCCGAACATCTTCCGGACGCCATCAGGGGAAGTGGGAGAGTAGTATTCATATTGTGTAATTGTGGAGGAGGAGGAGGAGGAGGAGGAGGAGGAGGAGGAGGAGGAGGAGGAGGAGGAGGAGGAGGGAGGAGGAGGAGGAGGAGGGAGGAGGAGGAGGGGGAGGAGGAGGAGAGAGGAGGAGGGAGGAGGAGGGGGGAGGAGGAGGAGGAGGAGAGAGGAGGAGGAGGAGGAGGAGAGAGGAGGAGGAGGAGGAGGAAGGAGGAGAGGAGGAGGAGGAGGAGGAGGAGGAGGAGGAGGAGGGGAGGAGCATGAGGAGGAGCATGAGGAGGAGGAGGAGGAGGAGGAGGAGGAGGAGGAGGAGGAGCAGCAGCTCGGGAGTCCATGAGTTCGTTCCGATTCTTCCGATTCGATTCGATTCGATTTCGATGGTTTCCGATTCCGATTCGATTCGACTTCGGATTCCAATTTGGTCTCCGATGTCTCAGTATGGAGAGGTATTGCTCTGCAGATTTCCGCGGGTTCGACTTTTTGCGGAGTTCCCATCAGGGGCCTTTCGCCGAGCTATCGGCGACGTGTCGCCGATTCCACGCGCACCCGCCGATCCTTCTTGGACGTCCAGAATGGGTACGGCAGGTTCGCGTCGTGTTGACCGGCGGCGACCCCGCTGGTGGCGTTCAACGTTGACCGCCGGTGGCGTTCAACGTTGAACCTGGCGGCGACCCAGAATCGGTCGATGTTGAACGATTGGACGTTGCAGGGACCGCCGATCGTTCAAGATTAAGCGATCCACGCAGTGTGAGAAACCCACGCCGTGGTCGTCACGACGCCAACCTGCCGTACGAACAAAACTGGGTACAATGCCCAACAACAAATGGGCCTCTGTCTCTCAGGAGGGGGAAAAACACACAGACACAATTCATCGTCGATTCCCGGGAAAATATGGGAAAATGTGGGAAGTGAGGGGGAAGACGAAAATCCCAAAAAGTATAGGAAAATATGGGGAATTCTGTTATTTGTGTCCGTTTATTTGTATGTCCAAGGGCCCCTGTCGCAAATGGACACAGTCCGCGGCGACACCGACAGAGAGTCCTGCCCTGGCAGCGACAGGGCCGTTTTTGAACCAGTTCCGTGGTGCCGGTTTTGTTTGCCAGTTCCGGCGCTTGTCATTTGTGTTTGGTTCCGTCGTTTTTTTTTCGATGGTGCTTGCGGTTCCAGTTCTGGAGCGGTTCTTGTTGCCGTTCCCCGTTGCCGTGTTCTTTTCACCGTTTCCATGTTGAAGAGGCACTCTTTTTGGAAACGGTGAGAAAAACGGCCTTGCCGTTTCCAGAGCCCACTGAGCGCCGGCCCGTTGCCGAAGGAGAGCGTCGCCTCCAGAGGTGATAACCCACGGGCCAAGAGGAGTTCCGGCGAGCACTCCCAAGACGAGGCCAGCGGGGAGCGAAGGAAGATAAGTCATTCATGGTTGGAGTGTGTTCGATTGTTTTTGGTTGATTTCCCCCCTCTCTCTCTCTCTTCTCTCTCTCTCTCTCTCTCTCTTTCCCAGAGCACTGTGCAAGCAGGTGTGTGTTTCAAGAGCAGGGGACAGTGCATGTGTCCTTGCTTGCCCAGAACCGTGAAACGGACGACTCGAATTCGCTGGAACTCGGGTTTACCAACCCTTCTCGACGGACCCGACATGAATTGATTGGGTCTCGCCATTCCCCGCAGGCGTACCCGAGTCCTCCGAACCCGAGTCTTACGTCTCCCCGATTTGAGCTAGGAGTATTCCGAAAAGTTTCCATGTTACGAGTTGGGAAGGCATGTCAGCGTTAGCAGGCATAATTTTGAATGGATGAATGGCTTCGCCGGGGTTGCCGACCAGTGGATTATTGATATTGTTTTGTTGTAATATGTGCGGTGCGAAGACCGCAGCGCAATACATCACAAACAATTCAAAACAACCCAAAGCTATCAAACGCATTGCAACGGCACCCATGCAATGCACAGCGACAACAGGCAAGCAAAACAATGCGAAGCAACTTCATGCAAGGTAGTGCAAAGTGGTGAGCAGTGCAGCATCAAGCTTGGTAGAGAAACGCGATGCAAGCCACAGCAATCAGTAACACTGAAGCGCAACGAGGCCCCACATCTTCTGCCAGGGCAAGGAGGCCTTGCGGGCTGGGTCTCATTCGTTGCGTTGATCCTAAGAGCAGGACCCGACGCCACCCGGTCATGTCCGCCAGAGCAGGAGACCCTGGCGGGGGCCTTTGTGGCAGCCAATGATGTCCGCTGGCTGGAGCAAGGCATCCGGTGGCTGAGACTGTATTGGATCCCGTGGGCGGTACCTGGTGGCGCGCCAAAGATTCCGCTGGTGCAGGTGGCCATATACAACGATTCTGCGGGCCCCAGTATCTCACTTGGTGGGCGGGACCTTCTGGGACCCTGTGGGCCGCATGAGCGGTAGCCTGTGGCATTCAGAACCCCGTTCTGATTCAGGCCCAGCCCTTCAGGTTGCAGGCGAAAGCCTCCTAAGTACAGTCGCTTTATGGGTGCGTCATCATGTTCCTCCTTCCTGCCTTAAGCAGCCTTCTGTGGATTGCTGGACCTCCTGTAGACCCCTGCCTCAGCTTTGTGATCAAGAACCGTTCCCTCTTCCTCCTCCTCTCCTGTTCTTACCTCCCGTACCCCAATCGACCTCAATGCCCAGGATCCCTCACTTAGATTCCAGCTGATCAAGAAACACCATCACATGTTTCGGTAAACCGCTTGGCATCCCAAGCATCCTCAATGCCTGGATGTTCGATGGGGGCCTCCTGCTCTCTCCGTAGGCAGTGACTATGACAATACATGGGTGCCGTCTATTTGGCGCAATGTTTGTGGTCAATTTGGGTAGTGCTGTATCGAAGTCGCCTGCGGTGAACCACCGCCGCCCCCTGCCGTGTGGACACACACACAAACGGTGGGCCAAAGTATGATCAAGCTATTTGATGTGCTGTTTCCCCCAGCCGTTGTGGAATCCCGTCGGGGAACACTTGGCGGAGAAAGAGAAGGAAGACGGAGGGGGAAACGGATGCTTCTTGAGGCCGTTTTGTGGCTTCCTAGAGGCTTCCAGGGAGTCTCTTGGGGGCCTTCGAGGCGCCTTTCGTGGCCTGTTTGGCCTTTTGGCCATCGACGGCCGTCTTTGAATGCCTCTCTGGGCAGTCGTGGGTCCTCTTTTGGGCGCTTGAGCTGTGTTGGAGGTCTGTGTGGTAGTCTTGTGCCTCTTGGGCCGGCTTGGAGAACTCTTTGGCCGTCTTGTGGGTCTTTCGGGGGGCTTTTGACAGCCTCTCTGGCCGTCTTAGGGCGATCTTGGGGCCGACGAGGCCGTCTTGGAGCGTCGGACGCCCGAATATACGATAACGCTAATAGTTTCCTTTACGTAGACACCACATGTTAAAGCAACCACCTCCGCAACGTCGGCGGAGGTTTCCAACATCGCAATCTTTATGGCCAGGCACGAACCCTTTGTGCTAAAACACATCGGGGAACCACGGAGACAAATCAAGGACGATCCATGATCTTGGCCTACGGGCCGAAGGCCACTGGGCAGAATCGGACAAAGAACAACACAGCGTTCATCTCAGCACGCCAAGCTCACCTGTGACAAGCACAGGTGGAGGAGGAGGAGGAGGAGGAGGAGGAGGAGGAGAAGGTGGAGGTGGAGGAGGAGGAGGAGGGGGAGGGGGGGGAGGAGGGGGAGGAGGGGGAGGACGAGGACGAAGACGACGAGGCCGAGGAGGAGGAGGAGGAGGAGGAGGAGGAGGAGGAGCAGGGGGCAGTGGATCGAAGTCGCCCACGGCCAAACACCGCTGCCCCCCTGCCTTCTGGAAGCGCGGCGTGTGGCCGCACGCTGTGGCCAGAGCGCGGGCAGGCTGTCGGACTACATGCCCCCCCAGCCGTCGCGGACCCACGTGGAGGAGAGAAGAAGAGGAGGAGAGGGATGAGCAGGGAGCCGCTGAGGTATGGCGGAGGAGGTCGTGGTCCACATGGCCACATGAGCCGTTGCCACGTGCCCTGGCTGCCCTTGGCGCCGGGCGCGACCCGCCCTCGCAGTGGAGCGCCCCTCGGGCGCGCGCGGCGGGTTGCGGATCGACTTGTGTGTCGGTGCGGCGGCAGGAACGGGGAGAAGGATGTGGCCTCTTGGGAGCCTGCTGGTGCATTCTTGAGGCTTCCAGGGAGTTTCCTGTGGGCCGCCCAGGTTTCCTTTGGCGCATGGAGATCCTTTGGATGCTCCTTGGGGGGGCGCTTGGGCATTCTGAGGGCGTCCCTGGCCCGTCTGACGCGCTTGGAAGCCGTCTTGGGCACCTCTGTGGGCCGACTTGGGGCCCAAGCCAAGCGCCCGCGAAAAATGCTCTCTCCAGGCTCGCTACTCCCTCGTCCCAGACGCCCTGGGCCAGCCAGCCAGCCAGACAGACAAACCATCACAATTAATCCAACCCTCCCCGCCGCGCTTCCCAAGGACCTCCGACGCCCTTGTTTGTGTTCTGCGATGCGCTGCACTTGGCCGCACCCGTGGTCACCAGCCCGCTTTTGGCACTGGCAGCCCGCCTCCTCTGGCGTACCCACCTGCACTGCCGGCGTCGCGCTGGACTGCTCTCCAGTCGTGGAACTGCGTGCCTTCATCCCTGGTACATCTTGCGCTTCGCGTGCGTCTGCCTGCGCTTCTGCCCCTGGCGTGGCCTCGATGCCACTCCGCGCCCGCTGCCAGGGTGACGGTGCCCTGGCTGGCCGCCCCAGCCGCTCCAAGGCGATGCGCCTCGCCCTGTGAGTGTCTTCCGCTTTCCCCTTTTTGTTCCCTCGCCGCGGCCACCCGCTTTTTCTCTCGCTCCTCTCCTCTTGCCGCCAGACAATCAGCCCTTGCCCCTCCCAGCCCGCTCGAGCGCGCGTGCGGACTGCCTCTGCCGCGCGGCGACGTAGAACAGTTCTGCGATGCGCGGGCCCGGGGCCCTATGACCCGTTCTCGGGACTGGCCGCTTCTCCTCCCAGGTTCCGCCGCCGACGGTTCTGGGGCCCGCGGGCGGTCCCCTTGGAGGCCGACGGCGGCGCAAGGCGGAGGGGGAAGAGGAGCAGGAGGAGGAGGAGGAGGAGGAGGAGGACAAATAAAAAAAGAAGAATAATAATAAGAAACTAATAAGAAGAAGAGGAGCAGGAAGAGGAGGAGGAGGAGGAGGGATTTTGTCCAGGCTGCTTGAGGCTCGTGCTTCTGTGCCACCCCAGACATCGGACGCTCCGGAAACTGGGAGCTGGCGGTTTGGGGGCTGCTTTCGTCTTCGGGGAGCCCTCGCTGGGCCCTGGGGCCGTCCCAGAAACGGCTCGGGGCAAAGAGCCGGCCTTCGGGAAGTGGTCCAGAGCTTTGAGGCCCACGCATCGAACAAACTGGAAGAGGAGGAGGACAAGAAAGACGAGGAGGAGGAGAAGGAGGCGGAGACGGAGCAGGGGGAAGGGCACGAAAAGGAACAGGATGATGTCTGGCCCCCCCCCCCCTGCCGCGCCACGCGATAGGCCGCCTCGTCCAGGCTCGCGCCCTTCGCCTCGTGGAAGCCCAGGCGGGCGGGCGCCGGCCGTGCACACCCAGGCAACAAAAAGACACCGGCCCTGGCCAGAGGCCGACCACGGTGGCGGCGGCCGCGGGAGGAGGCGGACCAAGAGATCCAACCTATCGCAACAATCCACACCGAGTTTTTTTTGTTTTTTGATTGCACAAAAAAATCGGCCCGTATTGGGCCTCGACGGGCCTCGGGACCGTAAGAAAACGACTCAAGGCTGAAAAATTGGTCTTGGGGAGTGGGTCGACACTTCCAGGGGCCCCGTATTCCAAAAAAACAAGAAGAAAACAACAGCATCGGATCTCTGCGGGTCTCGAAGAACAGAAAACGGCGGATCTCGTCCAGTCGTCTGTGGGAGGACATACCCGACCGAACCCCACCGCCAAGGAAGGTCTCCCAGGAGGCTTCAAGAGGCCCCTAGGGGGGCTCCGAAGGCCCAGGCCCGGGGCCCTGTCGATCCATGGACGCAGAAAACGCAGTCGAAGCATAAACTTCTGGCGCTCCGCGAGGACTTCTTCGATCCTCACTGGGCCCCCCCAGCGGCGCCTCCGGCGCCGCTCATGGCGGAGGGGTGATCCAAGGAAGCCCGCGCAGAGCGCCAAAAGTTGATGCTTCTGCTGCTTTTTCTGCGTCCATGGATCGACGGGGCCCATGCTTGGGCCTTCCCCTGGGAGCCCCCACCCTATTAGGGGCCTCCGGACGCCTCCGCTCCCGAGAGGCCTGGCCGCAAGGAGACCCTTCCTCGGTGGAGGTGGGTTTAGGTCGGGCGTGCCTTCCTGCAGGCGGATGTTGGACGACAGGGGTAAGATAGTCCAGCAGTATTTTAGACATGTTCGAGAATAGCCGACAAATCGTCCACCTATTACTGTTTGATTCTTTTGTAGACTCCTCCTGTAGAGGGGCAGGCCCTGCTGAGGTGGGGATCGGCCGTGGCCAGGGTCGGTGCGTGTGCGGGTGTGTGCTCCCGGCGGGCGCCCCGCGCCAGGGCCGGGGAGCTGGGCGCGTCCGTGCCGGGCTCGTCCAACAGCCTGGCGAGCAGCGGCTTCGCGGCGTCCACGAGCCACTCCGACGCGTCGCTGCTGAGGCCCTCTGGGCGGGAGCGCTCGCCCCCGAGAGGGCGACGGCGGCAACGGCGGCGACGGGAAAGGCGAGGGCAGCGACAACGGTGGCGGCGGCGGTGACGGCTCGATCGATGCAGATGGTCCGCCTGCACCGATCTTGGCCAGGCTCTGGCCTGGGTCAGTCGATCCCCGACGGATCGCACCGCCCCCTCCTCTTCTTTTGTTGCGTGCCCTGGGCCCCGTCTCGTCCGCGCACACGCCTTCGGCCCTCGGCCATCATCGTGGACGCCCCCTCTTGGTCGCCCCTGGCCAGGGTTCTCGGTTTCTGCGAGGGGAGGCCAGGACGGAGGACCGAGGCGCAGGAGGAGGCTGACAGAAGGGAGGGGGAGAGGAAGCAGGGAGGGTGGAGGAGGAGGAGGAGGAGGAGGAGGCATACATTGCCCCACTGGCTGCCTCAGTAGTTACTATGTGCCCTTGCGGGCTCTTAGCACTGTTTTGTTTTGCACAAGCCTGCACTTACGTTGCTGAGCATTCCGCCTCAAGTCGGCTTGTTTGCGCCATGTCTTGTTGTCATCCTTGCGCGCAGCTAAGACGCTGGATTAGTAGCCAATATGTATGCGATGATGATGATGATGATGCTGTTGTTGGTGATGGTGATGATGATGTTTCGATGACAGTGGTGTGTTGATGGTGATGATGTTGTTGATGATGATGGTGATTCTGATGATGGTGGTGGTGTTTGTGATGATGGTGATGCTGATGATGATGATGATGATGCTGATGCTGATGCTGATGCTGATACTGGTGGTGATGATGATGATGAGTGTTTGATGGTGATGATGAGGATGAGGATGAGGATGAGGATGAGGATGATGATGATGATGATGATGATGATGATGATGACACTGACGATGACGATGACGATGACGATGACGATGACGATGACGATGACGATGATGATGATGATGATGATGATGATGATGATGATGATGATGATGATGCTGATGATGCTTTGATGATGAGGGGTTCTAGCTCTCGGGCTGCTCCTCAGGTCGAGGTCTGGGGGAGCCCATTCTTCACGGCCGAGGCCTGTCGTGGTCAGACACGTCCCCTGGCTCCCGGCTTCCTGTTACTGATGTTGCTTTTGTGTCGGGCATGCCCCTCGACTGGAGGAATTTTCAAAAGTACCAGTTTTCATATTTCGTCCAGAATCCGCCCATAGGAGAACGTGCCCGACCGAATCGTACCACGACGATTGCAGGAACGCAGCAGCTGAGCAGCCAGTGTCCGCGCGACGCCACCATACGCGCCCAGGAACTTCGAGCCTCGAGCCTCGAGCCTCGAGAGGAGGGCAGCCTCCCCCCACACTCCGCCGACGCCCCTCGGGCGCACAGCCCTTCTCCTCCTCCTCCTCCTCCTCCTCCCCCTCCTCCTCCTCCTCCCCCTCCCCCTCCTCCTCATCCTCATCCTCCTCTTCCTCCTCCCCCTCCTCCACCTCCTCCTCCTCCTCATCCCCCTTCTCCTCCTCTTATCCTCGTTCGCCTCCTCCCTCCTCGCCGCCGCAGGGGCGCCTGCGTGGCCACCACGCTCTGCCCGCAGCTGGTGGTGCCCGAGAACTGCACGCTCCAGTGCGCGCTCCCGAGGATCGTGTGCCACAGGAGCCGCGGCGAAGGGTCGAGGAATGCGCTTTCGCCATGCAGCTAAGCCTCTGCTGCATGGCGAAATCATATCCTCTCTGCCAGGCGACCCCCTCGGGGGGTCGCCTGGGACCGAGGCCAGAGCCCTGAAGCGGAGAGAAGCCCGGCGACCCCCTCAGGGGGTCGCCTAAGAGTGAAAACAACCTGGCGACCCCCTCAGGGGGTCACCAGGCTCTCTTTTCCGTTTCGGGGACTTGGGGCCCCGCCCCGGGCCCGGGGACCGTCTGAAAGCGATCCAGGGCGGGAGCAGGGGTCCCAGAGGGATCCAACGTATTGAAAAAGTCAAGACGTAGCTTTTTCGCAAAGTTCTGTCCCAAGGGGCCCTCGCCGTTCGGGAACGTCAAAAAACGACTCAGGATGAGAAACCGGTCCTGGGGAATGGGTCGAGATTTCCGGGGACCCCGTATCGAAAAAATCACGACATCGGATCTCTGGGGATGGCCCCGGGGTACGGGACATGCTTTGCTCGTCTCGGCTCTTCCTGTGCCGTGGGTGAGGGCGACTGGAGGCCTCGAGGCTCCCTCGGCTCGGGAGACAGATCCGGAGGGTCCTGCGAGGGCCCGGGAACTCGTCTTCGAGCAGGTTCGATTCAGGAGGGGAGAGCACACAGACACAATTTATCGTCGACTCCCAGGAAGACCTGGGAACATTTGGAAAGTGGAGGGGAAGACGAAGCCCCAGAAAATGTGATAAGTTATCGGGAATCCCTGGATTTGTGTTTACTTATTCGTTTGTCCCTGGGCTCCTCTCTGTATGTGAGGACAGGGAGGGTCCGGGCCTCCCCTCGGTGGGGGAGGAGTGAACGGGGTCCCCGGGCCGCATCGCATCGCCGGTTCGCTGGCGATGCGGCGCGCAGACTGGGCTTAAAATCTTCTCCTTTGCAAGCCGGGCTCGTTTCGATTCCTCCGAATCGATTCGGTTCGATTTCGATGGCTTCCGATTCCGCTTCGATTCGGCTTGGGATTCCCATTTGGGCTCCGATTTTCTCACTGGAGGCATTCTGGCCTTGCGACCGCCGCCGATTCGGCTTTCTCGGCTCGGCCGCCAATTTCCGCCGACCCGGTTCGCTTCGGTCGCCGATCCGTCTTATCGATTCGATTTTGGGCTTAAGTCGGGCCTGTCCATCTACAGGGGGAATATTCAAACATAGTTTGACTATTCTTCAGCATGTTCGGAATTATGTTTTGTCTATTTTTGATTTGTCGTCCAAAATCCCCCTGTAGGGGGGAACAGGCCCGGCCTAATTCTGGGCTCTCCTGCTTGCAACCGCGCCGGTACATCGTCGGTGTATTGGCAGTGCGACGCGGTCTTCGGACACCATCTGTGCCAGTCTCACCGGGAGGCCTCCAGAGCTCAGAGGAGCCTCGGGGCAGCATCAGTATCGGCGGCACGGGAGGGGAGGGGTCGGGGGGGTGGGAGGGAGGAGGGACGAGAGGGAGGGAGAAGGGCGCATGAGGAGGAGGGGGATTGAGGGGAGAGAGGAACGAGAGGGAGGAGGGTGGAGGGATGTAGAAAGAGGACGGGGAAGGAAGGGGGAGAAAGAGAGAGGTTGAGGGAAGGGGATGAGGAGAAGGAGGATGAAACCCAGGGCGGGGGAGGGGAAGGAGGGGAGCCAGAGTAATCCCACGATGCAGCAGCGTGCAGCACAGTTTTCCGCCCAAAGTCCACTCTCATAAGTCTCTCCGAGAATTTCTTCCCACGACGCGAAGACCCGTTGGAAGCTGAGGCACATGAGCCCCTCTCAGATGAGAGCCCCGCTGTGAACAACAAGAGTGTTGCACCTGGCAGTCCAGAAGAGATGCCAAGAGGTGTGAGGAACAAGTTCGAGGAGTGCCGCCAAGTCTGAGAAAGTCTTCAGCAAAAGCTCCATTGCGAGAAGAGGTCGCCATCCGCGCATGCCTCCACTGGACGAGTTTGCTGAGAATGTGCGCGGCGTTGAGGTGAGAGCCGCATGCTGGTAACCCCACGTCACCTTCGACCGTGTGCCTGCTGGATGTTTGTCTCAAGTCTGGCCTGCCCCTCTACAGGAGGAATGTTCAAGAAAGAGTCAAGACATAGTCCGGGGACGATCTCTCCAGTATGTCTGGACCATGTGGGAGCATTTCTATTTGTATTTTTTATTGCTTCTTCGAACATCGGCCTGCTTGATGTCGGACTTCGCATTGACGTCGGCCTGCTTGATGTCGGCCTGCTTGACGTCGAACATCGTTCATGTCGTGTAATTTGCATTATTCGTCGGACAGGCCCGACCTGATGGTTGCCAGACGACCGTGCGCGGCACCCGCGCGGGAGCCACAGCTCGAGGACGGCCCGCCCTGCACCCGTGCGGGCGCGTGGGCAGGGGCGAGGCCCGGGGCCGAGCACCGCGGGGAGGCCTCGGGCGAGAGGCTCCGGCAGCGGGGTATATAGTATGGGAGGGGGGAGGCGGAGGGGCGGAGGAGGACGGGGGAGAGGCCCGGGGGGCGGAGGGGAGGAGGGGGAGTCAGCGAGCGAAGAACGGTATAAGATAAACTTTATCGCTGTCGGGGACACCTGCCCCTGAGCGGCGGGAAAGTTTATACCCCTACGGAGCCACCGTAAGGGTATAAACTTTCCAGCCGCCCTGGGGCAGGTGTCCCCGACGGCGAAAAAGTTTATTTTATACCGTTCTTCGCCCGTTAAGGGAGAGGAGGCAGGGAGGCCGCGGAAGGGATGGGAGAGAAGGGGGCGGAGTGGAGGAGCGCGGAGGGGTGGCCAGAGAGGAGGATGGAGGGCGGAGGACGGAGGAGGAGGGCGGAGGAGGACGGAGGAGGGCGGCGTGGAGCAGGCAGCAGGAGGAGCAGTAGTTGCAGTCGTTGCTGCAGCAGCAGGGCCCGCAGGAGACAGAACCTGATCGTGAGCATCAACAGCCTGGCCGTGCCGGGTGGGACGGCGCTCTTCCAGGCCCGACTCGCAGAGGGCGACACCTCGGACTTCTCGGGAGCCGCGGAGTTGACAATCATCGCCATCTCCCTCCTCCCATTCTAGGCATCTTAGATGTGGCCTGAGTAGACTGCTCGCGCCGCATCGCCGATGCATCGGCGATGCGGCTCGATGTGGAGCCCGATTTTTTCCACGACGGCGTCGCTGATGCAGCGTCGACGTCGCAGGTGCATCGGCGATGCGGCGCGATCCCCCGACCCCTTCTACTCGGACCCCATCTAGGAGGCGTGTAAACCACTTCCCCTTGCCACTCCTCCGACACCTCCCCCACCTCTCTCCCGTGTCTCTCCCCCCCCTCCCGCTCTCCTCTCGTCCTCTTCCTCCTTCTCGTTCGTCCCCCCACACACCTTCCTCTTGCCCCTGCCTCTCCCCTCCAATCTCGTATTTTTCCCCCCACTGTCCCTCCATCCTGCCTTTCCCGCCACATCCATTTCCTGCGTTTCCCTCCTTCCGTCTCCTCCTCATACTCCCCCCCATCGCCTTCTCCGTCTCCATCCTCCATTTTGCGTCTCGTCCGCCCCTCTTCCCCTGACCTTCCAGAGCACTAAAAAGTAGCCCTCCAGACCTACAGACCCATCTG
>CAUYUJ010019096.1:147500-165000 GCA_963575745.1 Prorocentrum cordatum
CTTTTGCGCTCGCGATCAAAGAAGTACCCCCACCATCCCATCCAGAAGCGATGCCCATGAGAAGTGACACGGGGAGAGAAGAGACACGCATAGTCAATTCGCGAGGGCGGCTGGGGAAGCTCCGTGGCCATCGCGAGCCTTCGTGGGATGATCTTGGGCGCTCTTGGGTGCCCATGGAAGGCCTATTGAGGCTATATTGGAGACCGTCGATCAAAATGGGAGGTCCATGCGTAGCCCCCTCAAGAGCGGGATCGGTTGAGAGTCGAATGTCACTTTTGTTCTGCATCGCGATTCGGCGGGAGGGCAGGGTGCCTTCGTTGGACCTTTGTTTCAATGGCCGTGCCATTCGTAGCAATTTTGGATGAAACGCCAAATAAGCATCGGCTCAGTTTGGGGCTTGTCAAGCGATCCAGCCATGGCTGAGCCAGTCACTCCGGGCAGCGGCAGCCTCTTTCCGCCAGCTGAGGACGGAGTTGCAGCCAGGGTCGAAGGCGGATCCAGGGGATCAGGGATGGATGGCGGCCACAGTGGGCGGGGAACGGGCGCTGCGGGGGCAGCTGCCGGAGGGCATCCAGGAGGGGGATCCTCGTAGACATGGTTTCGCCTTGCATCGTGGCCCGGCCCTGCTCGGACACGGCTCTGGTGGGTGGGAGGGAATTCACCTCTGCTGCTGCCCTTGGGGCCTGCAGGGGGCAGAGAAAGAGGGGAGGCCCATCCATCCGTGCACGTCGGCCTTTGGCCAGCGGCGTGCAGGGTGGAAGTCTCCTCGAGCCCACGGCGGTCAGTGCCTTGGGCCTCAACGTGGACCAGCACTCATCCTTCATGGAAGGGGACTGTGCCGAGGTCTTCCAGGTCACCGAGCACGACCTGATGCAAGCACTCGACGTGAGGGTGGTGGATCGCGTTTATCACGGGAGCCACTTCGAGCCGATCTTCGTCGGCTGGCCAAGTTCGCCGGCTACGAACCCCCGCGTTTGGGCGGCCCCCTGCCCACGGGCGCGGCCGCGACGCCCAAGGCCAAGGCGGAGTCGAAACCGCACAGCCAGGAGACCGCCACTAACACGCACAGTCGGGGCACCGAAAAAGGAACCCCTGTCGAGTGGGATGGGCTTGGTGTTCCTTGATTGTGTTACATCAGTGAAGGTACATTTGCCCAAGGTTTTCCACGGACGGAACCGTCAGTCTATTTGCAACAGACGCGGGAAGGTTTGCCCTCCCATGCGCAGCTTTACCCGCTAGTACTTGGCCAAAGGTTTCGGCGCCCGGCATGGGTCGCGACGGGAGGCCCAGCACCGCTCGGGAACGCGAGGAAGAGGCGGAGTGGAATGGGAGAGCTGGGTCATCCAAGACATGGAGATTGCTGGCATCAGCGCCCTCAGCGCAATGCCGGAGCGGACCGTCTTGACCCGCCGCATGGACCATGCCCGCGATCTTGTCTCCCTCGAGGATGCCCCCGGCGACCAGGTGGCAGTCCTCGTTTTGGATGTCCCAGTCGCGTTGGCGCCAGCGGCCGCTCCATTCGCCAGGGCGTTGCGGTCCGCTCTCGGGGGCGCCGCCCCGGCCATCGCCTCCGGGCGCCCCGAGGCCCCTCCCCCGGGCAGGTAGCCGCCTGGCGCTTCATCGCGGCCGCGGGATGGTCCAACGCCCTGGTCCTGGTATCTTCAGCGACGGCCAAGGGCGCGCCCCGCCGGGGGCGTTGTTCCCGCTGTTGCGAATCGTCCGCAAGCCGACAGATCTGGAGACCTTCGGCAGGTCCCGGCACGACGTGGAATTCGACGCCACTCCGCGGGGCGGCGGCGCAGTCCGCGCGGGTGGCATCCAGGCGGCAGGGTGCTTGACTGTGGCCTGGGGCTCGGACGTGCTCACGTATGTGTGATGCAGTCGTCAAGGATTCGAGGTGGCAGAATTTGCGGGAGTTTCTCGCGCTCTTGCTAACTTTGATCATTCGGAGGCACCGCGCCGAGCATGAGGTCCTCATTTTGCTCGGCGACAGCACTGCTGCACCGCGGCGCGCCATTCCCTGCGGGGGCGCGGGCAGATGCTGCTTAGGTACGGAGGGAGGTCAAGTGGCCGTTATTCTTTTATTGCCACCACTTACCGAAGAGAGCGATGTCACGGCAGGTGTTCTGAGTAGATTGGCCGTGGCCTTTTTTTTGCACGGCGCCCGCGTCATTGCTCACCGTGCTGCGGGCGGCCGCATCCCCGTGGGACACGTTGTACTTAGCGTGGGCACCACGAGTGTAGTTGCATTCGTTATGTCGCTCGCGGCACCGAAGGTGACGATAGTTCCACCCGCGATCAGGCGCGCGCTATCATCGCGCGCGTGCAGACCCACCATATATTCTTTATCCCTGTCATGTCATTGTCTGGATCATCGCGGGGGAGGAGTCATTGGCAGGCCCCCGCCGCAGGGTCCGCACATCGGCGCGGGGCTTCTCTAGTCGTCCCGTCCCTCTGTTTTCCATTCTTGCTCGTTTTTCTCCCCTCCCTCCTCTCCTCCTCGTCTTTGTCTTTCGTCGTCGTCCTTGTCCTCGTTCTCGCCATCCTCCTCCTGCTCCTGTCCTCCACCTCCCTCGCGAGGGGTGTTCCTTCATTCCCGCAGGTGCGACGAGGCGAATAACCGTCCGAATTTCCGCCCCAAACAGATAACACAGGAGCAGAGTCTGCAAACAAGCCCTGCCCCCCCCCCCGTGCGATATTTTTTCCGCGATGCAGACTCAGGCCACACTTCGTCTTCCGGCGGGCCCTGCAGCCAAGGCGCCTGCCCGCCCTGGCCCCCCGCCCTTCGCGGCGTCGCCACGTGGCCGGATCGCCATTCTGGCGCGGGCGCCCCAGATCTTGTCGTCGCCGTTGTTCCCAGACCGCCACGGTCCGCCGTGCTCCAAACAAGGCAAGGCGGCCTCCATCCAAGCTGCCGCGTCGCCCCTGGACGATCCAATTGTGTCCGCAGAGGGCTCCCAGTTGCGGGGAGGACATTCGTTGCGCACTGGGGGGGCTTAGGGTCTGGCGCGCGCCGGGTTGTGCACCTGGGCTTTACAGCTACTGGGGGGATGGGGCAGCGAGGCCGTGATGGGCTACATCCCGGATGCGCCCCTGGCTTCGTTGTCGGCACGGGCGCCAGCCGTTGCGTCTGGGTTTCCCGCGGCAGCTTCGGCAGCGGTGCCAGGTGTGTGCGCCCGTGACCCGGGTGCAGTCCACGCTGAAGAGCGGGGTCACTGGCGCGCGCCGGGGGCTCTGCGTCCCCCGGGCCCCGTGGGTCTCCGAACCTCGAGGAGTGCAAGCAGCGTCGTCGCCCCCGCTGTAGAGGATCTGCAGATCATGAATCATGGCTGGCAAGTTTGACGGTCTTCCCATCGATGTGCAGGAATTGAAGCACGCGCTGGCGGCGAAGATTTCGCGGACTTCGGCCACCGCGCATTAGCCTCGCGCTTCGCGTACGGGCGGCGCGGCCCAGCCGGACAGCGGGGCCGGCGCCGTTGTCCGCAGCTCGGATTCCGCGCCGCGTGCGCAGTTCATCGCGAGCACCAGAAGCGGGATGACACACGTTGCCTGGGGCTTGGGTTCTGTGAAAGCGAGGGCGCGTCGTTCTCCGGCATTGTGCAGTGTCTCTGAAGCTTCGCGGAGCGCCGCGCGTCAGGTTTGATGCTCTCCCGCTACCGCTGCGCGACGTCCTGTGCGAGCGGTCTGGTCCGGAGTTTTGGTGTCATCGCAAACGCCGTCACAGCGCGCAGGCCGACGCTACCGAGGCAGGTCGACTTGGCGCGGCTGATGTGTCAAGGCTCCCTGAACAGCGTTTTCGTCTGCGCACGAGGAAGGCTTTTGACCCCGCAGTCTGCGGCGTCCTCACAGGGGGCACGGGGGGGACAGATCAGGCAGCGGACGTGCTGGGATCGGCTGAAAGTCGAATGCAACATGTGTCTTGCATCGCGATTCGTGGGGGCGGGG
This sequence comes from Prorocentrum cordatum, assembly GCA_963575745.1. Classification (NCBI taxonomy): domain Eukaryota; class Dinophyceae; order Prorocentrales; family Prorocentraceae; genus Prorocentrum; species Prorocentrum cordatum. Next base: position 151,446 of record CAUYUJ010019096.1, read on the forward strand.
CGGGGTGCCATCGTTGAGCCTTGGCTCCAATTGCCGCGCTACTCGTGGCCATGTGGGGTCGAGCGCCAGCCCGGCAAATCTACAGGCAGCGGCCCCCCATCCGAACGCACCTTGTTGTCGAGGCGCTGGCGCGGCTGACGCGCCAAGGCCCGCCTGACCAGCGTTTTCGCTCGCGCGCGAAAAAGGTTTCTGACCCAACAGTCTGTAGGGTCCTCACAAAGGGGAGCAATGAGCAGGCAGCGAATATGTTTGTCGAAATCGCCTCCCTTGTGCGCTCTTGGGATTGTTTCGGAGGCCTGTGGAACCCCTCTTGGAGCTCACTCGGGCAATCTTGGGGCCATCCTGTTGCCTCGAGAGCGTGTCGGAAGAGAAACGGCGAGAAAGTATTTAGAGGATTGTGGCTTTTTAGGGGGTCTGGAGGATATCCCAAGCACTTGGAGCCGTTCTGTGCCTTCCTTTAGGCCCCCTTGGAGGCATGCCGGAAACTATGTAGAACAATCTTCGGCTATCTTGAGACGCCCCGGAGGCCTTCTAGGAACCACGGTGGTCGAAAACGGGCCCCCTGGCACCTCGCAGAATCCCAGAAAAAAACACAAGAGGAGGGGGAGGGCACCCTTCTCCGAAGGGATGGGTTTTGGAAGAGGAATGCAAAATACCCTTAGACCACCTACGCCCAAAATTGCGGGGGGAATTATCAAGCTGAGTCATCTGGAAGTTAAGTTTCAGCCACCACTCGACACGCTGTGTCGAGTCACTTGGCATATCCTGCTTTAGCATATGGTGATCACCCCCAGAAGGGGGGAGGGTCCTTCCCTCATTTTGAAGACTTGCGGGCGCCTCGGCGCCACCGCCTTTCCCCGCGCAGGGCTGTTCTGTAGGACGGCACGGGCGCAGTGCCCAGACTACCAGGGAGCGACTTCAGATGTCAACGATGATTCGCAGGTTTGCTCGGGATGTTACTTTCCTGCCCCGTGGCGCGTGCTCTCGCCACCTCCTTTCCTCCGCCTCGACCCCATCGAGGTTTCCTCCGCCTCCTCCCTCCGTCCCTCCTTCCTCCCGCTCCTCCAGCTCGCTCGCTCCTCCCCCCCTGCTCCCTCGTCGGGCGTGGGGCGGGCGGGGGGGACTGCAGGGGCAGGCCCAGGGATTCTGGCCCTGCGAAGGTCTCCGGGGCGAAGTACGCGACCATGAGGAAGACCGACGCCTCGACCTACATCATGACGCGGGGCACCGGCACGCTGATGGTTTTCAGCGGCCGTCTCGCGAAACACGAGCTGCATGTGTGCTGCGCCACGGGCCAGACGGTGGCCAAGGCGAGCCCTGGCAACACCGAGGGCATGTACGAAGTGGTGGTCTACACCAACACGGATGCGGGGCTGATCATCCTCGGCCTGCTCGCGATCGACAAGTGCGAGGTGGCGCAGGTGGAGTAGCTTTCCTGCTGGCACGGCCTCCCTGGTGGCAGCCCTTCACCCATGAGGCCTCCGTGGCCGTGGCAGGGGTTCACAGGGTGCCCCCGAGGACAGTGACACCTGGCATTCGACGACGCTGCCACGGCCCAATTAGTGGAACGACAAACGACATAATCATAAGAACTCGGAGGTCCGCGAGGATTTCTCGGATCGGCGCTCTCCCCCCCCCTCCCTGGCGCGCGGAGCGCGCCAGGGGCGGTGCCGGAGGCGCCGCCAGGGGCCCCAGCGCCGATCCGAGCAAGCCGCGCGGACCTCCGAGTTTTGACGTTCATGTCATTTTTCAGGGGGGACCTAAACGGTGTTTTGGCGATTCCGTGGGCCGTTTTCATTTCGAGTTCGTTTTGCGTTGAAGGCGTATTGAAGACAAAAAGAGGGAAAACGAAAACAACACGAAAACGAAAAACATCGTTTAGGTTCCGCCCTGTCATTTTTCGTTCCCCTGCCATGGCCTGGTGGCTCGGTGGCCCCGTGGCCTCGCGTCTTCGGCGACGGCGTTGCTTCTCGGGCTGCCCGGACGGCGCCCACGAGGGGCGGCCCTCGGGGCAGGCGCCCCAGGCGAGGCGAGAGGGCCAGAGGGGCGGGCGCCATGTTCTTACGTCGGGCATGGCCCTCTACAGCAGGATTTCTCGAAGACAGGCAACATATAGTCGGGCCACGATGTGTTTGAGTATGTCTGAACATGTTTGATTGTGGTTTGCCCATGCTTGGTTTCTCCTAGTATGTTATGCTTTGTTTTTCAAAACAAAAGTTGTTTGTTTGTGTTTCCTCCTAGTATGGGGACGATTTGGTTGAGTATGTTTGCGCCCGCTTGACCTTTTTGTTTGCCTAGGTTTTATTATTCGTCCACTATGCCCCGGTAGGAGGACATGCCCGACCTAACCCTATTCGGCATGGAGGAGTTATCAGAAACAGTTTTTCCAGCATGGAGGAATTGACAAACACAGTTTCAAAACATACATAGTGTCAGGACGATGTGTGTTGAGTATGTTTGAGCATGTTCGATTATGTTTTGCCTAGGTGTTTGGCTTCCTTCCAAATCCCCCGGTAGGAGGACATGCCCGACCTAATCCTATTCAGCATGGAGGAATTCTCAAAAACAGTTCTGACAGCACAAACAAAAACACATCTCGTCTCAGGACGATGTGAGTGTTGGGTGTGTCTGAGCATGGTTGATTAGATGTGTTGCCTGTGTGCTTTCTCTCGTCCCAAATCCCCCGGCAGGAGGACCTGCCCGACCTGTCCCCTCCTCGGCACGGCGGGGGAGGAGGGAGCCCCGGAGGCCTTGGGTCCTCTTGAGGTGCTCCCCGTGCTCGGGCGGCCGCGGGGGCCGTCGGGGGCCCCGCGGCGCGCCCCCTGGCTCGCCGCCCAGTCCAGAGATGTGTGCTCGGGTGCAAACGTTCGGGTGCAACGATAGGGGGGGGGGGACGCACAAAGGGGGGGCAGCGCATCGGCCTCCAGTCGTCGGAGGTCCCTCGGCCTCCTGCCCGGACACGTCGATTGGCGAATCGGCCGTTTTCGGTTCGCGAGGGGGCGTCGCGGCCGTCATTTTGGCGGGTTCAGGCCCGTCGGTTTCGGTTTTTTGCGGGTTTCACTACATGGAGGTTTACTCAAGGGAGGTGTGCCCACCGCCGGGGGAAGCCGTCCAGAGATATGCTCGGGTGCAACGATCGGGGGGGGGTAGGCATAGGGGGGTAGCATCGGCCTCCAGTCGCCCATTGATCGCCGATAGGGGCCCGATCGCCCCAGTCTGCCCAGGAACGTGCGGATTCACTATCGGGGGCCTATCGCCGATCGATCGGCGATGTATCGCCGATTCCAGGTCGATGCCTCCCCCCTATGCCTATCCCCCCTGTGGTTACCCTTCAAAACTCTGACTTTGCAGTCTGGCCGAATCGGGTTTCATCCCGCTCGATCTGGCTTCTTCCCACCGGATCCCGTTTAATCCGCGGCCTATTCCCCCATCGGGGCTTGATTCTCCGTAATCCTTCCGAAAAGATGGAAAAGTGAGGGAACGAACAATGACATGAACATAAAAACTCGGAGGTCCGCGCGGGTTGCTCGGATCAGCGCTGGGGTCTCTTCAGCGGCGCCTCCGGCGCCGCCCCTGGCGCGCTCCGCGTGCCGGGGAGGGGGTTTCAGCGCGGATCCAAGAAGCCCGCGCGGACTTCCGAGTGTTTTTGAGTCTGTCACATTTCCGTTGCCCTAAAAGAGCCCCTAGGCCCGGGATGCGTTTCCACCAGGACCCTTTTCCTTCATGCCAGCATGTCCTCCGCAGCCTCCAGTGCTTCGCTGTCCAGCCTGCCGTCAGTGCCACGGGGGGCACACGCTTGCGCGCGCGCCTTCAGTCTAGTGGTGCAGGGGCGGGGGACGGGAGTAGCTGCTGAGCGAGCGACCGAGTTGCAGCAGGGGGCACCAGTCAAGGGACCAATCGGGGCACGGAGTAGTGTTATGTGCAGCTCGCTCAGTGGCTATGGATAAGCCTTTCGCTGCATAGCAAACGAAAGTGGACGCAGCGCGAGCCGATTCTGAAAGCCATTTCTGTAAGTATAGTCGCCGAGGGGAGCAACATGCAAGTTGAAGCCACGCTCAAACTGGGAAGCGTTCCAGCGTGGACTCGAAACTGTGAATTGGCACATATCATGTAATTCGAGTTTTGTGACCCATGTGGCGCACTGCAATGCAATGCAGCCCAAAGCATTGAAGCACCCCTTAAAGCGACGCAGAGCAAAGCGAGTAAGGTGGTGCTATCTTGCGAGACCCCTTGGGCAGGACCCTACCTGTGGGCAGGGTCCTGTGACACTCCAGATTTATTGCTGGCGCAGGAAACAGAATCATGGGAGAGACTCTACGGGACATTGTGGGCGGGACATGATGGTGCCCCACATTCCCGTCTGTGCAAGGGGTCCAATGGTAGGGACCCTATGGTACCCCCTCGGCGGGACCCTGTGTCACCGAACAGTTCCCGCTGGCGCAATGGACTAAAGGTGGGCGGGCTCCCAATTGGACTAGTTATCAAGGTGAACCCAAGCGCAACGTAAGTCGCACGAGTCGCCCGGTGGATCGGAGGTACCGATGGATCGGAGATTGCATGGGACTGGTCGGAGTGCCAGCAGCGGTGCCGTACGACGCAGCCGGTGTACCTCTTAGTCGAATTCGTTTGTCTGCTCGCGGCGGGGCGAGCCCGTGGCGGACGTGCCTGGGTGAGCGAGCGGGCGTGTTGAGCTGCATGTCTCAAGCAGTGGCGAAGCGTCCTGGCGTGCCTATAGCCCCGCCAAAGAATGTTCTCAGAACCTGTCGTGGTTCCCACGAAATGTTCTTAGAGCATTTCTGGTTGATATTGCTTTGCTTTAGCACATTGGGTCTATGTAGCACATTGGGTCTATGTTCTAAGAACGTTATTTTTGTTCTCAGAACATTTTGGGGTTCTAAGAACATTTCGTGGTAGGACTATAGGAATGCCGGGACGGTCGGTCCCTGCTCAAATATCTCAAATGGCTGTGGACACGCCCCTGGCGGGCCATCGTGGCAATATACGATTGTGTTTTTTTCAGTTGTTTTCAACTCCAACTTGCCGCAGGCTCGATCTGGACGCGATCCCTGACTGACGTGCGCGTTTGCTCTTCTCCCACGAGCCCCTGGGATGGGCACACGCGCACGAGTCGGCGCAGGCGACCGAGCCTGCGCCAGTGCATGTCGCCCGTGTCCCAGGTGCTTGGGCCCTGCATCGGACGATGGACCGGTGAGGCATCGGCGGTCCTCCTCCTCCTCCTCCTCCTCCTCCCTTTTTGTTTCCTTCCCTCCTCTCTCTCTCACTCTCTCTCTTTCTTTGTGATATATGTGTGTAGATCTCCCTCCTCATCTCCCTGCCCGTCGGGGAAGGCCGACGATTTCTCAGCTTGCCTTCGTCCGATTGCAGAAGCAGGCGGCGCGGATGCGTGCAAGGTGCGAGCAGCCCTGCCTGCCTGCGTGCCTCGTCGTGGCAGGTAGGACTGGGCAGTCCTGGTTTCACGCGCCCGTCGCTGCAGATCCCCTCCGTTTGCCCTCCGATGCATGCCAATCCTCGTCACGGTCTTAATCCCCATCATGTTCTCAGAGTTGTATTTTGCTTATCTTTCTCCCTCCCCCCAACTTCTTCCCATCCTCCTCCTGCTCCTCCGAATCATTCATCATCATCATCATCATCATCATCATCATCATCATCATCATCATCATCATCATCATCATCATCATCATCATCATCATCATCATCACATCACCATCACCATCACCATCACCATCACCATCACCATCACCATCATCATCATCATCATCATCATCATCAACATCATCACCATCATCATCATCATCATCATCATCATTATCATCATCATCATCATCATCATCATCATTATCATCAAAGCCATCTACCTCAGGCCTTTGAGGAACGTGGTTTTGCGAGTTAATGCGTTTTCTCGCCCCATCGTGCCCATGTTCGCTAGCCATGGATGTGCACCCCGCTGGCCAGTGTATTCCGGAACGCTCATCTGCTTGATGGCATACTGCCCCACGATGCGCCTTTCTTCTTCGGCACGGCGGCGCATCCGGCGTGCAGCGTGCAGTCGGCGCTGGATGGCTAGCGCGATCATGAGGATGTTGGAGCCCCCGCCCCCGTACTCGCGCGAGGCGCTCTTACGGGCGCGTCCCTGCCATTCTCGTGGTCTTGCCTTGCGACCCACTCCGGAGATTGATCTTGCCGACCACGGCCCGCGGGTGGTCCGCGCGGCCTGCACGCCTGGTCAGTGTGAAGGTCCACGCCCTGACGATGGTTCAACGTCTGTAGTGGCCCCCGTGGCCCCGGTTGATTCGTCACCCACTTCGCTTTCTGCGTCTTCGAGGGCGTCGGCCAGTCTGTCAATTTCTTCTTCGCCATGTTCACGCACGTGTCGGTGGACGTCGAGACGACGCCATGTCACTATTTCGGTTTCTTCGAGGGCTCCCGCCTGTCAGTCGCTTTCCACCTCGCCTTGGTCACGGGTCTCCCGATGGCCCTTGCGACGCCGAGGCGGGGGTCGAGCCCATCTGGAGAACGTCGACCCGTCCTATCGGCCGAACGAGGAGGTATACCCGTCCGACACACTGGCGGACTTAGAGTCTAACGTTTTCGACTTGCTGGACGACCTCGGCTCGGTCACCACGGACTCCTTCGTTGAGAGTTTCCTTGAAAGGTATGCCGACGACTATCCAGAAGTACTCGACTTCCCCCCCACGTACCACATCCCCTTCCGAGTTGTAGTGAATCAGGTGATATACGCAATGCTGCACGAAGGCATTGTTCAGGAGTCGCACGGCATTCTGACAATGTCTTGTTCGGGTGCAGGCTGTGCTCTACGTGCACTTATTGTCGCGGCCTCACGTTTCTGAGGCTGTTCCGCGGTGGGCCCGATGCGAACGCCGAGGACGCCATCAGTGGCGTGCATCCCACCGCGGGCTGGCGGGCCCGATGCGTCCGCCGAGGACGTCATCAGGGGCGGGCGTCCCGCTAGCGCACGGCAGGCCCGATGCGGTTGCCGAGGGGTTGGGCCCCCGTGCAAGCATCCTGCTGTGCACCCTGTAACATTGCTTATTTCACGTTGTGGCCGTTGCAGATTCTGCAGCCCCTTTGCGCGTCCTTAGTGACATTTCATACAGTGGCTTTCTTTGACAGACTGCACATGCCAGGCTGTGCTGCCTGCGCGACCAGTGCTGCCATGGCTTTCACGTCGTCACTGACGGGCAGAGGGCTCGTTTGCTGTCCCACGCTTTTCTCTTCCCCATGAGCCTCGATCCTGTTAAAAAATCATCACCATCATCACCATCATCACCATCATCACCATCACCATTAGCAGCAGCATCAGCATCACTCTCATCGCCTCCTTCTCATTCTCGTCATCATCCTCATCGTTGTCGTTGTCGTCATCATCATCAACATCATCATACCCATCATCCTCACCATCATCATCATCATCATCAGCAGTATCATCATTATAGTCATATGTACCATGCTCATCATCATCAGCATCGTCACCAGCACCATCATAACCATCGTCATCATCATCACCACCAGCATCAACAACATTATTACCATCTTCCGCATCATCAGCATCGTATTTTGCAGACTCACCAGCCTGATTAACACAATCCTCACCATCATGCTCATCATCTGCATAACCATTACCATTTTCAGCAACGTCAACCTCGCCATCTTCAACAGCATCATCAGTAGCATCATCATCATGATCGTCATCGGCATCATCAACATCATCCTCAGTACCATCAGCATCAGCATCAACAGCAGCATCATCACCATCCCCATCACCATCACCATGACCCTCATTAGTATTAATATTACTATTGGTATGAGTGATCTGATTCTGCTCATGAGTATGGTCATGATTATTATCATCGTCGTCGTCGTCCTGATCCTCTTCGCCTCTTCCCATTTCCGCATACCCTCCCCCGCCCCCTGTTTCTCCTCCCCTTGTCACTCTTCTCGTGCTTACTCCCCCTCGTCCGCCCCACGTTCCTCCGCCTCCACTCCTCTTCTTCCCTACCTTCTCCCATCCCAGACCCCACCCTTATCCTGCCTTATTTTTGTTCCTTCCTGGTATCAGTAAAACCCTCCGCAATATCCCCATAATGCCGTGAAGCCTTCCGAATCTCTTTTCAAATTCCGTAGAACACCCCATCCCCCCTTCCCCTCGCCATCCTCCCCCCCTCGCTTCCACCACTCTTGGTCGCCACATCACTGTGATCAGGAATGACGCTGCTCCGAGTCGTGGGGCAGTCGTCCAGCGAGGCCGTACTGCAGGACTGCCGTCTTTACGCGAGGAGAAGGAGGACATCAAGGACGAGGACGAGAAGGAGCGTTTGATGTTAAGTGTGATCTACTCGTTGTTTTGAAGCCTCCTGGGTGGGGGCTGGGGCCTCTGCTAAATTTCTGAAACCGCATCGATGCCGTTGTCAACGTGTTGCAGCACACGTCCCCGTGCGCGTGGGTGGTGGAGGGGCATGGAGAGGACCAGGAGGAGGAGGAGGAGGAGGAGGAGGAGGAAGAGGAGGAGGATGACGCGTTCGAACATGGCGACTAGGCCAACGAGGCCGAGGGAGGAGGAAGAGGAGGAGGAGAAGGGGAAGTAGGAGGAGGGCACAGGGCCTCATGCTGGCGGGCGCGCCATTGGCCACGCCTCCGCCAACCGACCTTCCGGACGCAGGAGACGAGCGCCGGGTTGCCCTCGGGACGACGGGCTACGCCGCGGAACGCGGCGCCGGAGTGGCGAGGCGCGCGGCCGCCCTCCTCGGGAAGCTGGCGGGATTGCCCGAGGAGGGTTCGCCGCATCTGCCCGCGAGACAGGCGGCCTTGCTGCTCTTGCGACAATGCGGCACCGGCAAACTGGCGCACCTCCTCCCGACCACGCCGCCGACGAGCACGGCGGCCGCCGCGGCCAGCTAGGGCCTAGGACGAGGCGCCTCACGCTGCCTGCAGGCAGCTGCTCCAGTTCGACCCGCTCGCAGGGCCGCAGCGAGGGGTTTGCAGACCACCGCTGCGGCGGCTGGGGGATCCGCAGCCAGGAGCGGTTAGCGCCGGCAGCCTGGGCGGGCTCCTGGGCCCAGAACTTCGCGGAGGTGCGGGCCCGCACCGATTTGGCGGCAGTCGACGACCTGGAGAAGGCTGAGCAAACCCTGGCCGCAGCTTGCCGGGCCCCCCGCCTCCTGCTGCAGCCACAACCGCAGGCTGGCGACGGGTCGCAGGGGCGACGGGCTGGGCAACGAGGTCGGCGCCCTCCGCGTCGAGCCACCCTCTCCCACGACCCTCGTGCAACAAAAACGTTCACGCGTAGGCTCGACCAGAGAAACTATTCAGCCTCGCGGAGCGCCTGCGCCAGCGAGGGAAAGGCGAGGCTGGGGCTCCTGCGGCGGACCGCACGCGGCCGCCTGGCACAGGCTGCGCCGGGTGCGGAGGGGCAGAGACTGAACGACGCTAAGTTTTGCCTGACAGCGCACGCTCTTGTAGGCCAAGACTTGGCGCCGCCAGGCCAAGACATGGCGCCGCCCCACACTTTCTGCGGTAACCGCGCCCGCGCAGGCCCGCGCGCAGGCCGGGTCTGGGAGGAACGCCTCTGCTGCAAAGCGCACTATTCGCGGCGGCGCAAACCTGCGCGACGGCGACGTCGAGGACGCGTGGCAGCGCATTCACAACGAGTGCAGCTACCGCACGGCCATGCAAGTCCCTGTCCCCCGCTGGGATCTGTGGACCTGGCGAGATAGAGTCGCAGCGTATCGGCTGCCCGCGGCTGTTCGTAGATGTGATAGTCCGGTACGCCGCGCCGGGCGACGAGGCGGGCTTGGCCGCGGCTGCTGGCCGCGACGGCGCCGCGGCAGCAGCAGCAGCAGCAGCAGCAGCAGCAGCAGAAGCAGCAGCAGCAGCAGCAGCAGCAGCAGCAGCAGAGGCCGACAAGAGGCGGCGGTACCCAGTGGGTCGCAGCCCTTGGCGGGTGCTTCCTTTGCCGACAAGGCCGCCTTACGCCAGCTCCGCCAGTTGGTGCGCGACCAGGCGCAAATGGCCGAGGAGGACATGGCCGAGGCGGTCCGCGGCGCCCTATGCCAGCGCTGGGGTTCGGAGGTGCCTGGGGCGTCGCACAGAACCACGGTCGGGCAGCTCCGCCGCAGCGTAGGCTGCCGTGAAGACATGGCCGCCTGGCGCGAGGCGGGAGCGGGTTGAGCCTGCCATTTGTGCAAAGTGCCGCGCTTTGCGGGACCAAGCTCAGGACCCCCCCCCAGAATGCCAGCGGGTCCGCCATGTTTGCGTTACGCACTCGGCGCACGAGGAGGAGGAGGAGGAGGAGGAGAAGGAGGAGGACGAGGACGAGGAGGAGGAGGAGGAGGAACATGCGGAAGAGATGGTGGGAAAGGACGGCTACGGAGTGGGGAGGATGTGGAAGAGACGGTGTAGTCGGAGGAAAAATGTTGTTACATGTTTTCTGTTGCGCTGAGAGGGGTATCATTGATATGTCGGTTGGTTCCTTGATGGTTTGGGAAGGGTCTGTTGGATGTGACGGGTGGCGTTCTATCGATTTTTTTCACGTTTCGCGTATGCCATCAGCCCAGAAGCCTTACCAATGAGAGCTGACGGGGACAAGCGGTTCAGAGACACAGATATCTTGAAACATAGCGGGCCAGCGGGGTGAACAGAGATATGTTTAATGAGCTGGGGTGTGGATTTGCAGGGCCTCTCGAAGCCATGGAGGGCCTCTTGGGGCCATCTTGGAGGCCATCGGTCGGTCAGCTGAGGGGGTTCCTCGGTTCCTCCCTCCCCCCCCCCTCAGGTCATCAAAATCGTGTTTTGGAGCGCTCAAAGGCCCTCTTGGGGCGCATTTAGGACCATATGAGGGCCATAAGGGGGCCTCTCTCGGGCCCCTCTTCGGCCTCGTTTAGGCCATCTTGGCGCCCTTTCGAAGATTCAAAAGCGCACTGGAAGCGAATAGGCGAGAAGTCAACAATCAATGATGTTGGCTTGTTGGACGGGTCCTGCGGTGGTTCGGGGAGCACTTGGAGCTGTTTTGTGGCTCTCGTCGGGCCTCCTGGAAGTATGCCCATCTTGGAACATCGGAGGCCCTCATGGAGCCATCTTGGGCGCCCTGACCGATCGCGGCCGCCCCAAAAAAACTTCAGGGAGGAGAGAGGGTAAACCTCCCAGAACGGAAGAGGTTGCTTGGAAAAGGAAAAAACTCACTAGATCACTTTAGCCCAAATGGCTGGTAGGGTTTGCTTGCGGGGGGGGCTCTGAGGTTCCGGATGGATTTCCAGGGGGCGAGGGGGAGATCTCGATGGCCCTTCCCCTCTCCTTCCCCTGCCTCCCGCATCCCTTCCCCTGTCCTCCCCGTCCTCCCCCCCTCCCCTCTGCCTCCCACTCCATGCCAAACCAGTCGAATCTCTCATATCCTGTCCTCGTTTCTCCCCTGCTGTCGTCTCCCCATTTCCTCCCTCCCTCCTCCGTCCTGGTGGTGGAGCAGCGGCAGGAGAGGCTGAGGGATGAGGATGTGGGGAAGTGGGAGGGGAGGTCGAGGTGGGAGGAGGGGAGGAGGGGGATAATTGAGGAGGTCGAAGGAGGAGGGGGAGGAGGGGGAGGCCGAGGTGACAGGAGGGGGAGGAGGGGAAGGGGCGCGAGAGCGGAGGAGGGCCGACGAGGGCGCAGGAGGATGGATGAGGGAGAGGGGGAGCGCAAGCGAAGTAAATGGGCGGGGGGGGAGAAGAGGAGGACCAGGAGGAGGATGCGGCAATACTTCTGTCCATATCCACTGCTGTTTCGGGCTCCTTTCCCCAGACACCCGAGGCGCACTGGATATGTATAAAAATCTGCCGCCTGGGGGCTCGAATTTTATCCATATACAGTGCGCCTCGGCCTCGTGGCGCCCCTTCCGAGAAAGTCCAGGAAGCATTGGATATGGATATACATCTTGCCCGCAGAGGTTGCGGCGAAGGAGTACGGCGGAGTGGCCAAACGTGGGGGGTGCATGAAGTATTCAGTGCCCTGCTCTTGTCGGCCAGATTCAGAAGCAGCACCAGGGACGAGGCAGAGGAGGAAGGATGAGGGGGGACGAGGACGAGGGACGAGGGCGACGACGACAGAAGGAACAGGTAGCAGGAGGAGCAGCCGTGGCGGCCGCGGTACCTGGGCGGAGAAGCAGCTGGAGGAGGGGGCGGCGGCAACGAGAGCGGCAGCAGGAGGAGAGGGCGCGGGATCGGGAGCGGGAGAGCTGGCGGCAGAAGCGGCGGCAGCGGCAGCCGGGCTGGAGAAGCGGCCAGGGGCAGGAGCCGGAGCACGACCCCACAGAACCTCCTCTACCGACTCCAGATGCCCCAAGCTCAATCGAGCTTCCCTGTACTCAAAGCATCCCCCGGGTCGTCCTCGTCCTCATAGGTCCACGCGTGTGTAGAGGCACACACGCGTGCACTGTTCACTGTGGCGTCTCCCCTGGAAAATAAGTTTGTTCCTCTTTTATTACGCTTGTTCATCCTCGTGCCTTCTCTTTCCTCCCTCCCTCCCTCCATCTCCTCCGCATCCTCCTCCCCATCCTCCCCCCCCCTTCCCTCTCCCCTCCTTCCGTAGCCATTTTTGGCTCAAGGTGCTGGTTCTGCCAGCGCTGGGTCTGCGGCGCGCCTGTCCGGCATTTCTTCTTCCCTGCAATGGAGGCCGCCTTCGGGGCCAAGGCGCAGCGCCTCTACCTGCTCAGGGATGGGCTCCTCGACGCCATCGAGGTCCGCACGGGCCGTGTCTTCGAGGGCCTCACCGTGGCTGCGCGCGCTGCGCGTGCCGCGGGCATCATCGATCGCCGCATGGACAAAGCCGCCGAGCGGATCGACATCTCGTACCACATGGTCCGACACCTTTCGGCGCAGCGGTACGAGGACACCCTGCTCGAGTTCCACACTGCGTGCAAGGCGATGGTGCCGCTCGGCTCTTGCGCTGCCGGTGGACCTCAAGATCAGGGGCAAGAGAAACATGCCGATGATGTACCTGATGATCCTCCCGTTCGCGCTGGCGGTGTGGAGCTCGCTGCGGTCGCCTCTACCCCGAGAGTTGCTTCAGCGACTATGGCCTCCTCTACCCCACCGTCGGTTACGGCGTCACAGGCTTTTTCGGCGCGCTCCTTTCCTGTCATCCTTCCTGCTTCGTCGACGACGGCTGCGAAGGCTTCGCGTCCGTCGACCAGGCTGACTGCGCTGAGGTCCGCAGATCCTTCTACGCTGGCTTCGGGAGCTGGGAGGTCCACACTGCGAACCGCTTCAACCACCAGCGCTGCTATAGAGGTTTCGTCTACGGCCAAGCCTTCTATGCCCCGCAGGTGTGCTCCGACTTCTGGCATCCTTCCGGCCTCGTCGACTACGGTTTCGATTGTCCCGTGTCCGACGACCAGGCTGTCTGCACCGAGGTCCGCAGTACCCTCTACGCTGGCCTCAGCGGTTCACCAAGACGATCGTGCGCTGCATCGTGGATGCCGTCCTCCTCGGCTGTCTCGCGAAGCTCCCATGGCCCAGGCGGACGCCACCCGTGCCAGCGCAGCTGCCCT